>VUYV01000002.1:3384512-3402836 GCA_008711295.1 Anarhynchus alexandrinus | reverse complement strand
GAGGGGGGGGGGAGGGTTGTGTGCGCGCTCCCGGCCTCCAGCGTTCGGCTTTGGGATGCCACGGTAAAGCGCCCCCACCGGGCCACGCCGAGCCCGGGAGGGGCAGGGGGCTGCCGCGCTCCGCCGGGGCCGGGGGTGCGGGCGAGGCCGGCGGCCGTTCCCCCCCTCCGCAGGGCACCCGCCGTTCCCCGGGAGCGGTCGGTGGCGGTCCCCCCCGCGACCTGAAAGGCGGTACAAGCCCGAAGTGTGTTTGTTAACCGCTGGTGATGGCTCGGGAGGGCTGCAGCGGGCAGTGGCCGTGCTGGGGGGACCGCAGGGGACCGAGGGGACCGGCCGGTGCCGGCGGTGACACCCGCGGCTGCGGAGCCCTCAGCGCGGGCTACTGAGAGCATCCCGCCTCTGGGCGATGTTTGTCTGCAACATCTTCTCAAGCCAATGCCGTGAGGTCAAGAAGTAGTTCGTGGTTTGGGTTTTTTTGGGTTTTTAGTTTGGTTTGGTTGGTTGGTTTGGTTTGGTTTTCTTTTTTTTTTTTTAATGAAGCACATACGCTGCCAGGCATACCGCAGTGTCAGAGTAGGGCTTAGCTTAGAAGCGACTGATCAGCTGTAAGGAAGATGAGTGGAAACTGTGGCATACTGTATCCTGCAGGGCAACGGAGACCTGGTAAAACAGGAGCTGAATTTTCGTTTAAGCCTATTTATGGGCCTATTCTTAGGGTTAAACTGCCGATTCAAAACTTTTGCCCTCTCTGACAGCTGGGGAAATTGAAGGTCTCGTGTGGTACCTGAAAACAGACTTGTGTTCCGGTGTGTGCAATGGCTGCCTGAGGAGAGTGCATGGGATCTATGCATTTTTAAAAATTATTCTTGTGGGTTTTTTTATTAAAAATTAATTTTATTATTAATCTTGATTTTTTAAATTTAAATTATATAAGAAACTTCGCTCATGCAAATTAAAAATAATGTGTCTAATATGGCACATCTTTAAATTTGTTCACAACCTAGGCTGTATCCTCTGTTCTTAATATCAACAATCTTTTATCTGAAATAAATATTCTTGCTACCTCTCAAGTTCTTTATAAAGCATTTATAAAATGTTTGGAAGTCAGTAAAGTTAGTAGCAGATTAACATCTAAATATGTTGAATACTCTAGAGAGTAGCGTCTCACTGTTTTTACAAGGTTCTCTTCTAATCTTTCCTCTCATACTCATCTAAAATGTGAGCCTCTTTGGCTAATCTTGATGCTTGAATGCAATTACCTTTTGGTCTTTTTGTCTGGTTCGTGATCACCATTGTTTGGCCTTTAGTCTTTTATGGCTGAAGAAATAGATATTATCTTGCTAAATGACAAGTTAATGCACTCAGGTAATTTATCTGAATTGCAATTTAGCATGCTGGGACCATTTCCGAGAGCGAACGATGCTAATACTAATGCCTAAGAAAAATGCTGTCTGTCTTGAAAATTCCATTTCTGTCAAGGATTGGAGAGCAGTCCCTGACAGCAGGGGAAAATACTAGCTACAGAAGTAGATAAGTTTTCCAGAAGAGTGAACGCTCATGAGAGGCTTTGGGTACTCTTCTGGACACAGGAGGAAATGAATCAGGATGTCTTGCATATATGACGTTGTTGGCAAGTGAGAGAAGAAGTTTTCAGCAAGTGACTCCATAATTCCAAAGGGACAGAAATTCCACAATGAAATAAATGTCCTGACAGCCTATCTGCAGATTTAAGAGCTTGCCCAAACTTTTCTTCGGGTTCTGCAGAACATGTGCAATATTATGAGGAAGGTCTTACATTCAGTGTAACGTGCAAGTGCCTTTCACAGAAGATAAACGTCTTTGTAGTCCAGGTTGCCAGTGCAGACTGATCTGATGCTACTGTATTCATGCTTGCATGTTTTCCAACTGACATCAACTACTTTTCATTTCAGAAATGGAAACTCCTGAAGTGGCTGTGAGCAGCTGCAGTGCTCATGATGATGAAAATCTTTGCAGCTACAAACGACACCTGTCAGTATCACAGGAGGGGCTTTTGGAAGACCAGCTTAGAAGAAAGTTAAAATTCTTCTTCATGAACCCATGTGAGAAATTCTGGGCCCGGGGCAGAAAACCTTGGAAACTTGGGATTCAGCTACTCAAAATAGCAATGGTTACTATTCAGGTGAGTAAGTAGGGAAGCAGGGACTCTTCTTAGCCCATGGGAATTCAAATAAGGAGTGCAGGTGACAAATGCTGTTCTTGGTGTGCTGCAGAGACAGGGAGAGGATAGACTGCAAGACTATCTGAGTTGCATATATGTAGATTAGATCTCAGATGGCATAATTTTCTCCTAAAACTATTGACTGAAAGATAGCTTTCCCAAGAGCGGAGATGAAAGGAACTATGTTTAAGAGCTCTACTTTACTTTTTACTTTACTTTTTTTTCCTTTCCCCTCCATCCCCCCCAAAGGATGGCATCCTTACACATCTGTTCCCCCCCAATACCTTCTTCACTCTGAGTGTATTTGTGCTCAAGGGAAGGAACAGTTGCTTGTGTTTTAATATCACAGAGGTAAGAACTGGAATTGGTAGCTTTTTCATGATGTTTGTTTATGCCTTGCATATGGGATACAAACTCTTGTATTGAAAAAACCAGAAATTTTGCCCCACTCTTTCTGTCGCCCAGCCTTGCACCATAGATTTCATATAACATTTATCTGCTGCCTAAAACGCAACTGTTTGTCCCCAAGTTCTGTGGTTAAGGAGGAAGAAGATCTTCCATGAAATCTTTCTAATGCCCCAGATGATGATCCTTCAGAGCTGCCCACAAGTGATTTACATTTATGGTGGTGTGAGTGCTATAGCAATACAAGTATGGAGAAGAATGTCTTCCACGGTTGCATGAATGATGGGACGAACTGCAGTAATAATAATTCTTTTGCTATACATCTATGTTTGTATCTCTTACTTTCCACTTTAGTTTGAAATGTATCATCGTCCTCTGATTGTCCTCTGTCCCATTTTGCAACTAAAAATAAAATTTGATGGTGGAACAACCTAAATAAGAGAGAGACTAATGCTGATTTAGCCTTTTCAGAGAAAATCTGCCAGTAGGTAATTGAATCTTAGCACTGTTGATTTGCTGGTGTATTCCTGTGTGCCAAGCACGCTGAGCTTGCCCACAGAGTGTTTTAGTATATCTGTAACTGAGTTGTCCTTATCAAAACCTACATATCCAGTCTGCATCGTGGCCATAAAACTAATCTGTAGACTACTGATTCCAACTTATCTCTGATAAGTTTCTTCACAATACTCCTGATGCTAGATTTGAAACAATAGTCACTAAAGAGAGTTGCGAGCTCCCACAAACAATTAATCACATTCTTCTAGAAACCTTTTCCAGCCTGGGTAGTAGGTAGCAGGGTTTTATTGCTAACTTTTCATGAACGATTGCAATATATTTTTTTAACAGCTTCAGAGGTTATCCTGTTACAAGCACAGTTTTAATCAGCTGTTTTCAGAGCACCTTTCACTCAAACCTGAGGGAGGGATGTTTGTTTTTCTGAGTTGTCCTCAATTTGCCTTTTCTGCACTGGAGCAAGGACTTCAAAGTGGGGTCTGGTTAAGTCCTGTCCTGCCTTTTTGGCTGAGGTACACTGATATTCCCCAAGGCGAGTCATATTAATGTCGGGCTGAACTAACAAAGCACGCGTAACAGTATATGGGTAGCTTGAATTTGAGATGGCGTCCTTTTCTTTGTAAAAATGCGAGTCCTTGGCCAAGATGCTGGTAAACATGTTAAAGGAACATTCTTGAAACCCATTGTTTCCTAAAGTTAAACTTTCTTTTGACCAGCTGTGAAATGGAGTAGCCTGCATGTAGGTGCCCTGTCTACCAGCACGATGAAAGAGTGGCTGTTTGCAGGATTCGCAGGACAGGATTCGTGTGTTAATCCAGAAGCCAACTTTGTCTTTGAACAGGAAATACAAATGTCTTTTTCAGCTGGTGGTTTTTGGATTGAGCAATCAAATGGTGGTTGCCTTCAAAGAAGAGAACACTGTTGCATTCAAACATCTCTTCTTGAAAGGATACATGGACAGAATGGATGATACCTATGCTGTATACACACAAACAGATGTCTATGACCAGATATTCTTTGCGATAAACCAGGTAAGGATTGTCACTGCAATGTATACAATACATATGCTCTTTACCTTTTCTTCTTCCGCCTTCCCTGATAGTGTCTGAAATTGAACTTCTGTGCCAGTTGCTTAAGACTAGAATGTTGACTTGTTCAGGTTTTCTGTCATTGTCAGAGCATTGTACTTGCGGCGACGTCCTTAAAGTTAATCAATATACTAATTCTGCACTAAATGCAGGCCTTGGATTTGAGCCAGGGTGCTTTGCAAATAAGAAATTAGGTTTTCTAGTAAGGATTGTAAAAAGAAAAAAAATAATAAGCAAAAAAGTATTTAGATCCAAATCCTGCACTTAGTGTTTTTGTCAAATACCTTGAAGTATTTGAAGACTCAGCTGTAATGTGGTGTAGGTTTCCAAGTTCTTTAGGTGACCTCTTAAATAAAAAAAGATAGGTTATGGTACAGATCCAAACACTTCTGTTGGTGTTTTTTTTTTTTCCAGAAACTAACAGTTTGGGTGCTATCTAAGTTGATTTGTCTGTTTGTTCTGAACTTTAGTACTTACAGCTGCCCAACATTTCTGTTGGAAACCATGCTTATGAGAAGAGGGGAGCAGAAGAGACAGCTCTGGCCGTGTGTCAGCAGTTCTACAGGCGAGGAACCATCTGTCCTGGAAATGACACCTTTGATATAGACCCAGAGATTGTGACTGGTAATGAACCTAATCTATTGTATCAGTTCTTTGGGAGGAAGAACCCTACATTTTTGCTGAATTCTTATAAACATCGAGTTTTGTATAGTCCTGTCAAATGATCTATATTGAACTTACCACCAGCCAAAACTGGCAAGAAAACTACTGTGTAACTAACCTCTAGCCCACACCTCCAAGGTAACAGTCCCTTATGTCTATTGCCACAAAACAAGTGATAAGCCGTTAGCACTGATGACCACCTAATACAAGTATTTCGGGCTAATTTCAGGAGCCTTCCTTATGAGTTCATGATGAATAGCTTGGCTGGTTCAGGGAAGCCAATATATTTGTCAGTTAACTTTCCAAGTGACTCCTCACTTCAGCGTCCTATCTCGCCCAATGTAGTCAACAGCTCTTTCCAGCCTCGGGAGTGGGAAAGGCAGATTACCGTTAAAGAGCGTGATAACCCATGAGATATTGTTGTGAGTGCTTATCCGTTGCAGACTGCTTGTACATTGAGCCAATGACACCGTTAGACAACACAACAGTGGGAAAGCACAATTTGAATTTCACTCTGGATTTCCACAGGTGAGGGGGAGCCAGCACCTCCTGTATTGGGGTACTCATGCGTTTTCCCTGTGAAAAGCTAACACAAAGCTCTGTTGCAGACTGGTGACGGTGCAGCTCATGTTCAATCTGAAGGCAATCAACCTCCAGACCGTTCGTCACCACGAGCTCCCTGACTGTTACGATTTCACTCTGACGGTAGGTGGAAGCCTGCCACGTGTCTTTCTGTTCAGAACGAGAAATAGTTCGTGCTGGTTTGCCATGCACAGTCAGTGCAGATGTTTTCTGAAGAGTGTTGGGTACCATTGACTGGTCTCCAGTGGTGTCTGGATTACTCTGTCATGGCATAGTGTACCCTGTAAATAACCACCAGTTGTGACTGTGGGAGGTTAAGCTTTGAGAGCTGGTGATGTGCTCCTGAAGCACTTGCCTGGCTTACGGCCTTTTGTGCTCTAATCCACCTGAAGTATAACGAAAGCATAAACCTCTTCTCTTTAGAGAGGTGCTTCTGGGAGAGCTTGTTTTCAGATCATAGAGGGATGAGGCTATAGTTTAAAAGAATTTCACCTAGTATCTAGTTGATCAAGCAATTTGTGGTAAATACATGGTTCACCAGATTTGTCTTTCACTTTGACAGCATTTATTTGCATAAACTGGAATTACCTTAAGCTTAAACAAGTTTTGTAACTTCTTTCCTAGGAGAATTACTCTGAATCATTATGCAAGCTTAGCAATACAGTGTGCTACATATGTAATGGTTTAACTTTAAAAAGACATGCACTTTTTTTTTTGTTACTACAGATAGTGTTTGATAATAAAGCACACAGTGGAAGAATTAAAATAAGTCTAGACAACGACATAGCGATCAGGGAATGTAAAGACTGGCATGTTTCTGGATCAAGTAAGTGACCTAAATGCGTTCAAATTTTCATGCTACACTTTTGCCAAACTAGCACAATGTTTGTTAACCTTTTTCTTTATTAAAAGATGAGGCACTATTGACATACATTCTCTAGTGGGTGCGCTCTAAATCCCGATTTTCTAAGGAACTGTTGTTCTTCAACCTCTGATCTGAAATCCCGGGAACCCAGCCACACCATTACTTTTCCTTAGCAGTTCTCAAACCTTGCACCATTGACACTGTCAAACCAAAATTTTTCCACACCTCACTGTGTATCCTTCTAGCTTTGGCTACTGAACTTATGCTGCCTATTGCTTAAGGTAGGGCTGTGAACTCCTCTTCTAGCACCAAGCAACAGAAGGACACATGATAGTGGTGGAAAGTTGAAACTGATTCACTCTTATTTCAGGAGTTAGCACCAGGGAAGATAAGGAAGCACTGTTGCTAAGCCTTGCTAGAGTGGAACGGCTAAAAATGCTTCTTACTGCTGCTTAAATGTTGTTTGGCATGTATTTGGATGTAACCGAGATGCACAGTATGGTTAAATAATCTATCTTAAATAGTTACTCACAGGAGCACCCTTTGTTGGCAGCTATTGGGTCTGGTCAAAACATTGTCTGAGATCTATTTTGATTAGAGAAAATAATGTCTTTGAAAGTCAGAAGCTTTCCAGGACTCTAAATTCCACTTATTTTTTAATTTTTTGCTAAAGTATGCAATAGAATGAATCAAGTCCATTTTTCTATTTTGCCACTGTCCCCTTTGCTATGCCTACATTAGGAAATGAAGAGCTGGTAGTGAAAAAAAGATTTTTTTTTTTAAGATTAATTATTATTAATTAATTAATTCCAGACTGGAATTAATTTGGGGCAATTTAATGAAATGCATCACAGAGTACAAAACACACCACTTATGCAAATACATATTCCACTAAACACTCTTTATCAACTAGCTTTGCTAGCTACTGTGTTAGAAACGCGCACCAGATGGCACGCTACCTCTAACAGCTTGCTAGTGCAGCAGTACAAGAAGGTTTTGATACCAGGCTTCTGTAATAATCCACATTTGATATCTGTGTAGATTGCCTCTATAACAGTTTTCAAAATCATCTCCTGTATTGTTTTCTGAAAGCCAAGGAAAAATACGAAGGTAATGCTTGCATTTGAACAGTAACAAGTTCGTGCTGTCCTGGACTACACTGCAAAATCAACTTAAATGGCTACAGTACATGTGTTAGTGACTTTGCTATAAGCAAGAAGTAGGTGGGCTTTTTCTGAGTAGTGCAGTTCGTGAAGTCAACTAGAACTTCAGTATCCCATTTTGGAGAATGGCTGCATCTTCTTGCAAATTTGGCATTACTTTGTTTCAACTTTTTTCTCAATCACTCTTTTAGCATTAAAAATCTAATCCTTATACTGTCTCATCTAGTTTCGGCTGTATGATAGGTATAAAAAACCAAAAGAGGCCTAGTGGTAGATGTGGTGCAAAATTTGACCTTAGTTGACCTTGGTCTTGGCTAGCTGAGCAGCAGTGCAAATCATCTGCACTGCTCTAGTGCAGAAAACCTATCTGATAGTCAAATACTGGTCTGTAAGAGAAGATACGTATTGCAAAGTTCCCGNTTTTTTTTTTTTTTTTTTTTTTGACAAGCTCTGTCACTCCAAAGGCCATTTCAGTGCATGTAAAATGGACAATTCCCACCTCTAATTCTGCAGGGCTGTAAGAAGCACTCATGTACTGGTATATTTTTGATGTGGTATCAACCTTCTTAAATTAACTGAAGTGGTATCTGTAGTGCAGATGCACTTGTGTCTCTCATGAAAATATGTCATATAAACTTTTGTGGGAAAAATGCTAAGATTTTTCTTAATTCAGTTGTATGACCATAGTTAACATAAAACCTGATTCTTAGTTCAATACTCAAGATGGTCAATAAGATAAAAAGCATCTGATTATAAACATGTACGTTTTTGTTCTTGCAGTACAGAAAAACACTCATTACATGATGATCTTCGATGCTTTTGTTATATTGACTTGTCTGGCCTCATTGATCCTTTGCACACGATCAGTGGTTAAAGGAATTCGGCTCCAAAGGGTGGGTATCACTTTTTCCTTAGAAAGTCTCCATGTCTTGTGTAAGTCTGATTAAATTTTTTCTTTCCTCCTTTCCCCTAGGAATTTGTAAGCTTTTTCCTATATTATTATAAGAAGGAAGTATCTTTCAGTGACCAAATGGAATTTGTCAATGGATGGTACATCCTGATTATGGTTAGCGATGTCTTAACTATTGTTGGATCCACTTTAAAAATGGAGATACAAGCCAAGGTAAGCTTGTTACACCGTTAGGTGGACACAAACCTGATTGTTTCTGTCCCAGCTAGGTTTAAATCTCTCAGAGGACTTTAGGCTGGCTATACTTGATTCTGAGTGGCGTGAAATTTTAAAACTCTTTCTTCTACTCTGGCATTACAGCTGAGATGTGTTGTTTCCAGTTGAAAGATTTAAAAACTCCAAATATCACTCGATACTATAGTTCTAACTATCTTTGCTCATTTGTGACTCCAAGGAATAAAATGAACTTCATGTCTGAAAGTTTAAGACTGTTGACTTCCTCTCTTCCCCATTTAGGACCACTTACATTTGCTTATTTGATGGATTTTTTTTTTTTTTTAATTTAGCATTTAACTTTCTAATCCTCATTTAACAAGTGTTAAACTAGCACAGAGGCTCTCTCCTTAAACATCACTTTGCTGCTTTCTCAGCTTCTGGCTTCCAGCATGTACATAACAGTCACCCACAGCCAGGTTCTAGGCCTTCAATTTCTAAAATAAACTTGATATAGGAAAAAAATATCTTTTTAAGGCAAATTCTGTGCAGCCAGAATTAGGGAAGAAAAATTATTACAATACGCTATCCTGAAGCACTCCAATATTCAGATGATTTTGTTCTTCACCAAATCTGTAGCAGACTCTGAAGTGTGACATTGCAACACAACAGACTTTGGACAGTAGTGATGAAAGGTTGGGTCTGAAATCCATCTGGTGACAGCTTGACTGTCATAAACACCCTGTACAAATTGCCCTATCTTACCTTAGGAACTATAAACTCAGTTCTTAGGAGTAGAAAGAAGCTATGCGGAAGCTGGCTAAGATAAGGGACAACTCCATCCTGCTTTGGGAGAAGCGAAGGCAGGAACAAGATTGGAGTAAGACCTTGCATTTGGGATTCCAATATCTTCTATATAAAAATACATCTATTTATATATATTTGTTTTCTAAGAGAATATTTTACTAAAACTCTTCTCTACAGGTACATTTCACTTCATTTTGCAAGCCTTGTGGACCATAATTACAGGATCTTGTTCCATGTTACTGTGTGAAAGTTAATGGGTGAATAATGAGTTCACATTAAAGTAGCCTAAATATGTTTTTTGTCAAGCTGTAAATTAATTATGCTAATATAAAAGATTAGCCAACTCTTAGAGGAATAAAAACAGAAAATAGTGAAAAGTTCTTATTCAAGTTAGCTTCCATGAGCCATTTCAGAGTAGAGCTGCAGTTCGGGGAACAGGGTATATTCTAACTTGGATGAAAACAGGCCAGTATGTATGGGCGGAAAAAAACAGTGAAGTGCCAATAAAATATAAATGAAGTTCCGGTTAGAATTAATTAGAAGCTAATTAGTCTTCTCCTTGATAACTTTCTACACCTCACAGTTCCCGGCTACCTAACAAGATCCTCCTTAGTATTTATCTGAGCTCTGCTGACAAGTCACGCTATTTTTTAAAAACTGCTTTGCCTGTGTACTGGAAAAACCTTCTTTGCTCTGTGGTTCGCAAGTCACATCTACACTGTCCATTGGGATGAGTGGAGAGATTCCCAAACTGCTCTGGGGAATCTATCCATGCGGATTCCAGAAGCAGTTGCCGCAGGTTGGGAAGCAGCATGAGGTTGGGGAGCAACATTAGGAAGAAGTTTTTCACTTTGAGGGTGGTGAGGCACTGGNCATGAAAATGTTTGCAGTGCCACTCTGCGGGTCTTGGCGAGGCAGGTACGGAGGGGGTGTCTCTGCACCTGCAGTGCAGCTGCGCTCTTCGCCTTGCGAATGACGCTTGTCTTGTCAAAATCTGTTTTACAAACAGCCGTACGTAAAGGCATGTGAAATGAGTTACACTCGAAAGTGCCCTTGCTCTTTGGTAGGACTTCTGATCTCAAATGCATATTGCCCCAAACTAATTTTTAATGGGAGAGATTGCCAAGGAAAACAATGTTTGTTAACAGATGTTTGTAATAATGAAAGTGACAATTTAGAACCTGTCAGTTGTTGTAATACTTGTTTTTTTTCTTTCTTTTTTATTTCTTCTTTTTTTTTTTTTTAGAGCCTGACAAGTTATGATGTCTGTAGCATACTCCTAGGAACATCCACTATGCTCGTGTGGCTTGGAGTCATTCGCTACCTAGGTTTCTTTCAGAAGTATAATGTAAGGATCTCCTGGGATCTTCGTGCTGTTGGTATTTATTCTGTTTGTTGCTATAAGAGGACTGGAAGAAATGCCCGGTTGAATTCTAACTGTTTGCATTGCTTTGTGCAGCTTCTCATCCTAACACTGCGAGCAGCATTACCCAACGTAGTGAGGTTCTGCTGTTGTGCTGCTATGATCTACCTGGGCTATTGTTTCTGTGGATGGATTGTACTGGGACCATACCATGTGAAGGTAATATACTTAACATGAAAAAAAAGACAATTTGCATAACAGAATGGATTCTAAACAAATGAGAGATTACTGCTGTTGACTTCTGAGTTTCCATGTCAAGGCTTCCCTGAATACAAAAATAGTGCATCTTCAACATGATGCTGCTCTGTTTGAGGAGTCTGACTTCCATGACTCAATCAGACTTTCCTCGAGTTATGAAAGCTCTGAGTCAGAAGTGGAAGCTGCCGTGACTCCCAATCACATGCTGGTATTTTGAGAAATCATTTTCGTCTTGCAGTGTCCGACTAAAACTTTGGAGTCTCTATCCCTGTCCCTTTTAAAAGTGAAATTGGTTTTTCTGAATTGAACGTGTATGTGTACAGGAGGTAACAAACTTTGCTCATTCCTCAAATGTTTTACTGTGTGCACCTTGTCATACCCTGGGCGTACAAAGAGATCCGAGGCAGCCAGTCATCAGCTGTGTATCTTCTTCATGTTGTGTACAGTCTTTGGATCCAAATAAAGTAGCCATGGATGTCCTTGTCATCTTCTTCCCTCTTCTCTAGTTTCGCTCTCTGAACATGGTTTCCGAATGCCTTTTTTCGTTGATCAATGGAGATGACATGTTTGCCACCTTCGCAAAAATGCAGCAGAAAAGTTACTTGGTTTGGTTATTCAGTAGGATCTACCTCTACTCCTTCATCAGTCTGTTCATCTATATGGTGCTGAGTCTCTTCATCGCCCTCATTACAGATACGTATGAAACTGTCAAGGTAAGCATGGACTCTTACTCTTTGTTTGGAATAAAAATGCAAGATTGGTGCTATCAAGACTCTCATCTCCTTCAATATTTTGACTTGCAGTGCATGCCAATTTAAAGAATAAATGTAATGGCTACTCTTGAGTAGAGTGATGACGAGAGGCTTTTAATCCCTCCCTACTTCAGTTTTCTTACAAGCCTGCCTGATTTCCTGCTCTCCAATGGAAGCTAAATATCTACTAAAAAGCAGTAATTTCATATTTGGTTCTGTGAATCTTCCAATTTCAGACTTGAGCAATGTCTGAAAAGCGATTTGGGGAGGATTTGGGTTATTGTATGTTTTAGCCTTGTTAGAGGTTTAACTAAATATCAATTTTTAGCACTACCAGCAAGATGGCTTTCCGGAGACAGAACTTCAGAGATTTATATCACAGTGCAAAGACTTACCAAACTCTGGCAGGTACAGGTTAGAGGAGGAAAGTTCTGCATCTCTCTTCTGTTGCTGTAATGGTATGTACCTATATTAAAATTATATATTAAGGTATATGTAAAAGCAACACACCAAAAAATGTCCCTGGTATAATGTTTATGAAGAGTATTTAAAATTTTGGGGGTGGAGGTGAAAAAAAACCAAACAACACAAAAATCCCAAACTATTTCTAATGGTCTAGTATGGAGCACTTTAGCAAAACGTCTGCAGCGAACAAACTCCTTAGGAGAGGTGAGAGAATTTTTAAATTAAGAATCACTTAACATATGAAAAATAGTACAGAAAGTTAGATAATATATGCCGTAACTTGGGAACCTTATATGTATAATGTGCAAGCATTAACGTTTTCTGTACTCACTGCAATAGGCAGGCAGGACTTACAGAACTCCTTCAGTGTTGTCTTATCCACTTTTTAATGATACTTTGTGCAGTAAGGTGTTCTAACCTAAATGGTAGCAGGCCTGAAACTTAGGGAGAAAATCAACTTGCCAAGGTTTTAAGACAGCATGCAGTTTAAGATACTATCACAGCACTTGGGAAAGCATTGCCTAATCTCTCCACTGCGGAGAGCTTAATGCTTCAGTTATTTGAAGTTTTGTTTCTTCAGGAATACCGATTGCAGGATACGTGGTTTATATTTAACCTGGCTGGCAGCAGCTCTGGGTCTTGCTTGCTGAAGGGTCCCTTGGTGCAGGAGCCTTAAAATATTTGCAGCTTGATTAAAAATATCAAAGGTGTTTGCAGCTCCTTGGTATGGGGCTTTTCTGGCGTGCCGTGTTGTTATATGCCACATAGAATATATTTATGAGGGGGAGGAGATGGGGACATATTTTGGAGCAGGGAGACAACAAAGTGCGCAGTGAGCCAGTCCAGAGCGGAGAGCCGCTGTTCTGACCGAGTGCCTTACTGGAGATGAAAGTGTGGGATGAAGCAGAGCAGGGCATCTTGCTCCTGGGTAAAGGGCACGGACATGTTAATATTTCCTTTTCTGCACACACCTTTTAGTTTAACCAGGCAAGAAACCCAGCGTGAGGCAGGACAGGGTGGGGATGTAATACTTTTCCCACTGACTGTGAGGCAGGGATCGGGGCTCCAGAAAAGCATTTGAAAAGGAAAAGTTGATTACTCTCAAGCAACTTGTTCCTCAGGATTATTGGGCAGCCAGCAGCACCCTGGACTCGAGCGGAGCTGGAGGGATTTAAGCGCCTCGTTTCAGAGCCTTGTTTCCTAAATGGATTACCTACTCTTTAATGATTTTATCCTGGTGCCAAATATCTTGATCCACATGCATGCCTCAAACCATGCATGTTAGTGTTACAAACTGTTTTTTTATCTGGAAATAGTGTGTTTCTTTCCCTAGAAGCGAGACCAGGGGCTGACTTTGCAGCTACCTGTAAATACTGGACATTGCTCCATTAGCTCTCTACTGTGGCCTGCTTTTACTTTAAAAAAAATGATCTGTAGGAATAAGTAAGTATCTCAAGTGGGATGTTGCATTATCAGTTCTATGGCTTCTGCTCCTTAAATAATCATATAGTCCTACAGGACACCCAAGGCTTCTCTTAATTCTTTCATGTGGTCAAAACATTTTGTGGTAATTCATAGCAGTTTCTTATCAGTGTATGTCAATTAGTAATTAAATAGTTCAGATGCATTTTTAAGGCTCCTTGTACAATGAAATCATTATTTTGATGCGTGCACCTGACAACTCCTCCACCCTCTCCTTTACAGGTTGTAGTGAACGTACGTAATGAATTGCGGCAGTGTATCACGGAGGCTTTAAAGCAGCACACGTTGCAAGAACTGGACAGCGGAGCTGGTGGAAAACATTATACCTAAAGCCTGAATTTGCTTTTCTCGAAAAACAGTGTAAGCCTGTGGCAGAAGCTTGCGATAAACTTACAGTCTTTCTGATTAGGCACTCTCACTGCTAGTTCAGGGCTTTGGGGTTTTTATTAGCTTTGTTCTTTTTGTTTCCCCAGTTAAATTGTGCTAGAATGCAAAGGGCGTTAAAAAGCTGTCTGTGTTCAGAGACATGGCTAGATTATGTGAGTAGACTAGAAACGCAGTCACTTTCAACTAAAAGCAGAATAAGTGCTGGACAACTGCAACTTTGAACACCAACCCAGCCCCCAGTACTGCAGGCGTTATCTGGCGATGGCTGACTCATCACTGAATGAGCGAAAGCTCGCTCTAGAGCCCTCAGCATTTTTTGTTTATCTGCACTCATAGTAAAAATAAACTAAAACTATGACATTTGGTGTAATTTCTTTTTGGAGACATTACAGTGAGTTGATGCACAAGCCATTCAAATATGACCGAGAGCATAAACTAAATATTTCTATAAACATAAGTACCACTTGATACAAGTGGCAGTTTCTTCTCGGAGAGGCCAGGGATGTGCCAGACCAGAACTGAAGTTTGAGGGGTGAGTTGAGTGCGGAAATGTAGACGTTCTCCTATATCCAGCACTGAGTAGGATCAGTTACAGTCTTCAGCTTCGCAGTGTGCCGACCTTGTGTTTTTAAAGGAAAAGTCAGACAAAAGCACTTTCAAAATATCTATTTTTTTATTTGAAATCTTCCTCTGGTACACAAGTCTGTAAACCTGAAGTCTAAATGAAGTTAAATACACAGAAGATACGCCTCTGAGAGTCACATCTCCATGCTTTAGAAACTGGATGTTTCCTACCAACCTAATAACCTGTTACTGCCAGTGCCTGTCTGAAACATTAGAGCTTCTAAAAGTTCGGTTTTGATGACTTAGTTTATATACTTTGTTGATTGTGATACCATGTAATGGATGCCTTATTTTCTATAGTCTATTCACTCTGGGAGCAGAATAGAAAACCAAAGGGAAGCATATTTTAGAGAACATGCGTTTGTGAGCAGCATTCCTGTAGCTGTGTGTGACAATGTATATTGCTGTGCACAAAGGTGGAGGACACTAAACATGTTTAGTGAATGTTTACACATTGTAAATGTGCTACAATAAACAATTCCAGCTGCAGTAAGTATTGGGCATGTCAGTATTCATCTTAAGAGTAAATATGTTGCCAGGTTAATATAGGAGTCTTTTTTTTTTGTTTTATAGCAATATGCAATTTCTGGCATGAAACAGTGTGCAGAGTGTGTGAACTTGTGTTTCCTGTAGTCAGGATAGTTCTTTGGACCCTGGTGAGGACCTGTTCCCAGTTGATCCCATGTAAGAGCATTTCAGAGTTTGCCATAGAAACAAATAAGCAAGTATTAAACTGTCCACTGAAAACGCTCCTGTACATTACATGAAGTTCAAATTCAGCAAAGGCAAACCAAATGCAAGGTGTAGGCAAAACAGATTATTCACAGTATCTGAAAGTTTCCTGTATTGAGGTCCTCGTCTTCCACCAGTCACCTAAGATTGAAAACTTCTGAAGCTTTTCAAGGAGATTCAAGGCAATCTTGCCTTGTAAAGCAAATATTAAGTGACCGTGTTTTCTGTTGACACATAAACTCCTTACAGATCTTCAACAACACACAATACATAATGTGCACTTCACTATTCTATGAAATAGTTTGTACAAGGAATTCCGACAAGGAGGGCGAGCACTTTAAGATCACCAAAAGGCAGAAGGCTGACTTCTTAGCAAGGCTTTTTCATACAGAGTTAAGAGAAAGCTAAGATTAATAATTTGCTCAAAATGCAGGTGCATTTGGTAAACAGCTACGGAATGCTTTGTTTGCCAATACAGTTATAAGGCAAGTAGTAGTCTGATTTCATTTAGAAACAGGGCAGAGCATATGCTTCATCACTGTTCATTTACGAAATCAGCAACAAATTTCAACAAAGTTTGACAGAGTTCTATAATAGCAAATTCTGACAAAGTTTTATAGAAGTAGGGAGTAATCATGTTAACAGAAGCCTGCAGTATGAGCATAAGGCATGGCAAGCTACAGTGGGTGACCTCAAAGCAGGAAAAGATACTGTATATAGATTCTTTCAATTCCTAATAGGAGAAAACTTCCACTGAAGACTGGTTTCTGTTGCCTGAAGGGCCAACTTCCCTGTGAAGCTTGTTTTCGCAGTGAAATCCCTGATAGAGTCTTTAAGTAATGACCTGTGCTTGTGCTACAGCTAAAAAGTCAATCAACTGAGATGCCGAAATTCAGTGGAAAACCACACCCTGTTACTTCTGCTGGGCTGCACAGCTTTTAGCTTAGCATTGCTGGCACTTGGGTGGTTCAGGGAGGAAAGAGTTGACGAAAGACAACTTGCTGTCGAACAGTAATGGGCAGTGTCCCAGTGTGAAGTCAGAGGGGAGGGATGTCTAAAAGTAGGAGAAGGATGTGTAAAGCAAAGGATAGGATGGGGTGGGGGGAGGAGAAGCGACAACTGCTCATAAAGTTAGCAGAGCAGCAATTGTATATTCCTGGCCATGGGTGCAGGCTGTTACGTGGGGGAAAGAAGAGCAGTACCCTGAAAGGTTATTGGCTTACATCTGCTCAAAATGTCCAATTCCAATGGGAAAAATAAATGCTGCTTGCATTACATATCTGTTATCTATCTATATTTTGTTTTTTAAGAAAACCAGACACTCAAACATGTATTGTTCTCCTCAGTAGTGCTGCTGGCAATCTAAGTGCTTACTGTCCAGATTTCTGACCTGCTTGATCCTTGGTGTTCAGGATCTTCATCTGCCTATTTGGCTCATCTGAGAAGAAGCCAGTCCGTTCTGTGTTTTCTCTACTACTGGCCGTATTTGAGACAAAGTGTAGCTCTTTCAGGAGATCTGTGGCTGCTGCTGTTGCATATGTGATGGGGCTTTTTAATCTCATTTCATGTCAACACATGATGTGTGGGTTATGGCCTTGCAGAGCCAAGTGTGACAATGATCTTATTCTAAAAAAAACCCTCATGACTTCAACCGTATCAGTGATCTCAACATTAGCAATGCTAGTAACACATGTAAAGCTGCATCCTGGAGACATCGGTATCTTTATGCTGATACAATCAAGCAGGCACAGATAGAACTGTAAAATGCAGGTGGGGAGAGCAAAGAAACAGATAAAGCATCAGATAAACTCATCATGCTTAAAAATGCCATCCTAAGGAAAACAGGGCCTTCAGTGCTGTCCAAGAAGGTGTGGAGGGGTAAGAGGGTTCCTTTGTTCTGAGTTTCACTGGGCTCTGGAAAGAGTTGCCTGAGAAACACCAATAGTCAGTATTTCCTCATGAAAATGAGTCGCAGGGTGCTAAACTTGGGTAACAGCTGTTTTCAAACCAAGCCTCATTTCAATGCCAATGTTTTGCATATGCCCAGGTGGTGAGAACTTCTTGTTTTCAGCAGAGCTCAGATCTCTTAACAGAACGAAGTTACACTGAGGGGAAGAGAGAGGTGGGGGCCATACTTGTTTCTAAGTACCAGTTTCCATGTTGGACTGAAACATATTCTCGAGGGAAGGTAAACAATGTGCATGCAAAAGAGGGAGACATCAAATCCAGATAGGCTCACACCTTTCCAATAAAAAAATGTGTAAAGGCATAATTTATTGCTGGCAGATGGGGGGAAAAACAGATGCTGCTGTAAAAGCCCAAACCTGTGATCGCATCTGTTGGGAGCATCTTCCTGCCTGAAGCAGTAGGAAGGGAGGCAGTAGCTAATACCAGATACTGCAGTGGAAGCCTTAAGGAAACTTTCATGCATGAGTTGACATAATGCTCTTGCAGGTACTTTTGAGAAAAGGCACATAGATGTTTGTCTGGGCTTTTGTTCCTTCTTCTCCCTTAAGAAGCGTGACTGTAATCAAACCCAGCATCATCCCAGAGCGTTAGCCAAGAGCCCTACGCTGCCCATCCCCACCGCGTGGGCAGGTAGGGAGCTCACAGCTGCTGCAGCGAAGCACCTTCTCAATGAACTCCTTATTCTGTTTTGAACGCCCTCGTTCGGAGCAACCACATGAAAACCACATCCTCGGAGGAACTAAGCACCTTTTCGCCTGCAAACCGACCAGCTCCGCAGTACCCACTCCAACCTGCCGGTCTCCCCTACCCGCTGCCTCCTCGCAACCGCCAGGGGTGACGGCGCTGCGAAGGAGAGCGGCGGGGGGGGGGGGGGGGGGGGGGGG
>VUYV01000002.1:3338092-3383967 GCA_008711295.1 Anarhynchus alexandrinus | reverse complement strand
CGGGGGCTGTTCCTCCCCACCCCCCCCACCCCCCCAGCAGCTTAGTGATGGATAACTTTAGTAGCTCTGTAAAAGGAGGTGTGTGTTTTGGGGTTGGTTTTTGTTTTTTTACCTCTCAGTTTCTTAGAGTTCACTTTCCTGAGAAGTGCGGGGCGATGCCCTCCTCTGGGCGAGCTGTGAATTTAGTAAAAGATGATGAAGGTGAAGTTGGGGTTGCCCAGTCTGATGTGTAGAGCTCAACGCGGTCATTTCCCCGCCGACATCACATCGATCTCGTTAACACCTCCTCAAGATGTAGAGCTCAAGTGGGTGAATGCTCCTGAGATGGAGCTCTGATGGACACCGTTAGTGTTGCTCCTGTACTGAATGACTTTTTTTTTCCAAAGTGAATCTGTGCTCTGTGGCTTTTTAGCCACTTGATTCAATGGTGCTTTTTCAGCTAGGTGAAGAGCTACATATTAAAAGCATATTTTATAAGTAGGTAACCGTAAATGGTAGTCATTAGTCTTGAAACTTCTTTCTTGAGTAGAATACTGAGCTTTAAAGTGCCTCAGTACAAAACATTATCGGAACAACAGATTGTCCCACCAGATACAGCATTGCGATGGTGGCTATAGTAATGCAGCTTTTAGAGTTGAATTAGTAACAGTTATTATTTGTGACATGCAACACTTAATGACACTTAGATACGCATTTAAACATGCATAGCAGAGTTAGTCTTCATTCACAAAACTTATTTATGCCAGTGCTTTACAAAACATACTATGGAAACCTGTTGAGCGGTGTTAATTACACTACCGTGTCTGAATTGAATTGCTCCATTACTCTGTCTTGAGCCAGGTGCTTTGTTTGGATTATTTTTAGATTATTAGGCTAAACATTTGGTAGAACTAGGTGGTTTGTTTTAAATACAGTAGGTCACTGTTGATCACTCGAAGCTTTTAAACTTTTTTAGTGCTTTGTTTGAAAGTTCTGGTTCTGCAAGATTTAATGCAGTTTATTTGGATGTTATTTTGAATCTGTCTTAAAAATGAATGGATTAGAAAACAATTGCCATATTTTGCCTATTGCCAGATGAATTATTTCTTAAATACTATATCACAGAATACTACTTCTTTATTGGAAGACAAAGCCCAACAGTGGTGTAGGCTTGAATCTCAATCTTTTCCTAAGTTGAAAAAGTATGTTGCTTTCCTTGGCTGAATTTCCTGCTCACAATTTCTACAGCTAATTAATAAAGGAAGCTAAAGGCATCAGTGAAAACAATCTCTAGCCAGTGGAGTTAAGTGAGGGTTGTGTAAAAGTGAAAATATTGATGTTAGTCGACATCAAGTTTTTAGAATAGCTGTAAGGGCTTGAAGGACAACTTTGGGAAAAACCACTGCGTCTTCCATGGTATGTACTTGAATATCAAAGGAAATAGTGTTATAAAGTTTGCTGTTTGATTTTTAAGGTCTGTTGATATCAGACTTCTGATACGCTTTTACTGGAAGCTTGGGGCAGGATTTTGCTGAGGTCTTGGGGTGGTTCTTATATCATACCTTCCTGCTTTAAATCTTAACCAGATCCAGCTTAAACCTCCTCTGTTTCTGCTTTCTTTCCCACCTACCCGATGACTTTTACTCGGGGTTAAGGCTTGTTTGTTGTGTACCCACACAAATGCTGCTGCCCGTTCAAGAGAAGCTGGTACAGGGGTAGCGATGTCTTTGGGCGTCAGTGCAGGATTGAAGTATGTATGCATCTGTTTCCTGAGACAATACTCACAGCAGTAACTATCATATGCTTTTCTGTCAGATGTGTTTAAATTTTTCAAAGTTTTTGTACCTTAAGCATTATTAAAACTAGTGCGGTATGGTTTTATTCTAAATTTAAATGGGGACGTACTCTACAGTTTCTTTTTCTTAAAAACTTCCCTGTCTCAAAACCAAAATCAGCCTACCTCCCATCATCTTCATGAATGATTGATTTAAGGCTGTGTAATAAAGATAACCTTTGAGCTTCTAATGTTAAGATAGATGTTTTGGTTTTTTCACTTCCTCCTATTAGGAAACACCACAGTGTTGACTTTACTATGTTTTTTAACTCTATTTTCTCTTCTTGTGAGATAGCTGGTTCTAGCAAATCAAATGGGCTTTGCTGTCCACAGTTTGTGCTTAAATACCTGTACGCTTCAGACAGGTGAGGACAAAAGAAGTAAGAATGTATCTGAAAACTTGGAATCAATGCTTTTGGTTTTGACCTCGAGAGAAAATGTTATCCTTTATAAAATTCAGAACATGGAGAGTAATTTTCTGGATGGTAATTGGGACTGATAATTGGCTTATGTAGCCAGTTTCAGATATGATCGCTCCATCTTAACACATGGAGGGAGGAAAAAAATTCCCAGTTTGTTTCTGATCTTTGTGTGAAGTAGAAGAGTTCTGACAATTACAGTACTGGAAAACAGGGTTAAAAAGATTAGGAGAAGGGGAAAGTTTTCAATGTTCCGCTCAGTTGAGAGGGAGAAACTTAGAGTGATTTAAGACACCTACAACAACAGTCCTCTGTGCTTGTTTCTCTGACTTTTACGTGCCCAGATATTTAAATAAATAAATGCCTATGAGTTTAGCCCTTAAAGCTGCGTGTTCATAACAGAAGCGTGCTGTGAAGCCTGCTCTGGTTGTTTAGTCTTTAAGACACCTTTTTTGGGTGGTAGAATGTGAGTTATTCAGAGAAATGTGTTAACAGTGGCCTCTCTTTATTTCAAATATTTAGCTTTAAGAAAGAGATAAGTGTAGACTTGTTATTACTATTACAGATCCTCTTATTTAATGCCTATTTCCTGAGAAATAGTTGTGTAAATGTTATGTTTTGATGATCTAATGTGATTGAATGGTTTTTAATGATGTGATCAAAGGGAAATACTTCTTGCATTTTGCTGTAAAACAAACAGAAAACTGTTAGACCTTTTATGTCACATGGTGATCTGAGTTGAAACTGCAATATGAGGAAATTGCCGAAGCGTTCTGTTGGTTTCTAATTATCATATTATTTATGGCAGAAATATGATGGCTCAGTCAGATTTAGATCTAAAAGAGACGGCTCTGAAAGAGGATTTGAAGTTTTACTTCATGAACCCATGTGAAAAATACAGAGCAAGACGTCAAATACCGTGGAAACTGGCTTTGCAGATTTTGAAGATACTTATGGTTACTACACAGGTAATCCTTCCTCTGTTTTTACTCTTACCATAGCAATGATGTGCAGGAGAAGCAGCTCTGTGGTTCTGGGCCTTTGCCATCCCCGGATATTTGTTACTGACTTGAACTTCCTGCTTCAGTCCAGAAAGAAAAAAATACTATGAAAGGTGTGTCCAGAGGGAAAAATAACGTAAACTAAATTACAAAAGCCTCCTGGAGATTTTGGGGCAGTATTTGACCAGGTATTTTGCTGTTTTTAAGGTTTTTTTTAAGGTAATTTGCTTTGAAGCAAATTACTCTTCCCACTAAATCCAATGCTGTCTTTGGGCTTGCTGTCACAGTCCTGCTCTGTGTTCTGCTTCGTAGATTATAGTTTCACTGGACTCTTTCAAAAGCGATATTTCATGAAATCTAGTCGGTCACTTGAAATGTATACGCTCAATGTGAAAATGCTATGGTTTCTGGTGATGATGGGGATGCCCGGGCTGCAAGCATCAGACGTGCCCCTTGCATTTCAAACAGTCGGGTGCCTAGATAGGTAGAGGCAAAGAAGAGGGTGTTTTTAAACTGCATCAATATCACGGTGTAGTTGGTTATTTTATAGTCCACTAAGAAATGGTGACCGGAGGTTGAGGGAAGCAAAATGGGACACGTGTGTAAGTAGAAATGACTTTTCTGGACCTTTGAAATGCAGGACTCTGACGTCTGACGCTTTGCAAGAACAACTAAATATACAGCTCCTAAAAACATGCTGAGTTGCAGGATTCCAGGTTTGTGTTTGACTTGCCCGCTAGAATGAAGCGTAACCCCGGCTTATGTGCCCCTGTGTGTTATTGACCGCTCTGGCTCTTCATCTCCCCGCTGGCAGGACGGGACTGGCTCTGGCCCCGCCGGCCGAGGGTCCGGCCTCTGATGCCACCATGCCGGAGTCCTCGACGGGGCTCTGCCCGCAGGTGGGAGTGGGATGTGATGGTTGGCGTTGTCTGGGCAAGGCTAGCTAAAATAAACTATTTATCCTAGTTCTGGCACAATTGTGACCCATCGTGACAGAGCTGTTGAGAACAGGGAGCGTGTTAAGGTGAGGGGGTGGGCAGTGCGAGCTCAGCATAAGCGGAGAGGAGAGGGTTGCCCCATCTCTCTTTCCTGGCAGCTGCACCTCAGATGTGGGTTATCGCCCTCTATTCAAAGACAGGGCAGTAACCTTTGTGTGTGAGTAATGAGGCAAAATACAGTTTCACGTGGCTCTGAAAGGGTTCAGTACTTTGAGCCTATCCTAACCTACTGACTTAAATTCTTGGGGGAATCACTGAACGTGATTTTTCTGTCTGCTGTCCCAGTCTCCCGCTAGCCTTTGTGAGCAGAAGGGGTGCTCTGCTGCACGGCTTTCAGAGGCCACAAGATTTTCTGGGTTGCTGCTTAAGATTTTTCTTGTCAGCCCTGGGTCTTGCTCAGACAGCAGGCAGCTAGAGTTTCTGAAGGAAAATGCATTGCTGCTCTGCAGGGAGGTCTTGAAGGTGAGCTAACAGTAAATAGACAGGTTCAAGAAGCATCTCTATTTTAGAGTTGAGGGCAAGAGCCTTGGAGGACGATCTAGGAGTAAGTTAAGCTGCCCTTCTAGCTGCTTCTGCCTGAGGCCAGCCTGTGAGCTGTGACGCTTTTTGCAGGTTCTTCGGTGTGGCGCAGCAGCTGGGGTATCTGTGTCTGGCCGAAAAGCAGAAGAGGCTTCTGTCCCACTGTGGGGAATAAGTTTTGCTCCAGCGCTGTGCAGAAATCCCCTAGGGAGTCCCCCAAGGAAACCCCGATGAGTGCGTCTTGTTTCTCTGCATTGCAGCTGGAAGATCCCTGACTTCTTAGAGATGCTGGAGTGCTGCAGATTTATTTGTAGCACTCGGTTAGTGATTTATTTTTTTTTTGCAGTCAACTGAAAATTTAAATAGTTGATTTAAAACTTGGCTAAAAGTATGAAGATTCAGTTCTTAATCTGAAGACCGTATGTACCAGGCAGAGCTGACATCCCCGTTTCTCTGCCCTGGCTGTGACTTTGCAAACAGCTTTGCACTAACTAGCCCTGCTGCACCTATTCTTTTAGCCTGGCCCAGATCTAAACAATTACTGTCTAGAACATAAGATGAAATATTCCAGTGAAGACGGGGGAGGCAGAAATAGGTGTGCTTTCCAGTTTCCATTGTTTTGAATGAAGGAGTTTGAATGTCAGTGGAGCCTGTTTGCTTTGGGGGATTTCTAAGTTCACAGTTCTTTTGCTTGCAGTTTCTCACTCGTGCTTCTTCCCTGCTTCTACCAGTTTCTTGCAGGGCTTGGAAACTCCATGCAGTTATGAGACAGTTTCACATTTGCTGTTAGTAAGCAGCTTAAAACTAGGATGAAGACTTAGCTATTTGGGGCCTGGGGCATCTTCCTGCTACTGTGTTTGTGAAGAAACTCTTGTTGATTGGTTTCATCTTTCAGGCTCTGTGGTGGTGGGAATGGAAGAATCCACGTGGTAGGGCAACACAAATCCTGAGGAATAATGGTGCTGGCTTCTTATTATAGCCTCCTTAACCAGCACCTGGGTCAGGCAGCTGATGCCTTTTGTTGCTGCAGGATCCCACGTAGGTTTGCTCTGATCCTGTGCTATGCCAGTGGTAGGAAGAAGCTGCTGGAATTGTTCCCGTAACAAAGCAGGGCATCCCTGGGGTAGCAGGCTGCAGTGTTAGGTTAGCTCTTCTGCCATTTGCATCCTTAACACAAGTTTTGGCAAATTCCAGTTAGAGTTGTTGGTCCAGGATGTGTGAAAGGTGGCCGTGATCTAGCTGTCTGTTTAGTTGCTGCACTCTAAGTTTTAGAATCAGTAGAAGACATTGATTTCTGTTTCGCTTATGCTGCATGTGGTAACCTTGACTTTAGTAGTCTTATTACATTAGTTAACAGATTCTTTGCTCCTATTGTAGCAGGGTTACAGCAACAGACACCTTTCTGCTTTGTATTTATTATAATTCAAAGCTGTTTCCAAAATGCTGCTAACTTGACCAGTGTTCAAAATTTGAATGTCTTTTTTTTTTTTTTTTTTTCTTCTCTTGTCAGCTTATCTTTTTTGGTTTGAGTAACCAGTTGGTGGTTTCATTCAAAGAAGAAAACACTATTGCTTTTAAACACCTATTCCTGAAAGGCTATTCTGGAGTTGATGAAGATGACTACAGCTGCAGTATATACACACAACAGGATGCTTACGACAGCATTTTTTATGTTATTAATCAGGTAAGTGTGTTTGTTTATAATGAACACTGTTAAAGCTGAAGCTATAGCTGTAAACTTCTGCTAAGGTTTTGTTTTTCTGTCTCCATTCTTGGATTTCACTTTTGATATTTCAGCGAATCAGCTTAGGTAGGGTGTCCTGAATTTTGTGTGTAGATGTCTGTGTTTTTGTCTCTTGGAGACAAATTTAAATGAAAATTTTACTCAGTTAGTGTGTAGAACTGAAATCCAGAAAGTTTGAAAAACTAGTCGTCTTGCATGAACTGGGAGCTTTGTTTAGGTCTTACTTTGAAGAGCTATGGATCTGAATATACCTATGCATGGTATTCAAAAAATTTGTGCTTACAGCTATGCTGAATTGCAGCTTTGTAGTGAGTGCCAGAGGCCTCAAAATGGGGAATATGGTACTTCCAGGAATGTAGGGGCACTTGCTCTGGTTAGGGATGGTATTTTAAAGAACAGTCAATTTGCAATTGTGGGAGGAAGGTGAACAAATCTAGGGTGACAATTCAGTAAATATTTTTGTATTTAGTATTAATACATTCAGAAGTAATGAGATGAAAGAGTGTGTGTGTGTAAAATAAAATGTCTCTTGTGTGTGGGGATGACGGTAAGCCCAGAAGTGGTTCCAATGGGATGAACGGAAAGTGACTTTAAACCACCTTTCGCTTTCCGTGACTGTGGGACATAAGCTTTGATGCTTGGTGTGAAGCAGCTTTGCCTGCCACCAGTTATGCCCAGCAGGCATCTGGGAGTCGCAGTGGTGCGAAGGCTGTGCCTCCTTCTTAAACATGCACTCACGTGGGGGCTTGCTGCTCCTTGGCCATCTCCTCTAAGCTGCAGCAGAGCCATCGACAGATCAGAAGTGCTGTCTCTGCTGTGCTGGATGAGGCAAAGACTGTGACTCCTGGTACGTTAAATGAGTGTTAAAATAGTTTTCTCAGTCTTCCTTTGAACTCTCAATATTGCTACAATTTCTGCTATAAATTGTGCTTTTTTTTCTTCCTCGCTTGCTTTGTCTCACTTTCCTTCTTTTGTAGGCACTAAGGCTGAGGTGAAGTCCAGATAGAAGACAGTAGAGAATTAATAGCTTTGTATCATCAAGAATGAGCCAATGTGTGATACAGGCATCAGAAAAAGGTCTCTTCATAAAATGTCTATGTTGTATAAATGTAGACATATCCTCTAAGGAGATTAAACTTGTGTAATCTGGATTCTTTAGTGTTGCATGTAGTTCCTGAGGCTTTTTTGTCACCTACAAGACTTCAAAAAAAGTGTGCTTCCAGGTGAAGTTTATGACTGGTGGTGTGTTTTTGAGTTGGTTGGTTGTTTTTTAAAGGATGCCCTCTAGGAAGAGCCAAGCCAGGTGACTCCTAAGCTAAAGAGCAAGGCTTTTTTTATTTTGAGGTGGGCAGCTAGATGCCATAGGCCTTGGTGTTCTGTTTTGAGTTTTAATTTGAAAAGTGGTTGGTGGGGGGGCGGGTTGCAGGTGTGGAGCAAGCAGAAGGCTATGATACTACAGAAGGTGGTGATAGCGCACAGCAAAACTGGAGTTGTAAAAATTGAATTTTAGGCTTTGTGTAATGTACCACTGCGATATCTGCACACTTTGGAGGTAAAAAAAAAAAAACAACCAAAACCAACAAAACCCAACAAACCACCAACAAAAAAACCCAAACATACTTTTCCACTTGGAAGAGTACACAGCTTTTCCTTACTCCTCTCCTGGGTCCAATTTGGAAGAAGCCGTGTGGGGTTGTTACACTCGTACCCTGCCCTGTTGCAGAGTCCGTAGGACCAGGGTGTTCTGCTGGCTGCTCTGCCTGAGGCTGCTTAGAACTGTATTAACGGGAATTTTGCTTTTACTGTTTTCATAGTGTTGTTTGAAAGTGGCATGTGAGTAACCCAGAGCCACGTGCTATGCTGTCAGGAGGGCAGAGCCTGAAAGCACACATGGGCAGAGCACCGGCTGTTAGATGCAGTGATCTGGAGATGTCCTCAGAGATGTGGAGTTGTGACTAACTACTGTTTCCACTCACTTGACCTGCCTTAGTCAGACTTGGCTTCCTCAGTTTGCTCTGAGTTTAGATAACATTCTGACGGGGTGCGGAGGCCGTGCTTTTCTCGCGGGCTGTCTAAACTTGTTGCAAGCTCAGCTGTGAGGACTCAAGGTGGCACCACGAGGCAGAGCTTTAGATGGAAATATGGTAGTTCCTGTTGCAGTTCCTTTTGGGCATGGAGTGTGTGGTTGTTAGTGACTGCTGGGATTTTGTACCCCACAAGATGAGCTAGTGGCCATAATGCCCATAGGAGGGAGGAAATAGGATGACATTGAATGAAGCATAATAACAAAATCCATGTTTAAGGAGAAAAAGGTCTAATCTGTATCAAAGCCATCTGAACAGTTTTTTTTTTTAAGGAATGGGAAGCCTTGTCTGACTTCCCAGGGGCCCTGAAGTAAATAAACATGGGAAGCTAAGCGCTTCCTTCAGAGCAGCCCTGAGCTCTTTTGCCAGGTGAGGTAATGGTAAAAGCTAACGAATTACTAGATGTTTGTGCCTTCTTCCTCAAAGAGCAATGCCTCTGTGTAGCTTCTCTTGGAGACTGTTAGCCGGTACTAAGCTGAGCTGGCAGGCAGCTGCCTTCATGGTTAGTCATTGATCTCCTCAGTTGTTGGGGAGCCAAGAACCACAGGGAGAGCTGTGCCCCAGGGGTTTGCCTCACTTGTGCAGGACTGAAGGTTTGGTTCCAGGCATCAGAGGATATATCTTGCTTCCAGCAGACACCGAGGATGTGTGAAAGGCCAGTCAGGAGAGGACTGTCCTTGAGTGGAGTTCTTCAGTGGTGCTCAGGGCTGATCCATGTGTGGACAGTGCTTGGCTTGGCACGGCTTTATTCACTTCCACTTCTCGTCCTTGTTTTCAAGTATATCTTACATATGAAGAAGGTGACATGTGCTGTATTTAGACTAAGTGGAAAAAAGAAAGTACCTTTCCCACAGGCATGTTTTCAGTTGCTTCTGTGCTTGTGTAAAGCAGGCAGGTTAAATTACTTTTGGAGGCTGCCCAAGCTCTGTGTACGTTCTTTGGTTGCTGGTGATACAGGACACGTGGCTTCCCCCTTCTATAGTTGCACAGGGAGCAACTTTGGTTTTGCTCTTGGGGTGGATTTGATAAGAACTGTGACTTGGATTGTACGTAAAGCAGTCAAGTTTCAAGTGGTGTGAAAACTAACACCTTCATGAGATAAATACATAAGATTTCCCTGGAGTGTGTGTGTGGTTAGTAGCAATACTGCATTGAAGTCACTGCCAGGCATCTAATTAACAGTTGTCTGCTGGCTTGTTGTCTGGCACATGGTAATCACTTGCAGGCAGCCCAGGAGGTATGGGGCTCTCAGTCACCATGTGATCAGGGTGCCAATCACTACTAATTAGTGGCCAGGAACCCTTTAGCTTCCAATGAGATATCCACTCTCAATTTACAGACTTTATGTGAAAGTAAAGATTTTTTGGGTTGGGGTTTTTTTTTAATGTAAAAAGCTATATTGATATCTTGACTTTGGGATTGCAAGTTACTATCTAATGCAAAAAAGACAACTATCTCTAATTTCTGCTTCTGTTTTGTTTTTAAACCAGTACAAGCAATTAAAGAACATATCCCTGGGGACACTTGGTTATGAACATGAAGGATCAGGTTTAAAAATCTGTAAACAACAGTACAAGAAAGGCACGATGCTTTCTTCCAACGATACGCTGAACATC
The DNA here is from genome assembly GCA_008711295.1 of Anarhynchus alexandrinus. Classification (NCBI taxonomy): domain Eukaryota; kingdom Metazoa; phylum Chordata; class Aves; order Charadriiformes; family Charadriidae; genus Anarhynchus; species Anarhynchus alexandrinus. Next base: position 3,373,773 of record VUYV01000002.1, on the reverse strand, counting down.
GATGTTTCTACTGAAACAGGTACAGTACTGTTGTACTAAAAATGTCTTGCTGTGGAGAACGTATATTCTAATGGTAAATCAGTAAAGTTTAAAACCAATAGCTTTTTGCATGGCAATCACTTTGCCTATTTCCCTCTTGGTTCGTAGTACCTGCTTAGAAATGACAACTGTGAGGCTATAAGAAGCTCTTTTCAGCTGCTGTCATTAGTGGGTTCTGGGTGGGTTTTGTGTTCTTGTTTTGTTTTGGGTTGGTGGTTGTTGGGTTTTTTTTTTTTTGCCTCCTCACCCCCACCCCATGCAGAAAGCTCAAGTACAGAATTCTGGATTCTGGTCGGTCTGTGCCTGCAGTAGATGGGTGTCCTTACCACCTCTCAGAGCTGAGTCCTCGCTGTTAGCCTCTCAAGATTTACTACGTGAACCTGCCTCTGATCCTGCTCACTGGGGCTCTCTGTGCATAGATTTGCTCAAAATTAACGTTTTGCCCAAGTAGGACTTGCCATTCAACCTGATTATCTCAGTTTTATGCTGCTTTCTATGTGAAGTTTTTAAGACTACAGCTTTTTTTTTTTCTCCTCCCAGAATGTATCTTTTTTAAGCCACAGGAACTAGCTGGTAAGAAGGCTGACCTGAAGCTGAACTCCTCTTTTTTCAATCTTGAATTTTACAGGTAAAGTGGTGGTGGGGATTTCTTTATTTTTAACTTGTCCTTTTGTATGAATGTGGTGGCTTCAGAGTTGTGCGGTTTCCTTGCTTTGTATATGTGTGTATTTATGTATTTATACGTTTTTTTAAAACATCCAGGCTTATACAGGTTGAAATCTCCTTCAAGCTGAAAGGCATTGCTCTACAGACAATCCATGCCCGTGAATTGCCTGACTGCTATGCATTTCAAAACACTGTAAGTGAGTATGGGGTATGGCACTTCCAACACTGTATATATAACAAGAGCTTAAGCTGAGGGGTAGTCGTCATCCTTGTATTTAGACTGCAAGGGAAAAGCAGTTGAGCATGTCACGACCTTTAGTCCTCCTTCCCAAAGGTTGCTGAAATGGTGTTGCCATGGGACAATATTATTTTATATCGTGTTCTAGCTGGTAGCTTCACAACCTGAGAAGGAAATAGTAATTGTTATTCTTCTAAAGGTTAAACTTGATTTTTGCCTTCTTGGAATTCTGCTTTTTATGCTATACATGACATGTTTTCAAATTATGTCTGCACCAACACTTATGGTGACAGCTTTCTTAAAGCTTACCAGACCAACAAATACGAATGGTTATTATGTCAAAGCACTTACCAAGTTTTTTTTATGGAGTGAAATTTTGTTAGTTTTGTTTCTGATACGCTCTTATGTTTCCAGATAACTTTCAATAATAGAGCCCACAGTGGAAAAATCAAAATCTATTTTGATAGTGACACTGATATTCAAGAATGTAAAGACTGGCACATATTTGGCTCCGGTAAGTATGGTGCATGTGTATTTGCATGATAGCAGTGTTACACGTCATCTCCCGTCACTTCCCCTTCTCTGTAACAATCTGTCTAGCAAGACATACATTCCCCGTCCTGTTCATCAATTGATATGAGTAAGCCAAGGAAAACACCTGGTGTGGGGTCACGTGATGGCTCATAAACCTGTGGATGAGAAGAATACAATACAGAAAGTCAAACAAGTTTCTGATTGCTGGTTGTGAAATGAGAAATGAGGTGGGATTTTTTGTGAGGTTTTAGTTTAGTAATGTTGATATGGGCCAAAGTCTGCATTTCTTTTACCCTGTGTAGTTGTAATACTGTTGGACAGATGCACTTAGTGCAAGAAGGGGACATTTGTATTAATATACCCATTTTTGGTTTTATTTTGAATAACTTGAGCATGCTTTTCACTCTTGTGGCCCAATCTCCATAGTTGTCTTGATGTAATTCTCTGGTGAGTTGTGCTCAAGACACACTTGCAGAAAGAATATTTCTTAACACATGTGTTCATGGGGTGAGAATGTTTAAATGCAAAATATGTGACATTTTGTAACAATTTGTGCTCAGAGAGATGTGAAAAGACTAACTCTACTTCCTCTTTACAGTTCTTCAGAAAAACACTCAGTATATTCTGGTCTTTGATGGATTTGTCATTTTAAGTTGCTTTGCTTCTCTCATCCTCTGCACGCGATCCATTGTTCTTGCCTTGAGACTACAGAAAGTAAGTGCAGTGTTCATAATCTCAGTGCTTATTTTGTCTCTGTCTCGTTTGTTGCTAGTCTTGTCAAGTGATATGGTTTGAAATATTGGGTAGCGTATCCTTTGCAGGCTGTTGCTGTCTTACTGTGTCTCCAGAAAGGGTGTGTAGATGTCTGAGCGGTTTCTAGCTGAATGGGTTTTTTACTTCTGCTAGTGTAGTGCTGTAATATGAAGTATTTTGTTATATCTCTTGATGGTAAAAGAAGGAGACTTTTTTATTTTTGTCCAGGCGTTAATTTTGTCCAGGATTTTACACAAAAAAAAAATTCTGAGTCTCTGTGCTGCTAACAGTCAACACATCCTGCACCTTCAAAACGTGAATTCTTCCTTCCCTAGCTTCAGAGTAGGATTCCCACAGAAGTCTTGTCATAAATTAATGCTTTGATGAACACCCCTCAAAGCCAGGTCTAACTGGAGAAAATGTAAAGCATAGCATATAGTCTTAACTCCGGCTGGGTGTTTTTGCCTTTCTGGGGCTGGAACTGCCCTTTTTCATTTCTTCTTTCCTTCTTTTCCCTCCACAATCCCTGATCACCATCTGCTGTCACCTTCTTCCCCTCTCACCCTCCTTTGCAGACTGAGACTAACCCTGTCCGACTTCCTCTCCAGCTGCTTGCAGAGCCTCATGTAAGCAGACTCGGCTCCTCTGGTCCAAATGCTGATGCAGAAACACAAGCTGGGCCCTGAGATGTGCCAGCTTATTAACCATTAAGTGATACAAACTTTGCAAGCGTGTGGCTTATGGGAGTTGGAAAAAGGATAGGTAGGATGTGAAAACACAGATACTTGTTTATCTTTTTCAGTATATCCTTTTTGTAGCTTGTAAAGAGGACACAATTCAGCAAAGGTGTTCTCAAACTGCTGCCAGGAATAGGGACATCGGCATTTATTCATGAGCAAAAAGAGCAAGTGAAAGCAGTGTTGGGTGTGGGAAGTGACATTGTTGGCTCTATTAGAGATGAGAGCTCTCGTCGTGTAGTTGTATTTGAGTTATTAATTCTCTTTTTCACTCCAATAGTTGGGTGGCCTTGCTCTGTTGGAATTGGATAGAAACTTTTGTGAAGGGGGCTAAAACGGGGATAATAAGCCATGGTTAGGCTCGTGGGGATTGGTTATGAAGTCAGCTGTTCTGTGGAAAGTTGGTTTTCACTGGCTAAAACCAATCTTAATTTTTTTTCCTATTTATTTATGTTGCTATTGGGAGTGAGTTTTAAGCTCTTATTCCAGCAAATACTATAGGAAAAGGGGGCATGTGAAACTTGAGCATTGCTATACTACTCGGGCATCTGCACATATTTTTCATCTAAGGTGACCTGTAACTAAACATCTAAATGCTTGTCAATAGAGATTTGTGAACCACTTCTTGGAGAAATATAAGCGTCATGTCTGTCATGCTGATCGCCTGGAGTTCATAAATGGATGGTATGTCCTGGTAATTATCAGTGATGTGATGACAATCATTGGGTCAATCCTAAAAATGGAAATAAAAGCCAAGGTGAGAGTTTAATACTTCAGATAAAATACTAGTCTTGTTAAAACCCTGTGTAATGTGTTTTAACTCGGGGACAAACGAAAGTGAGCTATCATAGTCACTAGTCATCTTCCTTACTTTTGCTAGTTCTTATTTCTTCAGTTCCTAGCGCTGGTTTGACTGATAACTAGTTTCAGTCCCTTTTCCCCAAAGTCTTTCAGTAAGACGATGCAAGCTATTTAAACATCTTATTTCCACAGTGTTAAGTCACCTAATCCCTTGTGTAGGATGTGTGGGTGGACAGTTCCTAACAAAAAAACCCCAAAAACAAACCAAAACCAACTTGAGTTGTGTTATTTCTGTAGGAAGTAGTAGCATATATTGTACAGGGAAACCAAGAGTCATCCCCTTGGATAAAACAGGGGTCTCCATGACTTGTGGACTGGAAACATGGCTGCTCCAGCTTGCTCTCCTGGCCTGTCCAAACTACAGGTACAGACAGTGTCACCTGCTAGTCCTTGACCTCCCAGTCTGGGCTTGCTGAAATCAATGTTTTGTCCAGCTGGCAGCTCTTTGGGGTGGTGTTTTCTTTTTATTTTTTGTTTTGTTTAGTTGGTTGGTTTGGGGTTGATTTTTTTTTTTTTTTGGTTGGGTGTGTTTTTTTTGTTTTTTTTTCTTCAGTAGAGCTATATGTCAACAATTCATGTGTTCACAAAACTTTGTATTCTGGGAAAAACGGGGTAGGTAGTGTGCTGCTCCTGCTTCATGTGTACTAAGGCCCAAAGGGCAGATGCCCAGAGTGGCCATCAGAGGAAGCACTTGAGAACCTCCAGCTGTATGCTGAGGTGGGGGAAGAGGGTAGGAAATCTTGAGCTAGATGGGTATCTGTGCTTATTGCAACCCGTTCTAGCCTTCTAAAGTAAAATGCAAGTGGAATTGGTTATAAACTTCACTGGTAGTAAAAATTAAGTTCAGGCTCCAAACAGCTGGCAACCTGTTCAACCTGTAAATGCATGTAGGCATGGGAAGGGCTGTAGTCCCAAGGCTTGCTTTTCACTTAAATGATGGCTCATGTTTTACTAAATAGCAAATGAGCGCTTGTTTGTCTAACAGTAGCATATATTAACCATTTTTTAAACAAAAATTCAGAGATATTTGATCTAATTTTAAAACTGTGTTATAACCAAGGTAAAGGCTTTAGTTCTTCATGTGAAACTACAGGAATATCAGCGTAGATGTGCTTGCACTTGCAGCACTATTGCATGTGGATCACAGAATCGCAGAATGGTCAGGGTTGGAAGGGACCTCTGGAGATCATCTAGTCAGACCCTCTGGCCAGAGCAGGGTCACCTACAGCAGGTTGCACAGGATGGCATCCAGGCGGGTTTTGACTGTCTCCAGAGTGGGAGACTCCACAACCTCTCTGGGCAGCCTGTGCCAGTGCTCTGCCACCCTCAAAGTAAAGAAGTTCTTCCTCATGTTTAGATGGAACTTCTATGTTCAAGTTTGTGCCCATTATCTCTTGTCCTGTCACTGGGCACCACTGAAAAAAGACCGTTCCCATCCCCCTGGCACCCTCCCTTTAAGTATTTATAAGCATTAATAAGATCCCCCCTCAGTCTTCTTTTCTCTAGACTAAAAAGACCCAAGTCCTTTGGGTCTTTCCTTGTAAGAGAGATGTTCCAATCCCCTAATCATCTTTGTAGCCCTTTGCTGGACCCTCTCCAGCAGTTCCCTGTCCTTCTTGAACTGGGGAGCCCAGAACTGGACACAATACTCCAGGTGTGGCCTCACCAGGGCAGAGTAGAGGGGGAGGATGACCTCCCTCGACCTGCTGGCCACACTCTCCTTGATGCATCCCAGGATGCCATTTGCCTTCTTGGCCACAGGGGCACATTGCTGGCTCGTGGTCATCTGGTTGTCCACCAGGACTCCCAGGTCCCTTTCCACAGAGCTGCTCTCCAGGAGGTCAGCCCCTAACTTGTACTGATGCATGGGGTTATTCCTCCCCAGATGCAGTAGCCTACACTTGTCCTTGTTGAATTTCATAAGGTTCTTATCACAGGATGATCTCACTAAATAACTGCAGTCCACTTTGGTCTGATTTTTGTGATGTAGCAACACCCTTTCAGTATTGGATTGCCCTGCTTTGTTTGTTTGAACTGCTGGAACTTGAATAGCTGTCAAGCTGACATGCCTACCGCTTTGTAACTTGACCACCTGCTCTGTTTGGATCCCTCAGAACCTCACAAGTTACGACGTCTGCAGCATTTTACTTGGAACATCAACCTTGTTTGTCTGGGTTGGAGTCATCAGATACCTGGGATATTTTCAAACCTACAACGTAAGGCAGGAATCAGATATTCAACAGTTAAAGCATGTATTTGTCACTCTTACTCAGGTCTCTCTGACTTGTGGCTTTTTCTCCTTCTCCTTTCTTCTACCCTGACGTGTAGGTGCTCATTTTAACTATGCAGGCGTCATTGCCCAAAGTGCTAAGGTTTTGTTGTTGTGCTGGGATGATTTATCTTGGCTATACTTTCTGTGGTTGGATTGTCCTGGGACCTTATCATGAAAAGGTATGTACTACTTTTCTGGTCTGATGATGTGCGAATATCTGTGTGTGTATAGTTCCTAGCTGTAACAACAGAAATAGCTCTCGCATTAACGTTTTTGTTTAAAAGCTGTAGCATGAAGAACAGCGGACTGTTTCTCCTTCCGTGTGTACGTCCTGCTGCCTGCTCAGTTTAACAGAATAAGTGTATTCTTGCTTTCACTGTGTGCTTGAACTCAATGTACTCTCAAACACAAGGCTGTGCTTGTGATGAGTAGATGGTTTGTCCAGGCAACGTCTGGTCTGGTTGAGGACTAGAGGTAAACTGGTCTATTATCTCTTTCGCCCTCTTCTGGCAATCCTCGTTCGTTGGGGTTAGAGGCACTAGTTCACTGTCACCATTTCTGGGCATCTCCTTGACTCTGACTGTTTTTCCAAATCTTTCCTGTGCCGTGTAACTTCGGCTCCTAAATCTTGACTCATAAATGGGTGGATGAATGCTTGTCGTGTTTACTTTGCTTCCTGTGGGGGGCGTGTTTTGTTTGTTTTGTTCGTGGGTTGTTGGTTTGTTTGTTGGTGTGGGTTTTTTTTGTGTGTTGTTTTTTTTTGTTTTGTTTTGTTTTTTTTAAGGTTTATAATGAAGTGTGTGCCTGGTATGTCGTCTTGTCTGAAACCTGGGTATAGCAGTAAGGCTTTGTGTATTCCAAAACACAAGCAAAACCAACAGCAACGCTTGTTTGGTTTCTTTTTTTTCTTGGCAGATGCTCTATGTGACAGTTTTTTGGTTTTGTTGTTTTGGTTTGTTTGGTTTTTTTTTTTTTTTTTTAAAAAAAAGACAGATTCCTGTTGTGATTAATGGACATCTAGAATTTATCAGTAACAAATGTATGACTCTTCATTCCTGATTTCTGGTTACACACTGTGTGTACGTCTGTACGTATATATTTATATATGCATGTGTGATTATATATATGTGTATATATATAGTGACAGAGACACATGCTGCAGTGCTTGCTTCAGCTCCTTGCACCCCCAGAGCTCAGATTCCTCTAAAATAAGGTAATTCTCTCCTTTGAGAAACGTAGGTATTCAGTCTGCACGTATTTTAAGTTGATGACAATACATTTCTCCATGGGCTGCTGGATGCTGTGGGATTCTTAGTCATACCGGAGACTCAATTGTTTATAACAGGCACAGCATAAATACTGTTGTGACTTCCCTGCAGCAAGTACGTTAATTATCTGAGCAAAAAGAAGTGTAGTCAATCATATGCTTATCTATGAAAATGTTACTGCTTGCTAAAGATCGCAGATGTTGCCAAGGAACGCAACTGCAGTTGTGTGTGGGGTTCCCGTTCCTGACAGTTCCCCAGTACCCCACTGGAAGGCAGTGTGGCACCGCGCAGAGCAGGCGGAGCCCAGCGCTGGCTTCACCCGGCTCTCCGGCTTTAAAAATAGATGAAAACAACAATAATAATAATAATAATAAGCCATAGGTAAGACCAGAGCTGCTGTTCCTGTGCAACAGTATGTTCTCCTTACAAGCATATGCCTCTTGACATCTTGGTTTTGATAGAGGATCGCGATTCAAGTGAGTGTAGTCATGTTACTTCATGGAGAATATCTTCATTAAAACATTGTGCGTTAATTCATATTGTCCAATAAGGGTTAGTTAACAAATCCAGTTATTCAGAGGGAGGAGGGGAAGTGTGTTTTCTTGGCTGTTGAATGGAATTTAGCCTAAGGGCATGTTCCAGCTTGGGGAAACGGAGTTAGGAATTTAAGACAATGTCCTTGAAATGAAACCACGATTTTGTCCAGGGTGTGTAGTAGCTTCACAGTACAGCTATAGCTTGTACCTACAGCTCAGAGAGAGGGTTTTCTGAATGACAGATAGATGATGTTATCACAAGACAAATCTAGTTTAGACCATTTGAGCTCTGAAGGCTATACGCTATCTCTAACTTATTAATAAAATATTGATTAATTACCTATACTCCAGTAATGCTGCAGAGCTGGGAAACCAGAGGATGTGGATTCTGTTCCCAGCATACCGCCACTGATTTACTGTATAGATTCTGTAAAATCACTTTATCTATGTGCTTTGGCAAACAGAATGATATTTTCCTGCAGGTCTAAAATAGCTTAAAACTCAGTAACTTGAACTTTCAGTGGTGGTCAGTTACTAGTTGTTTTGCCTGCTGAGCATCACAAGTTTATTTCTTGATAATAAATCTTCTTTCTGATATCAATGTATGATCCTTAGCCAAGATTATATTTCTACATGGTTCTGTTACCGACATGTATGTTCTGGTCTGAATGTACAGGAAAAAAAGCGTGGTAGCACTTGATTGCCTGGGTTGGCTTTTTTCCTCCTGCTACAAGTAAAACTAAAAAAAATAGAAAACAAAACCTCTCAAAAAACCAACAAAAAACAACACAACAAAAAAAAAACCCCAACCCCCTACTTTTGTTTTTTAATAACATTTTTCACTTTCCCTTTAATCTGGATGACTGATCTTCATGTTCTATTAATAATTTGTACTTGCTGTTTTCTAGTTTGAAGATCTGAACACGGTGGCCGAGTGTCTGTTTTCTTTGGTCAACGGTGATGATATGTTTGCAACTTTTGCTCAAATCCAGCAGAAGAGCACACTGGTGTGGGTGTTCAGTCGGTTGTATCTGTACTCCTTCATCAGTCTGTTTATATACATGATCCTCAGCCTTTTTATTGCACTCATTACCGACTCCTATGACACCATAAAGGTAAAACATTCATTTTCTATTATACATCTAATGAGTTTTGTATTCATTCTTGTTAATCACTCAACACCATACTGTCTAGCATTAATTATGATGATGACTGAGACTGTAAAAAATATTTTTGCTTAGTCTCTGGCAAAATTGGGAGGATGACTGGGTAGTCATCCAAGTGACTAAGCAATAATTGGTTTGAAAAACCATCCTAAGAGTATGTTCCTGTTTTGTATTTTCTGCTGCTTAACCTGGCTTCCAAAAGGTAACAGCTAATGGAAACATAAGTGGAAGGTAAATGAAGGAGGAGTGGAAAGACTCAATTTGTAAATATAGTTACAGAGCTGGATAGGTCTTATTTGGAGTGAACACTTCTCGTGGCACCAGAAGCTGAGGTCAGGAAGGGTTTGCTGGCATCCCAGAGAATATTCCCTTGGCAGGAGTGTGGCAAGGGCTAAGCGGATAACTCTAAGCTCATTGAGGTGTCCAGGCTTGCTTAATGCACTGCTTGGAAATGTGTGGTTAATAGGAGATGTGTTCCAAAAGACCCAGTACGTCTCGTTTAAGTTAAAATTGTGCTGTCTGCTTCCAGTATAAACTGGCTGAAAGTGAAACAAAGTTTTCAGTAATTATCTTTTGTTCCTGTCCTTCAGTGCTGTCTCCCCTTCGTGCTTCTGGTCGCTGCAGTAACCAGTAGGAAGGCTTCTTGTCCCTTTCTTGTCTTGGTGTCAGATAAACGGGCCGGCAGAATAAGGCTCGTCTGACATGAGCCACAGCTTCCAGACCGAGCGAGAGCTCCGCTTTCTAAGCGTCCCAAAATACAACTTAACTGTCTGAGCTTCTGAGTTTATTCTGGGTCTGACCTGTGAAATAGTGTTTTACTGTTACTCTTCTCTCCGAGCACCCCACGTGGATCGATGGGGAGCTGTTTCAGTGCGCTGAACTGGTGTTTCGCAGAGCATTGCCTCAGCACGGCAGTGCTGAATATCCACATTAGGGCGCTTCACATCCAGCATTGGGGTTCCCAGGGAAAATGAGCCCAGAGCACTCACAGGGAGCACAGCAGCTAATGTGAACAAGGGAGAATAAATGCCAGTATGACTTGAGATCACTTGCTTGGTCTTATGGGCAGCAAACAAAATGTAAGAGGATCTATGAACAACATTAGTTTTATGTCACTTCTATCTTGCTCTGTTCCACCAGCTACGTATGTGGTGTTTCTAGGATGGTGTGCTTTTTTCTTTTTTTTTTTTCCCTTCTTACCACAATATACTGAATAAATGTACCAAATAGTTTTGGCTGTCACACTCTAGAGGAAATTTTAGAACACTTCATGCCCAGTAACTTCTCATGTGTTGTAAATAAAATGCTTTCTTTTTTCAGAAATACCAACAAAGTGGGTTTCCAGTAACAGATCTACATGAATTTCTAAAAGACCATAGCAGTGCTGGTTACAGAAAAGAACAGACTTCCATGCCATTCATCTGCTGCTGTAGGAGGTCAGTAGGATGTTTTTAATGAGAGTTTTTCTCAGAAGTGCACCAGTTAGCTTCTCACTGCAAAGTGCTGTTTCACAGGTGCTGGAACATCCAGAATTCAGGCTGTGGAATATTTGGACTCTGTTCCTCTTGTGCTTTACTTGATATTAGATCTTTAGTCTGCTGATGGTGCAGGGGCAGCAATTCTGAGCTTAAATGCATGTTTTAAGTTTTTTGCTCATGTGAAAACTACCATGCAGAAACTGGTGGAAGTTGATGGGATGACTGCAGAGCATAATGTGGAACTGCCAAGGAGTCAGGTGCAAATTAAGTCTCTGCTGCTTAAGGTTTTGCAGGTCTTCTTTTTCTAAACAGCTTTTCCACTAGGCTGGGAGTAGTAGCAGAAGGCAAGAGAACGCGATTCAGCCAAGGGCCAGTACTTAATCCAAAGCTATGCTGTGTCTGTGAGGCAAACTGGTTCAATGCCATCTGGCAGAGTATTGGAAACACACTTGTAAATGTCTGGGTGTGACCAAACTCAAGCCGTTGAAGATCCTAGTAGTGGTCCTTTTTAAGCTGGTGTTGGTGAGAGATGAATGTCTCGCCTGGTGCTTGCTGGTCTGGAAGTCTGTTATTTGAATACTGTTTCTGAGGAAACCTAACACACCTCTGAATCCCAGATTGAGAGAGGAGGGATCTTGTCACTGTCCCTAGACAGTCTGGAAGAATTCATGCTTGCAGACTGTATGGTCATGGGCACCATGCAAGGAAGCCAGGCTGTGGGAGAAGGAACAGAGCTGAATGTGAACGCTGGCGTAACAAATCCTCTTTTAGCAGTAGAAGACTTGTCTACTTACTGAGACTTTTGTGAAACGCAGCTTTATACTTTTGATGCACTCTGGTAGAGGGAAGCCTTGTAGGCAAAAAGGAGCAAGTCAGATGATGATGGGCAGGTATCCCAGCAGTCGCTGTGGACACTGGGAAGCTGACTAGTGCCTGAGAGCTCCAGCCAGGTACAGCTTCAGGTTTCACATCCAAGTCACTGTGCAGGGTAAGAGACGCGAGTCTGCTTGAGCATAATGAATGTGCTTTACTGTAATACGCTGCAGAGTGCATTGTGAGCAGAAGCCTGGTAGCTGGAGTGCAAATCTAGAGCTTTTTGCTACTCTCACGCTTTCTGTTTGATTGTCCCAGTGCGAGTGCTGGGAACAATATGCTAAAACAGGGGAGCACAGAACAGAAGGATCAAAACTCAACTTGGTTTTGTATAGGTAAATGCTTCCTATTGCATTTCTTACTGAATGAAAAATTGCGATTTATTATTCTCTTTTTTCCTTTTGCAGACAACAGAGTGACGACAACTTGATACTCATTAATTGATGATTACACATTGAAATTCACCACTAATGTATGCAAAGAAAGCATAGTTGTATGGAGAAGAATAATTCTCCACATCGCAATGGAACCCACTATCTGGACCTGCCTTATTGTGAACAGACTAATCCTACCTAATTAAGGTGTTGGGGGAAGAAAAGCTGCTAATGTGACATCGGCTGGCTGACCCAGAGAAGAGCCCAGAAGCTACGTCTGGAGGAGAGCTGTGAAGAACTTTGTATTCTTGCCCCAAATTCTGTCACATTAAAGAAGGCTGATCCTTGAGCAGTGTCCATGGGAGCTCTGTTTGCTAATCACCTCTAGGAGGAAGTAAAGCAACCCTGAACCAACTGTTCTTCTTAATAAGAAAAGGAATTATATGAAAATATTTTTTTAAAAAGAATTCCATGTTAAAAAGTATTAAATAAAAGGTAGTCAGGGAGAAGGGAGGAGTTTTTCACTTAGTGATGCATTCAGCCTGTAATTTCTACTTGGCATAATTCATTTCCTTGAAATAAATTTATGTAAAACTACAAAGCTGCACAAAAGTGCAAAGTAATTGCTGTTCTCCCTCTTTTATATCACTTTAACACAAACCATCTATAGATCACAATCTTTTCTTTAATAGCTTTACTAAAAACAAAAGCAGTTTGTTATCCTTTTTTTTGGCTGACAGTCTTTTCTATTATACCCACAATGTTTGATGTGTACTGTGTAACTGCGTTACATCCCCTTGAAATTTGGCATGAAGGAAAGTATCAGAGGGGACCTGGAGTCTTTGATAGCAAGTAACCATAATGTAGGGAAACGATGGTCAGAAACTACTAGAACTTGGAAAAATCATGCTCTGATGCTGCCAGGCAGTCAGGAGAACAAAAACTCAACTGTTGCAAACAGTGTTGTCCAAAGTGTGTGTTCTTGTTAATGGAACTACACGTTTACCTGCAGCCCTAGATATAAAGCCTGATTTGCTGTCTTTGAGCAAAGATATTAGAAGTCCACAGTACCATCTCACTGAGACCTTCAGTAGCGTTCCCATGAAGCCTGCAGTGGGCAGATGTTAGAAGAATCCAATGCAGCTGTAGCATTCTCAGCAGTAATCACCTCTGAACTGTGAAGGTGGAACAGTTGATTCCAGTGTGGACTAGCCTGAACTTGATATGAAGGGCAAGAGAGAAAAGAATTGATTCTTGAATTTAATGTGAATAAATGCTTCCCCAAAGGACAGCAGATAAATAAACCAGATCCCACCCCTCACACCCCACTTCCCCACCATCCCCACCTTCTGGGAAAATGGAGAGTGGATATATGGGCAAAATCAGTGGTGGATTCACACCTTTTTTGGTAGGTTGAAGAATGCTTTTTTAATAGATCTGTCTTCATTCTCTGCGTGTCCTCTGGGATGTTTAAAGAAGAGACGTTAATAACTACAGCTTCTCCAGCAGCGTTTCTGGCCATCAGGTAAGAGCAGTGGTGACTGAGGTCTGGAAATATATGCTGTCGTTCAAATCTTTCCCCCCTAGTGTTTGTCTTCCTGACAATGAATGCTTTGTTTGTTGGAAATTAATGCCATTTTGTCTTGCATAGGCTGCAGTTAGATGTCTAGAAGAGGTGGTTTTCACGCCAGTATTTCCATGCATCCAGGCTCTGCAAATTTTAATGCTTCTCTTGCTGAAACACCTTTGGGACAGAATCTTCTCCCCATCCCAGTCTGAGCAATGCCTTGCTGTGGCCTCAGCTGTCACTATAGCTTCTGGATAAAAATTAAATTGCTACCAATAACCAAGACTTCACACTGTTAGCAAAGATTTTTCCGTAATTGTCTCTTCATCACACAGATGCTAATTGTGTGATCTAGAACAGAGGATTACTGTCTTCCACTCAGGACAGAAGAGTCAGTTTTTCATGTCTAGAACTTCTTGGGGTCAATGTTATTCTTTTAGCATCTGCTTTGGGGCCCTGGATAATCCAAGCGCTCTTCTGCAGAAGTGAACAGCACTGATTGCTAGCAGAGTTTCTTGCCCCATACAGTGTGCAATTTTAATTTTTTTTTTTTTAATGTGTAAGATGCTGGTGTTTTCCATATTTACTGCCATTTTACTGGTAGCTTTCTGGAATGTCTCTTTCTAAGAATCAAACAGTTCCCTAGTAAACAGGAGCAAAATCCAGCACATCTGAAAATGTATTGTATCTTCCTTACTGACCTACCTTCTGCCAGTACTTGTGGAAGTCTTAGGTTAGAGACTTGAACCTAGAAAAAGCAGATAATGAATGTTGTGAGTTGTGTTAGTGGATAATTAGTCATATAATGTGTTCTAGTATGTGTTGCCCTGATGGGGCATACAAATACATTGGGCAGTACATGCTTCCGAGGGCTCTTGCTTGAGTGTGCGAGCTCTGCATCTCTTGTGATTGTGAGATGTTGTTACTGCCCATGGCTATGAACTGCAAACACCACACTGAAGCAGGGCAAGTCCTTGGGCTTGGACTTTTTTTTTTATTATTTTATTTTATCTCTTTAATTTAATTTTGCAGTGCTGTCTGAGGTAGGATAGCAAGTTGTGGAAGCACTTTCCGGTTTATGAACAGTGTCACAGGCGCATCACCTTCTGAGGTGTAGTGCCTCCTCTCCCTTACAGCAGGTGAGGTACATCCCATACCCTTGGCACTGTGAGGCATGGTGCACCCCTAAGCTCAGACTCAAACTGCTTCTTTCTAATTTAGTAGGACATCGAGTGTGACCTGCCAAAGCCATTGCTCAGATAAATATTTGCTTGTGAGAAAATCCTCAGGGTATGAGGGGAAGTATTATCAACCAAAGGAATGTAGAAAATACTTCTAATTCTTACTGATTTTCAGAGCTAATTTCTGTAATGGAATCAAAGCTTGTCCAGTATTGATTTTTTTATTATTATTTTTAATCATATGAGCTGCTTGCTAGCTAGACTACTGCTTCAGCCCTACCATATTAGAACCAGGTCACTAATGTATTGTAGAAACCAATTTGTGTCTCCACCATCTCTTTGGTGTTTTTTTATCTTGGAAAAAATATGAGAGCCAGTTGCTGGAGCTTCTCATTGGTTCTCTATTCCGCGGAGGTTAGACTTAACAGGAAATCTGGCATATGTTGACTCCTAATTCTGTGCATTAATACAGATTTGAATACAGTTGCTGACTGATAGGTGGTTCCACTCCAACTGCTAAGGAGGTGATGCACTGTAATGGAAGCCGAGCTGGAGCATAAGCTTTTGCAAAGTGTTATCAAAATAAGCTGTTACTTTTGGTTGCCTTGTTCCCTGGGAATAAGAAGCTTTTGGTAATTGCTTATAGGACTTAAAAGGAGGAGAGAAATAGATGGAAAGGCACTGAGAAGGTTGCATTAGAAAGAAACAGGAGGAAGGAGGAGAAGAAAGCTTCCTGAGCTATCTTCAAGGTGAGCATTCAAGTGAGAGGGACAGGGTGGATAAGACTTTGGGCTCTTATTTTCAGGCCTTCTGTTGATGGATAAAAAAGGGAAAAGCTGTTTTGCGAGCAGAAGCTGTTTGGCATTTCATATATTATGTTCACGTGCAAGGCTCCACCTAGCACTTAACACTATGTCTAGGTTTCATGCTGTGGTCATTATCAGGATTTCTGAGAAGTGGAAGAGAGACTTTCTGCTGATATGTTCTTTTGTCAGCTCTCCAGCTCTGAGCAGACCCACGAGTAGCTCTGTACACCGTGGAGATGCCTGGTCTCAGTAAATGATTCCGGTAGGTAGCAGTGGGACAGATCCAGGTGATCATGATCCTCATTAAATTTATCTTGTACCACCTTCTACATTTGGGTTTGGCTTGTCCTTCCTGGCAAAGGTGTGTGTGCTCGGTCCTGCCCTTTGGAGCTGGCACAAGCCTCAAGGTTTCTGTATCGCTGTGTTGGGTGTGAGGTGCTTCTTGTCTGCTTTTCATACCATGTTTAAAAGAACAGCTCCATGTGATGCTGGAAGGCAGTGGCAGGTATACTGTACTGTCCTCATCTGCCCACGGAAGTTATTGCTGGTTTATCTGACTTTGGCTTTTGTTTCCCAAAATATGGATGATGATCATCATCCCATCTGATGGGCTCTCCAGGCAGCAGGACCCTTCAGACTTCCACCACTCTGGGTTGCTCGAAGGTCTCGCTTGTGAGCCTCATCTCTGCCTGTGTCTCAGAAGAGCCAAACCTTCGCATCGGGGAGACAACAAACGCATGGGGGGGGGGGAGGAAACCCCNGACCACCTTTATCGCGGAGCTGAATGAACTTGGTGGTTTATTAGCTATTTTCCTCGTAGTCGGGCTGGACAAAACTTTCAGCAGATTTGTGAGAGAGTCTTTTTCGCGCATGCTGGAGCCCCCTCGCGAGTTTCTGCCCCGTGTCGCGGAGCAGAAAGTGGGGTGACGCTCGGCCCCCTCGGGGGCTGCCCCCCGGCAGCCCACCCCGGGGCACAGCCCCGGTTAACGTCGGCGCTGCAGCTCCGCAACACCTGCGCATCGCTGTGTGTAGACACATAAAACGCATATCTAAAAGATATATAGCTGCTTCCTATGTGTACGCACGGGAGTTTCTGTGTGTTTGAAACTTGGCTTGCACATCTCTGGATTTGTGCATGTATCACGCCCTGCTGAGACGCTGGTGATAAGTATATATCACATGGCGGGGGGGGGCCCCCAGATTCTTTTATGAAGTTTTTTTGTAAGGCATCATCTTAATCTATGCAATACACTGAAAAATCCAATGATGCTATTTTGCATCATATCTTTTGATTAGTGTTTTTTTCTTAAGGAAAAAAAAAATACACTTTTGTACCCTTGTGTTTCCACGGGTCACGTAGGTAGATCTGTTTTCCCTTCTGAATCTAGAAAAAGACATTTCTTGTTACAGATTGGTAGGGTGCATTGCTGTAGCTTTGTTCTTTAAGCTGTACAGAGTATGTGAGTTCTTGCGTGTTCTTATGGTCTTCTAAGAGGTGTTACCAGGAAGCACAACTCAAATCCAGTTATATGGTGAAAAATCTGATTTCAAAGTTTATCTCTGTACTGAAAATGAAGTGAACTTAAGGAGGCAAAAAAAAAAAGAAGAAAACAACAAAAAAAACCCAACCAAACCCAAACAAATTTGCACAATCAGTAAAAGTGCAGCAGCTCTTATGAGCAAGTAAAGCTGAAGGATGTATTTGGCTCTTTTGCAGAATGCCAGGTGATAGTTTCAGGCAAATTGGATTGACTGTATCCTTATCCTTCTGTGCTACTGTGACCATTAACTATGTTGGAACATCCTCCAGCATAGTCTTTATGCTATCAGATAATGAAATAAAACCTCTGAAGTATAAGGTTTTGACATCGTAGGGAATATATTCCTCTTGGGTATTAGTCTTAAAGTTTTGCATACCTGGCTTCTACTTCTAAGATATTAGGTCCACTTCTATGTGTCTAGCAAATATTTCTTAGAGTGCACCATTTCTACCAGTTCCACTGATATGTTTGCTTGCAAACCGGGGCTCTGAATCTGTTAACGGATCGGATACAGTCAGGTGGCTTGTTTTAATGAGCAGTGGTGTGATTCAGGTCCTCATCAGCTCTGTGCTGAAAATAAACAGTTAAAGTTCACTTGGTTGTGACTGCGCTGAAATAGTCTGTATTCACATTCTGTAGGTTTTGTGAAAGAAAGCTGACTTATTGAACTGTAAAATGGAGCTGATAGTGATCGATGAGCGGACCTGGAAGTTCTGCAGAAATGGAAAACTTAGTTTAGAAGCAGAACAGGTATTTTCTTCTAGGCATGTTTCACAATGTACTGGCTGTTTGAATGGCTTTTAAAGACTTTAAATGCTGTGTCTGTTTCCGCATTATAGGATGACCTGCCAGCTCCTTCCAGAACCACACTTAAAGGAAACTAAATGAAAGCTTTGCAGTGAAGTTTTTAGTTTGAACTCCATATATAGATTTAGTAAACCATAATTTCAGAAAGTCTTAAATTACCAAAGTCTGAAGTCTGAACTTGTGGTAACTAGTGAGTTGCTTAGTATCCGTCCCCAACAAGTTTTTGTAGTGGATCAGAGCTTTAAAAAGCAATTTAGTGCAGCAGAGTAGCTTTGTACTAAAGAGATTCCAGAAGCTGGAGCCTGAGACTTGTACCACCTTGGTGTGGGTCCCCCTGTACCTCTGTGCTCCCCAGCTCAACTGCCCACACCAGTCTGCAGCACACATGCACGGGGTGACACTTCTGTGCCCTGACAGTGATTTTTTTTTTTTTTTTAAAGCCTCTTATCATTCTGTGTACAGAGCACTGTGGTCCATGGCTGGCAGTACTGCTTCCTCTCTCTGCAACTTTAAATATTTAGTCTTGAGGTTCTAAATTTTTGGTAGTTTTAATACTTTTCTTAAGACCCTTTGTTTGTACCCTATATCCTGCATACAATACCAAGGCTATGTGATAAATAATAAAACCTTAGATGTTTCCACCACCAATATGTAAGAGTTGTCAAAGGTAGAGATAGTTCAAGGACAAATGACTTATGCTTCTTAAATGTCACATGCATATAGAGTCATCTTGATTCCCTTCACCCCCCCTCCCTTCCCTTTTCAGTCTAAACCATGATGCCATTAAAATGGACTATTACTGGAAATGACCAGAACTGTGGTGGAAGTCTGAGCCTTGCTGTACTTTCCATCAAGTTAACATTATGTAGATGAAGCAGGCTTGGAGTGGAAATGGATGTGGCACTCCACTCTCCTTATTCTAAAAGGGGTTGAAGACCAAGATAATGGGATAATGCTGCTTGCTGCGTGCTTGATTTTAGTTCAGTCAATTATCTGAAATTGGGAATACTTCAGTTACAAAGAAAAAAAAGTAGGCAAACACAGCCAGAAGTAGATTCCATTGGTAATAAAGAAGTTTTCTGGATTAAAAACTTACTCATTGAGACATACGAATAATAAGTTTTTCTTCAACTTATAGAGCTGAATTAAAAAATGGCTTTAAAAAAGTGTATTCTCAGTTCTTTAAAGTGGCCCATGTTCTAAGTACAGGCAGCGCCCACAGAATTTCCTTAATAAAGAAACTGTTTTACATTTTGTTCTGAGGTAACTTGTCTCTGTAAAACCTGTTAAACAAATGGTGGCTTCCATTGCATCCTCTAATAGTACCAGATAAAAAAGTTTTAGTTTAGAATGAGATATTCAGGCATAATTTTGTGTTCTTTATGTGCTTCCTTTCAGTTTGTTTCTCTAAATTGCTTTTTGTTATAATATCAATTAACTACTATAGGCAATTAAAGGTGAACCAAAGTACTCACCTCACAAAACTCCTTCTTACAGTTACATATTAACATTTTTGGCCTCTGCTGTGTTACACACCCTTCTCTGTGCTGGTATTTCTTTCTAAGCTGAGGTAACCTGAATGGGTTTCTTGGGTTACTGTGCAATCATGTGGCTGTGTTTTCCTCCGCGGCCATACATGTGCGCAGGGTGTGGAGGGGAACAAGGAACCGAATCCCTTTCTGAACTGGTACTACTTGGATGTATCGCTGGGGGCCGGGGCGCTGGGCAGCCCCTCTGCTGCCTGCGCCTTCCTCCCGGAGTGAGGTGGGAAAGAGATGTGCAATAACTAGAAGCATAAAAGCGGCGCCGGTTGTTTATCCAGAAGAAGAGGAAGGGACGGAGGGTGTTGGCATCTGCCTGTGGCGCGGGGCGCAGGCGAGCACGAGCGCTGCTGCGGGGAGCCCTTGCCCAGGGCTGCGTGGTTTGGAAGCCTCCAGATGCTCCTTGCGTGGTGCTGTATCAAGGGCCGTCTGCTGCTTGTAGGAGAAGTTTAAAAAGCCGAAGCACTACGTGCAGATAGGCAATTGCTGCTGCTGCTTAATATTTCTCTGCAGTAACAGTTTGCATGCAAAGAGAGTTTTTCAAGTGACTTGCCTCCTTGCCCTGCCACCAATCCTGCGATCAGGCAGCGTGATAAACTCCGCTTTCTGAAGAGCGACTTTTGTAATAAGCTTCAAAATATCTTACAGAGATCTGTATTTAATACCTGGTCTTTGCTAATGGCCGAGGGGAGGAGGTGAGGTGCTCCGGCACAGGCTGGCAGCCTGCCGGTCCTGCAGGCTGAGCCCCAGCGCCGCTCTCCCCCCTGGGCTGTCCCACCGACCTGCCCGGGCTGCGCTTTCTCTCCTTCTCTTCCGGGCTGTATCATTTTTGGGTGCTGAACTGCCCTGAATTTCTACATGGAAATCCCTCTGCCAGCTCAGGAAAACCAGCAGTAAACCGGGCGGGGGTTCTGCCTGGGCGAACTTCCCTCACCTCTGCCCCAAGATAACTTTCAGTCCTGCTATAGGGCTTCGCTGCTGTAGTCCTCCTATAGGTTCAGTCCCGCTCTGCGGACTTTTCAGTCCGGCTGAAAACTCGGCTTGAATCCTCGGACAGTAGCTCACTGTGCCAACCCCTGCTTGCGCGCTCCCTCCCGGTCTCATTTACACAGGAGCAAGGCAGAAGCCATCAAAGTCCCCCAAACTGACGCCAACTCCTCGATAAGGCTGTGGCCAATGTGTTGAAACAACTTGGGTTTTAATGGACAGGAAAGAGGCAGAAGAAAACCAGTGGGCTGTGCCATGAATCACATTATGGCTTACAGGCTAAATTTTGTAATGACCTTCTCATTAAAATGCTATTTGAGTTTTCCTTCAGAAATGTCCGCATTAATAATGAGTAACTCAGAGCTGATTTACAGGCCAAATTTAATTTTTGAATCAAAGTGACTTAAAAGGTGATTTTTAATCATAGTTTGAACCAGAAAAATCCTTGATTTAAATAACGGATATTAAATTTCATTATAAATATACAGATTTTTAGTGCCTTTCTTGAAGCAAACTAGATTCTAATTGAATAACAACTATTAAAGCATGTTAGCTTGTAATTAGGTGAAGCTTTTGTTTGAAAACATTGTCTAGGTGATGTTTTATTTCATTAACTTTCTTTAGGTAGCTAGTATAATATATTCCTATGTACTCATGCAAATTCTTGACTTTTATTTTAAGAACGGTGAGGAACATATTCTGACTTGATAGAAGTTGCACTTATGTAGAGGAGTTTAAAATCTATTCAAATATACAAGCTGTCTTTAAGACAAACAGAGCTCAAGATGTGCTGGATTGGGAAGAATTCTTAATGCGTGCTTTTGCATTTGAAAGCAGTTTAACTGCATCAAATCCTTTGAGATTTTTGGAACAGATGATTTCTCCCACTCAAAGCTTATGTTTACACAGAGTGGCAGAGGAAAACACTTCACAGTCCACCAGTTTCTGATCTTTGTAGCCACTATTGGTTGAACTGAAGTAATTAAATAGATTGAAATAAGGAAAAGAGCCTTTTTGACAAGGGTATGCTTTTGGCACTTGCAAAGTTTTGATGTATTTGCTTGAGAGTGACTTGTGGCAAGCGAGTAGCTCAACCCATCTGTAGAATATGCGATGTGTGGTTACTGCCATGAAGCTTTTGGAGGTCTGCATGGAGGGCTATGAAATACTGAGAGGCATAGAAGAGGTGAGTGGAGATTGTTTGCTGTCCTTTCCCATAAAAAACCCCCAAGAATCATCAATCTCGTGAGAGCCACTTTCAAAGCAAAAGAAGGCAATTCTTCATAAAGCAAGTAGCAGAACTGGGGAGCTCTCTGCTCTGTAGACTCTAGAAGACTCTCTGTTGTCTTTATAAGGCTGTGCTGACCAGTTCAGCTGTTTTTTCTACTATTTTAGTTTCTATTATTTTTAAAAGGTTTTGCCTGAATCTTCAAATTTGTGTGTAATTAATAAACAAGTCTGAAATATGTAATATTTTAAGGTTTTGGTGTTTTGTTTTTTTTTTCTTTTTAAGTTTAAACCTGCCCTGATTACAATAATCATCTCCAATTTGGCTGCAGAAGAGAAGACTTGGAGAATAAAGTCCTGCAATGTGTTAAACTGTGACGTGCCAGGAAATATGGGATATCCTATCACACATCTCTTGTGCCTGGTGTGGACTGGGGCAGGACCACCGAGGATCCAGCTGCATAGCTGTGTCACAGCTGCACGGCTCCCCTGAGGCCAGGCCAGTTCTGCTGGGAGGACTTAAAATAAAATGGAGTCGTGAAATAAACCACTGTCTTGAAGGACCCTGGTGTGACAAGTGCTGTTTGTACATGGGCTGGTACGGACAGCCAAGCGCAGCGTCGCTGCTCTGAAGGACTGGGATGCGAACCAGCTCCAGTTCAGCTACCGCTTTGATGCAGCTTCCATTTGGACATCTCCAGAGCCTGCCCTGTGACCCCGAGACTTCAGCTGGATGCTTCTCTACTCCCTCCTGCCTTGTCTCAACATCTCAAGACATCTCTTTCAAAATCATTTGTCATTTGAGCTCTGCTGTGTGACAGTGAGTGTTTGTAGTGTGACTGTTTTGGTGGAGAATTACGGATGTGGGATTGATGTATTTTTTTTCAGGTACTACTTCAAATGACGTTGGGATATCAATAGGCTGAAGTATTTAGAATAAGTTCATAGTTGATATTTTGGATTTCTTTAAGCTTGTTCTCCAGATGAGATGCAAAAAGTATCTACGGATCTCTTTATTCTCCTGTCACTACAAGTGAAAGAGAGTCATCTGTTGAGATGATTATACAGTAAGATACAACATGTTCAGAAAACCTTCCCTATAATTTTCACAGATTTTTTTTTCTTTTTTTTTTTTTTCTGCCTTTCTTGCCCAAAATGCTGCTTCTATTTGCAGGCATTTGGGCTGGTCTGTCAAGCTCAGCAAGTCCCTTACTGCCTTGGTGGGTAAGAGCAGAGCCATCTCGGCTGGCAGGGTTCCCAGCACTTGGCTGCTTGAGTAGCTGTTGTCTGCAGCTCCTCAGGGACTTCTGGTCACTTACAGACTTAATTTGACTTTTGAGTACTTCCTAGGTGAGAATGGGGAATGTACTGACTGCCCAACTCTACCATATTGCCCTGAATAGGGAGCGGTAGGCATTGAATTCTGGTTGACTCATTACAGGGATCTGAGTTGCTGAGGCGCTTTTATTTTTAGATGAAGAGATGCTCTGTAGTATTTCAGTACAAGGGATGATTTACTTGTTTCTTCCACTTCTTGTCCTTAAGTAATTGTTCTTAGTTCTGAATGTGTACTTGAATTTGATGCTTTAAATGATATATTCTTTTATATAAGAAGTGGCTGCCTGTGCTGTCGAGCGTAATAAAATGGACAACAACATCAAGTGGCCTGCTTTCATGTTGACTACTAGGTGTAGGGTGGGAACCAAGAAAAAAAGGCTAAGGAGCTAGTTCAGAAAAATAAAATATTAAAAAAAAAAATCACTTTGAAAATATTAATCATGGAATAGCACAAGTTGATTTAAAATTAGATAATGCAAATATTGCATGAGAGAAATAACACAAGTAGCATAACTTGAATGACAGAAGATGAACCTTTTTATCTTAAAACTGAGAAGGACCGCTTAATATAAATGTGTCTTGTTAGCCAGCCTCCTGGGGATTGCTTAATTTGCTTCCCAGTCCCTGGAGAGGCGAGATGTAGCTGTTAAGTAACCACAGGGTAATGATAGACTAAGTGAACCTGATCTTTATTTGTGATCAATTTTATCTGCACAAGTGAAAGACTTATGCTTTTTTGTATCTTTCTGCCTGTAACCACCTCTAGGTTGTGGTGGGTTTTGGTTTTTTGGTTGTTTTTTTTTTTTTTTTTTCTCTTTCCAGCCCCACTCAGTCTATCACTCTGGCACTCGTGACAGCCAGAGGCTCCCAAGGAGGTTTACAAAAGCTATTAGTGTTGTTGCCTCTCCTGCAGCTTTGTATCCTGATACTTCCTCCTCGTTGTCCTTAGAGTCAGGCGCAGGTTTGCCACTCTGTATAATACCTAACATGATTTGGATTTTGTGCTATGGTTGGGTTCCTAGGTTTTGCTAAAACTATACAGTATCTATTAATGAAACGATTGTTAAAACCCTTATTCAGCTACTGACAGGGAATGTGAGGGCAGTGATGGTCAGACACAAACTCTTCCTCCTAGGCTGTGAGACCCCGCGCGGGGTCTGGTCACCACAAGTAATTGCTGTCAGAGCTGCCTGTGTAAATTAGTTGGAGTTCGGTTTGGTTCGTAATAAAGACAGTAAAATTGCCAAGGCGGCTGACATTGACCTCACCGGAGTAGCTGAAGTGTGATGTAATCTGGAACGCAGACTCCCCCTTCCATCGTGGTTAATAGCCCTGTGTCCAAAATAGTGCTGAGTGGGTATAAGGGAAAAAAACCCACCACTTACTGCTGTTGCAGGGCTCGCTTTATCCTGTGGTTGGGTAGGAAACTGTGTTTTGGATTTGAAGATAATTGGGCTGTGTGGTGCTCACAGGGCTCCGAGTTGACAGCCCAATAAAATAATCCTTGGCTTTACAGTACTCAAATAGGTAGAATATGTTTTTCCCTTTTCAGCACATTTACTTAAATCCTGTAGCAGTAAATAACGGGCATGTGCTCAGAATATATATGTCTGTAACATCTTATATACATATATTTTTACCTTTATTAATATATAATTGAAAAGCCAAAAAATATTTTTCCAGTGATTGGCCTTTTATTGCTTAGTCAGTAAAATGGAAGAGTTATGATTTATGCTTCACTGTCCCGACTGGATACATTGAGAAATGGAAATAATGATGGGGCTGTGGCTTGAACGTGGGATTTCACAGCAAGAATGGCTTGGCTTTTGTTCAGATTTTCTTTGTGACCTCCAGAAAGTCACTTTTAACCTCTTAACTTCCACTCTGTTGCCTGTATGGTACGACTGCTAGTGCCAAGGGACTGTGCTGGAGTTTTGTAAGTAAGTCTTTTGAAAATTCTTGATTCATCAAAGCACCGTGCACTGCAGTCCTCCAGTAGACAGAATGTCTTCTTCTGCATTAACTCTGTACAATATAAATTTGTACTTAAGGCCTCCAAATAGATACCCTCTCATGTGCCTGTCCCACCCCACCCCCCTCCCCCCAGAAAAAAAGTATGAATTTTGGCCCTTGGTTCAATCACCAATCATTGATTTTTAATCCTTCTTTCTTTTTTTCCCTTCCACCCTTCCTAGGATGCAGGGGCTTTAATCCAGGATGAACGAATGCTACTATGATAAGCGCATGGACTTTTTTTATAACAAGACAAACACTGACACAGTAGATGAGTGGACAGGGCCAAAGCTTATTGTTGTTCTGTGTTTTGGGACATTTTTCTGCCTCTTCATTTTCATTTCAAATTCGTTGGTTATAGCAGCTGTGGTCAAGAACAAGAGGTTTCATTTTCCCTTTTACTATCTCCTCGCCAACTTAGCTGCTGCAGACTTTTTTGCTGGAATTGCCTATGTCTTCTTAATGTTCAACACCGGCCCAGTGTCTAAGACATTAACTGTTAACCGCTGGTTTTTGCGTCAGGGTCTTCTGGACACCAGCCTGACAGCTTCCCTGGTGAATCTCCTCGTCATAGCTGTTGAGCGGCACATGTCTATAATGCGGATGAAGATCCACAGTAATCTTACGAAGAAGAGAGTCACTTTTTTAATTATATCAATTTGGGCCATTGCTATTTTCATGGGTGCTGTTCCCACCCTGGGTTGGAACTGCCTCTGTGACATTACCGCCTGCTCGTCCCTGGCGCCCATTTATAGCAGAAGTTACCTGGTGTTCTGGAGCGTCTTAAACCTAGTTGTCTTCTTCATTATGGTGGTGGTTTACATAAGAATCTACATGTACGTCCAGAGGAAAACTAATGTCTTGTCGTCACACACCAGTGGATCCATTAGCCGTAGGAAAACCCCTGTGAAGCTTATGAAGACTGTCATGACTCTCTTAGGTAAGAGACTACAAACCATGGTGTGCAAGGCTGGCAGTGCCAATCAGTGGGTTTGTGTGGTTTGGGTTTTTTGTCTTAAACAAAATAAAAAAAAGCTACCCCCCCTCCCAAGGACAAAACAAAAAAAACCCTCATCAAACTTATAAGTGCTGGAATCATTTAGTCTTCTGTCTGCTTTAGATGATGAAGTAAAAGTGTTGCATCAAGCAGAAATGCAAAGTAGAAGACTGGTCAATGCGAAGAAGAAAAGTGTCTCTATTTGATAGGCAGCTTGTTACAAAACACAAATTATCTACAGTGTGTTGCACGGGGCAGGGAGGGGAATACAAAATCACTTTGGGGGAAGGTTTGTGAAGATTCACAGCTACCTAGTAGAACACTTTTAAAAGGATGCTCTCTAATACCTGCACAAGGCCATGAATCCTATGGCTGGATGTGCATAGTTTTCTTTGCACTACTTCTTCTTGGCTGTTTCCTAAACATACTAACTTCTTCCCCCTGGAAATGCACCTTTCCTGGGGAAAGGAGAGGATGCCTGGTGGGTCTGTGACTTTGACAGAGATTTGCTGTGCAAGGGGAGAATTCACCTTCATTCTGCGAAGACTGCACAGTGCAAAATACTTTCAGATGATGATACAGTGTGGCCTTGGATCTCTAGATCATAACATGAGATTTGACCTGGGTTCTGCCCCAGAGACACTGTTGATATTTGGGCAGGTCAGATCACTTCATCAGCTAGTTGTGATGTAGCTGCTTATTAAATTAGAGATGCACGAAGTGGATGATTGATCATTGGCACAAAATACTAGCTGTAGCAGTCAATTTTCCCCAGGAGGACTTGAATCCCAGCAAGATGTTTTGTGGAAGCCCAGCATCACATGAGCATGGCTCGTGCAGCTCACTGCAAGTGGAACTGGGGGGACACTGGGACACTTGTGAAGTTGGGCTCCTGTGGTTGGGGAGTCTAAAACCACAAATATGGCTTCATTGCCCTGATGACTGTTCTGATGTTGTATGAGCCAGCACAAGAAGGCTGGAGCTTTTGGGAAAGATGTTGTCCATGTATACTTGGGACACATTTGTGTCGTGCTGCAGCATGGTAGTACTAGAAAGCTCTGGGAGAAAAGTGTCGTTTTTCATGGAGGTAGGAGTTGCCAGGGTAGGAAGTTCAGGCTGAGGATGTTTTCTTCCCCTGGCAGTCTATGGATGCTGTTTCCACAGTCTGGTATCTGGTTCTCTTTCTTCTTTTTTTCTTTTTCCTCCCTGAAATAAGAGTGCTGCAGTACACAACACCTTCATCTACCAAATGATGCCTTTAACTGATCTCCGTTTCTAAAACATTTTAACGTTACAGTGCCTGACCTTGGAAAAGAAAGTGGACTGATGGCTCAAGCAAGTACGAGGTTCTCCGTTTCTCTCCTGTGTCTCCTGAAGTTGGCTTGTCCACTGCCAGAGCCTTTCCCTTCTAAATCCCTCCCCAGTTGTCCTTCCTTTTTTCCCTTTGCTTTTATGGTACCTATAGAGAGACAATGTGGCTGTTGTTCCTGTGTCCCTTCGAATCGCAGAGGAAAGATTCAATCTTTTGCTCCTACTGAAGCAGTGAAACTTAAACCATCCCCCTGAAAGGAGAAAATTCCTGCTCCAAACATGATCCTTCCCAAAAGTGTAAGCATCGTGTGGGCTGTAGTTAACTGCTGCATTGGAAAGAAACAAAACGAAAAACAATTTTAAAAATTAGTTCTCTAAGCATTCCTATGCAAGGCAGAGCTGCAGCCTGCTTTCTAGGAAATCATGTGCAAATAAATCAACATGCAGAACCTTGTCCAACTACGTAAGATAACTAACATCTACTTACATAGTTAATATTGCTTTATTTTTGTATAAACCAAAGTTGGAGGGTGCTGGGTGAGTGTTGGAATTACACTTTTAGTTCTCGGTGCCACCCATGCCTTGGCTGCAGGTCAGAGCAGAGAGGTGGTCTGTGCGCCGGGGAGAGGACACCCGGCCGGCTGATGTGGGAGTTGGAAGGACAGTGATGGTGGCTGCCGTTTGCTAATCCCTCATGGTCCTCTAGCCTGTGGCAGGTCTTCAGTGCTCACCACGGCTGTGCTGCTGTGTGGAAATAAACCCCACGCTAAACTTCATTTTCAACTTATTTTTTCTTTTACTAGGGAGAGGGTTCTTAGGAATACAGGTTGATTTAAAGATCAGCATTAGTTTTCTCTTACTCCCAGAATATGGCTTTTCAGCCACCAGATTAAACTATAATTCGGGTAAAGCGTTTATACTGTGTGCTAAATGATATTGTGTGCTGGGCCAGGCAAGTTTAACTTAGAAAGCCTGAGTGCTACTTTAGAGATCATAATTTTGAATATTTACTTTGCCAGCCAGAAACAAAACCAAAACAGAAGCTTTGCTTCCAAAGAAGTTGAATTAGTGCATGTGTTGCTGGGTGCAAGATCTACCCCAAAACTCCTGTATCAGAAGAAATCTATTTTGGCATATTCCTTCATATCAACTCTCCAAATTCCAAGTCTAAGAGGCTTTTTATAAATGTTTTTTATAATTTTTATAAATGTAAATATAACTTTCAGGAATGAGAATTTTGTATTTTAAAACAGTTTGAAATGTGCATTCTTGGGCAAGTCATTCAAGTGCACTGTGTAAAATGTATTCAAAACTGAATAGCGTGTTTTCTGAGCTTTCCAATTACCAAAGGAGTCACCAAGTGACCCAAGTGATTCTTCAAATGTCTACTTACACCCACTGATGCAACAACCTATAGCTATATGCAGCGCATGGATTTTGCCCAAGGCAAAGTCATTTTTAATGGCTTGTTCCAAAACATCTGAAAATGCTTTGGAGTACACGCCTGATATGGCCTTAACTGAAAGGGATTCTAAGATGCTCTGTTGCTGGATGAAGCATGAAGAGAGCGAGAGTTCTCGTTAATGTGCTCTGTCGGTTTCATGGGAGGTTCAGGACAAAATCCTGCTGCCCGGCTCCTTTGTGGAAGGAGGCTGCGTGTGCTGCTGGTGTGCTGCTCCTCCTGCCTGCCTCCATCTCCCTCCTTGGGGAGGCTGGGCTGTGGCTGGCCACCCCTCCAGCAAAACATCACTGTGCTCTCTGGGTGTTCTTCTCCTGTGCTCCTACAGTTAACGGTTGGGTTTCAGTATGACTTATGGATTCATGCTGATGGAGGCTGCAGGTGGCTTTTTACACCACCCTTGGACTTGGACGACCCCTTCCAGAGGCTCAGGTCCCCGTCATCTACCTTTTTCTGCTATAACCCCTAAAATGGTCCATCACAGGACAGGAGCAAGGCTTTGCCTTTGGCATGCTAAACCGTAGGGAGATATCTGGTTGAAACTGGAAGATGTGAAACCTAGCAAAAGGGGTGAAGATCCTCTTTGGCTGACCTTGTGGCATGATCCCAGCTAAGCCTGTGACTGTAGCTTTGAAGAAGGGTGGCTGCAGGTGTGCGGGTACGTGATTTTCAGGTGGTGTGTGTGTGGTAGCTCATCTGAACTTGGCAGTGAGATTCCTGCTAAAATAGCAGCTTTGAGGCAGATGATTTTCAGTTTCAGTGAATTTATAGTTTAATTGGTAATTTGCTGTTTTAACTCGGGCGCACATGTGGCAGAGGCAACTGGAAGCCACTGCACTCTTCTTTTTTTCTCAGCGTTGGCATGCTCGGGGGCAGCTTTGATGTGCAGAGTTTTATGACGTGATGCTGCCGAAGCATCAGTAGTGCTTCCAGGTACACAGGAATTCATTTTCAAGCAGAGATGATGTAATCTACAAGAAAATCCATGTCTAAATCTAATGGAAAATCCTCAAATTAACCTTGAGGCATTGTGACACCTAATCTCCCGTAAGCTGGTGGGAAGACGCAGAGCTGTTCTTCTGATCCATGCTGCACCCAGGCTATGTTTCATGTCACTTCTGCGAATTTTAGGCAGTCCCAGAAATTAAATTCTTTTTGGAGTGTGGCGCTTCCTCATGGAGAGGAGCGCCTACCGGATGAAAAGTCTGCAAACAAGAAAATCACCAAAGGGCCAAGACAAAGGTATATATTTATGCTTAACCACGGTTCCCTCCGAAAGCCCTGTGGTTAAAAATAGCAAAATGTGAGCAAGGCTGGGAGTCTGAGCCATGCCTCGCTTTCATCTCTGCGGTGCTAAGAGCAGGGTGTGAATCGCTTGTGTTGTCTCCACACACAGAAAAATGTGTCTTTGATGGGGTCAAATCAACAGCCCCATGAAAGCATTGGCCAGTAACTCCGACACTGTCACTTCATTGCCCCATGTGCTTGTCTTCAGTTGTGAGGTGGGGAAAATGTGCAGAGAGGTGTCTGCAGGTGTCTCTTATCTTCCCTTACTTTTGCCACTGAAACCTTTTAGGGTTTTGCCTGTATAGGTAGACAGGGATGTATCCTGGGAGCTCATGGACTAATCCTGCCTGCAATCTTGGGGTTTTGTTTGATGGAGAAATTTCTGTGTCTTTTGTTAAATGCGGCTTTGGGATCTGTTTCCTTTCCTGCTGACTTCCATGAAAGCAGGGTTGGACCTTGCGTGCTTTGTGGTACCAGTGGTCAAAACGCTTTCAGTGCTTGTTCTGAGGAGGGTTTGTTACCATCTTAATTTCTGAATGGAGCTGGTGTGTTGGCAACTGTGCCAGTGACCCTTGGTGGCTAGCAAAAGCTCTCTGCCCAAATACTTACAGAGACACTCAACTACAGACAGCAGTGTTGCCTGGGTGTTCCTGTTCTAGTGCTTGGTAAAACGGATGGCATTTGCTGGTGAACCCCAGGGCAATAAATCAGTACGGTGTTTTCCCCATTGTAGACTGTAAGAGAGAGCTGGTGTTGCAAGTGCTTACTCAGCACGCTGGAGCCAAACCAGTGTGTACTATAGAGACTGAGCAGAGAAAACAAGTGTTGTGGTAGCAGCTTGCAGCTCCTGATGCCAGTGGGCAATGGAGGAATGTTACTGATGTTAACCAGTATCTCAAAACTAACACCATGAAATTAGTACTTAGCATGACAAAAATCTTGGTACAGCAGAGTAGAAAATGCAGTTTCTGAAGGAGGTGTTCTCTCGTCTTTCTGTTCTGTACAATATTGCCTGAAACATAGTAAATTGGTTGGTTGAATTTTGTCTGGACTCCAGGAGCATAGATTTGCAGTAAGATCCATGGTCCTGGATACATTTTGCAGCAATCCTAATGCTCAATACATCAAATGAATTCACTTTATATACCGTTATGAATTCATTTTATATACCATTGTGGCCTGCTCATCAGATAGGCACAGTGTCCATTAAAATCCTCCATGGGGCAAAGTGTCCAGCCCTGCTGAAGCCAGCCCAGGTGCACAGCACAGCCGATGGGATGCCTGAGGTGCTGCCGAGTGCTGGCTCCGGCACTGCCCGTGTCCTGCCGTGAGCCAGGCTGCGCTCCCACTGCTTGCTTGCACAGCTCACTATGGGAAAACCAGCGGCTTTAAAAAAAAAAAAAAAGAGCTGGACTTGCTTCCCCTACCAAAACTGTTCAACAGATACCAACACCCCCAGGAGAGCTCTTTAGCGTGTGGCTGTTGTCATTCTTATTTGTTTGATTGGGTTTTGTCTAAGCCTGAAAAGGGGGGAAACTCTGTTATAAATGATTGGAATTTCCTCAGTACTTTGTTCAAACTGTGACTGTTGTGCAGAGTTGTAATTTTCTATTTCTGTATGTCAGACAGCAATTGTGGCTTGTGCTAACTTAGTATTATCATGCATAGGGCTACTCCTTCCCTGGGCTCAAGGCGAGGGATGACGGACTGTGGTGCCGGGGGGAGGCAGGAGGGCAGATGGGGCAGTTCAGAGCCCATCCAAGCTCTTGGCCAAGGGCTGCGTTTAGTCATGATATTCCACCTCCCCACCAGTCCTGCCCACGCCCCTGCCTTTATGGTGGGGATGTGCAATAACGTGGAAAGGTGCAAACACAATGCTGAACTTCCTTCTAAGCTGTGATTTCTGTGCTTTCTTCACATTGTCGTCACTCTGTCCAATATATCTTCTCCTTTATTCTCCACCACCACCCCCCCTTTTTTTTGGTGGGAGAGGTGGGTCTGGTGGGAGAGGAATGTGTTGTCCTACTTTGCCCCTTTCAGCTTTTATTATCACCTTGTGTCTCACTTCTTCACAGGGGCTGCTGTCATTCCTGCCTCCCGGCTGAAACAGGAGGCGAACCCTACTGCTCCTGGGCTTGTCCTGCAGTTTCTTGCTGTCTTTTGGGGAAATGCCTCTCTTGCAGAGTTTTCTTGTTCCCCCATCACTGCTCTCATACTTCCTGATCTTTTTTGTCTTTTTTGTTTTTTGCTTTTTATTCTGTTCTTTGCTTTGTTTCTTTGCCCTGACTGCCACATTTCTGGTTCATCTTTGCTAACTTACCTATTTGTTTCTTTCTCTCTTTTCGTTTACAACTGAATTTCTTTTCTGGATCTGAGTTGTTGGGTCTCAAGTTCCCAGCACGCACAGCCCAGGAGGGATCAGAGGAGAGAGCTGGGCTGCTGCTCCAGCCGGGGCAGTGCTGGCGTGTCTCAGATAAGAGTGCATCCTACACTAGCTGTGGGGTTTCCTGCCACGACGTGTTTAAATTATGTGTCTCTTGTTTTACGTACTGAGCAGTATGCCCTTAGCTTTGCAGAGTCAGCTGTAGTGTGACAGCAGACACGTCTTTTCTTTGGATCATCTTGCGGCAGTGGTGGAAGTGGACCACCTGGTATCTTCTCCTCCAGCATACGAGAGAGAGATGAAGAGAGGAAGTCTGTGTTCAAAGCGCCAGTTCTCTGCTTGTTAATGCTCCAGAGCTCTTGTTTATTTATCAGTGTGTACAAACCACTGTTGCGATGACCTTTCCCCACTCATGTTCGAGCTCATGCTGTCAGCAGCTGGATTCTTGCTCCCTGCAGACTTCTGAAACCTGTCCTACCTTGTGCTCAGGGCTTGGCAGAGAAGCTGTAGTAGATAGAGTTTTGTCATCTCCTGCTTTTTTGTGTAGATTTTTGATGAACCCAATAGTCTTGTAAGATGGAAAAAAACCCAAACCATCAAACCCCAACCCCCTAGCAGTTTGAAGTCTTTTTGTCTCCTTTATTTCTAGGTGCCTTTGTTGTCTGCTGGACCCCTGGCCTGGTCGTCTTACTGCTCGATGGTCTGAACTGCACCTACTGTGGGATTCAGAATGTGAAAAGGTGGTTTCTTCTCCTGGCCCTGCTGAACTCTGTAATGAATCCAATAATTTATTCATACAAAGATGATGAGATGTGGAGTACCATGAAAAGGATGATTTGCTGCTCCTCTGAGGATAAGAGCCAGGACAGACGTTCGTCACGGGTCCCCTCGACAGTTCTCTGCAGGAGCACCGATACCTCAGGGCACTACATTGAAGATGGCATTATTCAAGGGACTATTTGTGGAAAAGGAGATCTTGGTGACAAAGGAAACTCCTGAGCTATTCAAGGGACTGACTTGGCTGGAAACGGAGAGGGGGAAGGGAGAGGTTTTGCAAGAGAAGATTGACTGGCAAAGCTAGTAAACAATATATCCACTTTGTTCCAGAGCCTAAACTCCAGTGTTAACAAAAGTTCTTATAAATAATTGCCTGATAGAAAAACACTTTGTAATGAAGAAAACCTTCTGTGCTGCCGTCTTTCTCCTTTTTTTCTTTTAAGTACTTGAAATTGTTTTTTCGTGTGAGTGGAATAAATACATCTCGGAGACTCTTTGTGCATGAAAACAAAATGTAGGCAATGTGGTGAGACCCTTCTTAAGCTCCTACAGAGAGAAGAAACCTGCCTTACTGTGCAGGCTTGGCATTCATTGAGTATTTATGGTTTACGAGGTTCATTAAATAGTTCATGAATGAAACCTTCTCTCTCTTCCTCCTTATCTTGCTTTCAAAATAGGTAGTTTGATGGTTTATTAAAGCTATGCCAGAAATGTGGCTGTGATGGGAAGCCCAGACCAGATACCGGTGTGCGTGAGTGTGTCCGACAGGGATTGTCAGGATCTGAGAGTACAAAAAGCACAAAAGCCATTATTACTTCCACAGGGGGTTGAATGCTGCAAGGAGATATGTTGCACTCTCTGCTGCTGTAGGCAGACGTTGAGGGTGGATTAACGGAAGAGCAGTGTGGCTGTGGTCATTATGCTTATTTCTTACTTCCCCAGATAACATCAGAGGTGCGCTCACCCCTCTTTAATTGCTATGCCACTGAGAGAAATGAAATGAAAACCTCTGTTCTGAGAGGGCAAACTTTTAAGGGAAGTTTAAATACATATATATATATATATATACACAGGTTCTATCAAGCTATTTAAAATAGAAATTAATTTACAGAAGAAATACCTGAAACCAACCTAAACCCATACAAGAGTACCTTATGTATTGATCGTCTGACCTTGTCTGGACCACATTTAACCTCTGACTTTCAAGCAGATCTTACTGGAAGGTACTTGAGGAAGAGGCCATGAAACAGCAAGCAATGAAGGGCTTCCAGCATTGTCACTAATCAAGTCTAGTGTTGACGCAGCCAGAGCCCCAAAAATCTGAAGTTTTGACTTACAGAGTATGCATGAATGAAGGATCCAGCAATTCAGAGCTCTCAGGTGAAGTTTTTGAATTTAAAATGTTATGTTAAAAATTGGAACATAGATTTCTGAGTACTCTAAAAACCTGGCTCCTGCTGTCTGGTTTCAACAGCAGTGAGCTCCCTGCTACCCATCTTAATTTCAAGAGGAGTTATCTGTGTTGTGTCCTAGAGAAAGTCTGATCCCTGGTATTAAAGCAGGTGACCACGACCGGAGGTCACTTTGGGAAGTTTTGAGCACTTGGAATTGTCGGAGAACAGCGCGAAGAGCATATTGTACAAGGCTGAAAGATCAGCTGTGGCTTGGGCAAATTCTTCCTTTGGTGCAACTTGCGTGTGGATATCTGGACTGTGTTGGTTGAAGCAGAACCAGCACTTGGCTCAAAGGCCGAGTAGCGGTTTTGTAGAAGGCACTGGGGGGTTTCACTGAAAGCCTCAGCTTACGAACACAGCGAGCCCTTCTTCAGAGAGCTCTCCCGTAACACAAGTTACCTTGTAGGGATATGGCCTAACGTTGCAAGGTAAATGCTGTATTTATGAGTAATGCTGGAAACGTTTACACGTGTTTTTTGCCATTATAATGCAATATTCTTGTGCAAATACTACTTCATTTGTTTGTTTTGAAAAGTATGTAAAGTGGTGCTTTCTAGAGCCGGTGGCATTGCAAAGGCATAGCATGCAAGCATTCCTGTCCCTACAGCTACCTGCAGTGCACAGTTTGTGTTTACTAGGCTGAAGCTCCGTATACAAAGCTAACAGAAAATAAAATGCTACTCCAAAATAAAATACTTGTCTTGTTTCCTGTTTGGGTGCTGATCGAGCATGACCTGGCACTACGGTCAGCAGTAAACGGCTGCTGTCACTCTTACTTGTTTCCACAGATCCATCCAACCCAAAACTGATCAAACTGCAGATAAAAATGAAGATGGGGGAACTGTGTTTCACATCACCACAGGGAGGGGGGTGGGAGGTGTTTGAATAAAATGTAAGGCAGTGTAATACTTGGATGAATCAGGCCCTGAAGAGAGCTTGGTTGAAGATCTGGAACATCTGCAGCAGTGGAGAAAACACTAAGTCTCTCCTGCAGAGCTTGGGATTCGGGCTGCAAAATAACCACATGTGGATGAATTTTGGAGGTAAGAAGGAAAAGGTGACTCCTGTAAAGGTAAAGGACTGCATTGTTTGTAGAGAACCTCCTACAGTGGACGCTGGATTAAGATCTGAGAAGTATTATTAATCATTCTGCAGCAAATAAGTGGGAGGATTTGAGGTCTGCACTCTTATTCTTTCTGTTGTCTCATTT
>VUYV01000002.1:3200203-3338081 GCA_008711295.1 Anarhynchus alexandrinus | reverse complement strand
AAAAAAAAAAAAAAAAAGCCAACAAAACAAATCCCAAAAGCAAACAAACCAGCCCCCAAATGCTTGCAATCTGGTGCTCTGTGAATGGTATTATTTGCAGTCTCATGCCCTCTATTTTGGCATGATGCTTCCCTCAGAGCTGCTACCTCATTGTCTGCTATTATAAATTACAATGTGACACGACTGGAACAGGAAACTGATCTTGCATCAAACTTTCCTACAAACTGCTACAGCAGAGACAGTATAATGTTTCCTATATCGAACTGTCTAAACATCCAGCTACTCACGTAGCAGGGAATTTCTTTTTAACTAGATAAACATTTATCAGAATAGTTTGTCTCAAGGAAAACATTAAAGCATTATTTGTACTTGAGTTTAAAAAAAAAAAAAGAAAACAGCAAAGGGCAGTTGGTGAAATCAAGTTCTACAGGGTTTCCCTGTTGCCTTTTTTACTAATATCCCAGAATAACAGATACCCGTATCTATGGATTTTTGCTTGTGCCTGTCCTATTTATGTATGCCAGCGTACTGATTTCTGAGATGAAATTTGTTCTTTTGGGGAAAGCTTTCGGGTGAACACCCACAGAAACCTGAGGACATTAATTCTTAGGAGGCAGGGGAAAGCAAGGGTGGAGTTAGCATTAAGTTGGATAATTATAAGGTTTTGCATGTCCCTGGTGATGCTGGAGGCCTTTCTGTGTCTGAGAGACCCTTGAGAGCTGCTATACTGCAGTAAATAGCAAGCAGATACTTCTAATACAACATCTTCATAGCAATTATGGTTTGAAAACCTTTGTGATATTCTCCTCCTTTTCCCCTCTCCAGCTGCTTGCCTCCCAAACCAAAGTTGCTCTTCCAGTCGATCAGTGAGTCCAGGAAGAAACGCTCCACGGCTTTTCCCAGGGCAAAGATGTATGGTCTGTCCTCCGTGGTTAGCTCTCCCATAAAGCCTGTGTGGTCATGATCATTAGAGATGCTTTTCAGAGAATTATTATTAAAAGCTGGGAACAATGGGGTTTTATTTTACGCGATAGATCTTTTGAATCTTTCTGGATAAGCAGCTAGACTGATCATTGTTTAATAACTGTGCGCGTGGGAGAGAAGTTTCTCTGGTATCTGTGCTGTCAGTTTGACCTGGGTGGTGTGGGTGATGAGTCCCTCTGGGACAGAAGCCAAATTGGGACAGCTTGAGTGGCTCTGAAGCATGGCTTCTCCGCTGCTTTGGGGCTGCTTTACAATGACTACTTTTCCCTCAGTGTAGTTTGTTGTTGTGCTTGGGTTTTTTTTTTTATTTTTTAGTAATTACTGCAGACTGGTGAAATACATCTGTATTCGTACATGTGACAGCTTGTGCATGCCTTTGTGAACTGCAATAATTGCTGCAGCTATGTGACATGATGGTGCCTTTCTCTGATCAGATCTATATTTTTATATATATTTATGCATGTTTGGTTTTTTTTTTTTTAAGTTAGAACTCTCTTGTGAGTAGCAGTTAGCTATAGGATCAATGCTTCTACTATGATTCTTTCACAGTTTTAATGAACTCTGCATGAAGATTTCTAAATTGTTATTGGAAGCTGATGTTGGAAGGGTCATTTTAAACTTGTCATATTTCTTACACTCTTTCCCCATAGTTCTGGCTATTGGCCACTATTCTAGCAGATGCAGTGCAGGGTCAGCCTTTGGTCTGGCCTAAAGCAAGTCCTGCTTGAAGATTAGAGCCCAAAAGTGAAAATATATGGAAATGTAGAAAAAAAGGCGGCAAGGAAATGCTGTTACTTGTCCTAGCCTATAATTCTAATGAATGTTTTAAATCACTTGAAAGAAGTGATTCTGCTTTCCCCCTTGCACCCACTCCCTTCTTGTGCTGGTGCAGCCATTTGTGAGACCATACGGTGAACTGTAGTGGGTCTGAAAAATAACCTTGGATGATGTACTAGTAACCAGAGAAGATTTTCCACTTGTCATGAGCCAGCAGCTGCATTATTTCCTTGGTTTGTTATATGGAGTCACACAGATGATTTGTTTTCTAGAAATCTTTGTAAAATACAGTCCTCCTTGAATGCTACACTTTGCAGTGACCAGGCACGCTTCTATCAGGGGGAAAGGAAAAAATCCATCTGGAAACAAGGAATTAGGTCATGATAGTCTTTCCTCCCCCTGCCAAGGTCTTTTGGAAGATAAGGAATTTAGACACTTCTATGCTTTGAGCCATTCTTCAAAACATCCTGCTTATCTTTCAAGTAGTAATTGGTCCCTGGCCTTCTTTTATACATCTTTTTATAAAATTGAGGGCTTTTTTTTCACTGCAGCAGGCAGAAGCATCTGTTTTCTTCCAGCCTACTGACTTAGAAGTGCTATTTTGCAGTCCATAGGATGCTATTTTCAATTGTCTTCTATATGCATCTAAGCATCTTCTGTGTGTGTTGAAATAAATTAATTTTCGAACTAACCTCTGCTATGTTTACCACAGACAACTGTGCTAGGAACACCTTTTTTTTTTTTTTTTCTGAATTAGCCTTCGCTAATATCCCAGTTGTGCACTTAGGACTCTGATGTACAGCCCTATAAGAAAATCAACATGATGAATAAGAAAAGCAGAAATCACTTATTAATCTCTTCTCACCAATAGCTGTATTTTAACTTAAATGTTAACTTCATTGAAACCATAGATATGGTCTAACTTCTCTAAAAAAAACCAAACCAAACAAACAAAGTTTCCCATTAAAAATCACAACAAACCAAACAAAAAACCTGAAAAAACAATTCAGCATATCTGTAGGCCAGGAGTAAGTCAGCATACTTGTCTTCCCTGACCTTTAGCTTACCTGACTTGCTTTGATACATATGAAAATAAGGAAGTTGTGTTTCTGAGCAAAAGTAATTGCTTGAGGTTTCAGTAGGCAATCTCCTGGGGATGTGTTTCTCATCTAGAGAGGTTCTTTAGCTTTCCTCCTAAAGCTGCTGTTGAAGGAGATAGGATATTGGCCTGGGAGCATCATTGTTGATCTCACCCAGTATTGCATTTTTTGTGTGTAGTAGTTAACAATATGTATCTACTGTCTCGACCCTAAATGCTAAAATTCTCTTGCATATGCTAGACTCTCACGGTACTGTAGGGTTAATTTTAGCTCCAGCTTCAGTTTATATTTATGCAAACAAATTCTTGGTGTGTTGACTTTCATTAGGTTTCTATTAGGAGTATGTTCAGTTACTAATGGATGTCAAAATGCATGGGAGTGAAAAGGCTTGACCTCCAGAGATGGAAATGTTACTAATGCTTAAATGATTCTATTCAAATCCCGGTTAACGCATCAGTTATTATGAATGTCAGTGTATTTGTTTGTGCAGCGCACTCTGTGATACTGGGCTGGGATTTTCCCACAGGTGTAAATGAGTTAATTTAATTAGAAACATAAGGTTTTGTTCCTATAGGAATAAAGAGCCCGTAGACTGTGAACCTGCAATTGCTCACCCACGTGCTTCGCTTTAACTTTCTGCACAGTTGTGTTGCTTTCAGTAGACCCTTCTGTGAAAGGAGTCCCACGTGTGTCGGCATTTGTGAGATGAAGACATTCAATGTTGCGGTTTAGACTGTAAGTTTCTGCTATATGGGAAACTGTCCCTTTCCCAAGAGGCGCAGCTGCAGCAGGCTGGCTTCCTTCATGCACCCCTCCCTCACAGACACAACTGTTGATTTTAAAGAGGAAACATTTGGGCCCATAAGCACAAATTTACAATGTTGGATTATGTCCCAAATTTGACCTATGTTGTTTTGTCCTATTTTCTCCTTTATAATCTCTTTGCACAGTCCATGTAATTTTTTGTGTGTTCTGCTTTGTTCTTCAAAGCATAGATTAAACCACGGTTCTCTCTAAACAGATAAATTCCAGCAGTATTGGGTCCTAGAGCAACCCTCCAATTTCACAGACCAGAGCCACAAAAAGAAATAAATATGGTTGAGCAGAGATTTTTAGTCTTGGGTTTTTGCAAGGTCAGAGTACCAACAATAACAAAAAAAGTTATGTTTGCATATATTAGTTAAAAACGTTGGAGAATAATACTTTGGCCAAAGACCCTAAGCTTATGCCTGATTTTTGCAATTAAAATGTGAGTTGGGAGTCCTAGACTGTTAACCGGTTAGTTTTCTGAATAGCAGAACTGAGGAAATCTGTTTTTTGATTTGGTGACTTCTTTGAACTGGAGCGAAACTGCCACATGCATTCAGCTCCTTCCCGGCACGAGGGGATCCAGGCAGGAGGGCGATCTGAGCGCCTTCCCCCAGCAATGCTCCAGCCTCCATTTCTGTTTCCATGGGCACAAGGAGCTTTGC
Organism: Anarhynchus alexandrinus; assembly: GCA_008711295.1. Taxonomy (NCBI): domain Eukaryota; kingdom Metazoa; phylum Chordata; class Aves; order Charadriiformes; family Charadriidae; genus Anarhynchus; species Anarhynchus alexandrinus. The sequence continues at coordinate 3,333,748 of VUYV01000002.1, read as the reverse complement.
TGACTCACAGGAATGAAACCAAGCCTGAGGATGGAGGAGGAACTTCTGCTGAACACGGCTTGAGCTCTGGCTGGAGACGTTCTGGCAAGTGCTTGTGCCCCCTTTCCCCAACAGCAGCTGAGGTTGCACCACAATCCTTTCCTCTGCAGAGGCAGGAGCAGACTCTCCTCTACCCAACTGCCTATTTTCCCAAAACCTGTTGGTGAGGCGATACCTTTAGATCTCTTCCTCTCAGCCAAGTTTTATTGAAAGTGATTGATGATTTCAGAAATTATGAGGGACTAGTCAGGCAAAAAGCAATACAGCTGCCTATGCCTCATTCCATTCAGAAAACAGGATAAAACTGTTTTCTGGTTCAAGCTATGTAAGTCATGGATGCAATTTTATGCTTGCCTCTGCATAGGTGAGGACTCCCTGGGGGAGGATGAAGGCAATCCCCAAAGCTGCTTCACAGCAAACCCCCAGCAACCTGATATCCCACCACTACTGTGCCTCTACGCATCTTCTTACCCAATCAGTGCCAGGAAAATCCCAGAATCTGCCATCCCATTTTGTAGCCAGCAAAATTGTTACAGAATTAATGAGTAGAAGTAGCTTTGACCCCCTCTCTCTGCAGGAGTATCAATATGGCTTGTGGTTCTCCAAAAGGTAGCAGGATGACTTGCAAAGAGCTGCGAGTCCATCTGTAAACACACATTTACAAACGAAGGAAAATCAGGCTTCCATGCTCGCTCAGCTTGTGCATTGTCTGTTCACTTCGTGATAGCTGAGTTTAGGAGGTTTTGCAAAATGGCTTGAGGATTTGCTTCTGTGTGTGAATCCTGAGACATTTGTTGTCTGGTGGGAGTGCTTCAAATGAGCCAGAGATCACAGATTGATTGACCTGAGGGAGCCTCAGGGGATGCAGACGGTCAAGGGAGATTCCCAGTGCAGAGGGCTACTCCTCTTATTAACTAAACTTGATGTTATTGACTCCTTATTGGGCTGTTCAACTAACAGCTATGGTTGCAAGCCCTTTTTGTCTGAATGGGAATGGTCCATCCCAGTGGTGCTATGGGTGCTCACAGCCTCAGCTGCTGTGTTCAGGGGCAGCAGGACCAGGTACCGGCATTCAGCGCCCAGACATGAGGGTAGGAACATTAAAGGAACAGTAAGAGGCAGCGGCACCTCAATATCTCAATGGATTTAAGCCTAAATGACTTGCTGAGGGTTGCCTGACAGGAGTCTCTGATGGATGACAACTCACTTCTCTCTGTCCCCTCTTCTCTTGCCCTCTGTCCCTTCTCGCTCTCAGCAGCAGCAGCGCGAGCTTCAGGGTTGAAGTGCAAAGAGCTTTCAGCCAGTAAAGCCAAACGTTGATTAGAAGAGGTGCCAGAGATGAGATAACACTTGGATTTGGTATGAGCAGTTCGTCCTCCCCTGCAGCCGTCACACTGAATATTTTGACTTGCTACAGTAATTTCCTGTGGGTTGATATCCACCGGTCTGATACAAATGGTAGCAACAGGCTCCATCAGGAGCTGCCCTGAAGGGTTGTTGATTCATTTAGTCCCCAATGAAGATTGAGTGAGCTATTATTTCAACAGGCAAGCTGGATCCAGCATGTATTTGTATCAACACGCCAAAGATGACACAACCGGTGCCTCTCCCAGCCCAGAAAAGTGGAGTTCTGCTAATGCTTTATTTGGTCTCCATGTTTGGCTGGGAGACAAGCAATGCTCTTGCAATGTGTTATCTTTATGAACAGTAAACTAAAAACATTCTCTGTGCGGGGGCTGCACTGCTGTGTCCTGCTGACTTGGTTTCTGTGCACCTCTCGTCTGCATAGGTTAAAGTGGGAGACGTCGCAGTGACTGGGACTGCCTGACCACCGAACGCAGCTAGGAGCTCCTTACAATTCCTGCCACGTTTTGGAAGCGACGAGGAGAGCCGGTGGGTGGCCTTGCTGATGGAGTCCTGGTGGTCCCGGTCAGTTAGCTGGCAGTGGCTGGCGTCCACCCACGTGTGGGGTCTTCACAGGTTCTGCACCACCGCTCTCCCTGCGGAGCCCGTAGGCACTGATGCATCTTTCCAATTATGGGTTTTAAATTCTTTTCCATTTAGTTTTTAAGGAACATTTTTGACATTGTTAAAGTTGAAGCAACTGGAGCTTTCTTTGATCCAGGAGCAAAGTTGACTCAGCTCTGCTTTACCCGGTTTTATTTAAAGACCATGACTACCACTTCTGAAATGTTACTTGTGAATGCTATATTATTACATTATCTGCTTTTCCATCTGTTAAATGCCATGGTTCCAGCAGCAAAAATACCACTGTCTGACAGTAGCAGCTGTCAAAGGTCTTATTTAGTCGTCTTCAAAAAGTAGTAAAACTTGATACCGCTAAAGATAAGCCAAGTTTTGTTACAATAAAACTTTCTTTGGATGTGATTTCAGGAATGTTACTATTTATAGCACCACTGGATTTTTACTCCTGCATAGGAGGGAGGTTGTACACATCTATAATTTTAAGTACAATTATTTGCTTATTCCTAGTTTAAAAAAAAATGTTATTGTTTATAACCCATGTACAAATATATAACCCTCTGTGTAAATCTGGCCTCAGCATTCTGCATGGTTGTTCCCCAACCATGGCAGACAGCACCTATGACCAAGCTGCTTTACACAGGATAAAAAAAAGTATCACTTGGGCCAAAACCGTCTCCCATCTTCTCTGTAACCCCAATGACTTCATGACAAATCAAACGTAAAGTTATAAGCATAGCCCACAAAGCAGAAGATGCCCTGAACCAAGGGCATCTAAGTGTATCACTTAGAAGTGAAAATTGCAATTCCATAGTGAATAGTGTACTTAAATATGAGTGATAATTGGGACAATAAATTAAATGGAGCATTGTTTATATTAATTGAGTAGTTCTGAAGACTTCTTGAAGTCAAGTGTTCCATTAATAAGCATTGCCTAATGGACTGTATTTCCCTGGGGAGCCTTGCAGCCTCGGCCCAGCACGAGGAAACAACCAAGGAGGTTCTGCAACGTTGTGGCTCCATGGTGCTGCACACACACAAGCTGTGTGTCCGCAGGAGGCTTGGGCACCCCATCCCTGGTCCTGTCTGTTCTTAAACCTCTGTCCCCACGGGCTGAACACCTGCTGGTCCTTCAACCTGCCTGGAAAATTACTGAGGAGTGCAGAGCCCATCAGGGACATGGGTGATGCTGTGATGGTCACCAGCTGCTCTTGGGGTTGGACCTGCCCCACGTGGAGGCACAGAGGTGAGTGGTGCCCCACGGCAGCTCCCAGTCCCATGAGAGCAGGAAGATATGGCAGCAGCACTGGCGTCTCTCCTGGCATTGCACGGGCACCTCCCCACTCAAGGCTGAAGGCATGTAAATAATGCATTGGAGAAATGCATGTTTTAGGGCTAAAACCAGAGATAGGAGGGGGTTGCACTCTTCCTGTTGGCAAAAACTGCAATCTGCTGTCAGGTAAGGCATGTTTTTGGTGTGGTTTGGTTTTTTTTGGTTTAGGTTCCCTCCCCCCACCCCCAGATAGCACTCCGGGGGGTGGCACAGCACGTTCCCTGCACGGTACACAGTGCACCCAGGGCCCGCCGGGACGGGCCAGCGCCTTGGTGGCATCATTGTTCGTTGCCTGCTGGCTTGGTGCCACCCCGAGGGCTCCCTCGCCACCCTGGGGGCTTTCCCAGGCAGCGCTGATCCTGCCCGGCCCCTCGAAGCCCCTCACCAGGGGCTGGTCAAGGGGAGTGAGGGGATGATTTAGGGGGAGGGCAGGTAGAGGGGTGGGAAGATGGGGCTGTTGATAAGGCTCCAACCACCAAACCGGTCTGAAACCGTGTGATTTGGCACAGCGCGGGCAGGGAGCTGTAGCTAACAACACAAAAGATGAATAATTGCAGGTCGTGGCATTCATTCTCCCAATTTAAAAATGATTAAGCTCTCTCGGCGAGGGCAGGCAGCTGCAGGTTTGGGCTGCCTTCGTCCCCCCGGCAATGGTTAACGTGGCGCTGACGTCTGGCGAGCGGGTACCTCTCCTCCTCCAGCAGCACCCTTCGCCCCAGAGCAGGGCCACCCCAGGGCCTCACTGTGCCCTGTCCCGCCGGCCCATTTCAGAGGACATCGGTGCGTGGCATGAATGCCAACTCCTGCTGCTCATCTCTCCACCCAAATTAGCGGAGGGGACGTAAAGCTGCGATGTGGGGGTAAGTCCCAGCCACCGCGTGTGCCCACCTCAGGGAGATGGGCAGGAAGGGCAAACACCAAACTTTGGCTCAAAAGGGGCATGCCCAGCCCGGGGCTCCACTGTGCTGCTGCCTTGGGTCACTCCCCAGGCCGCGGGGCAGAGCTTTAGAGGGGTTTATGGGCTAATCCACCTGTCTAAATTGACTTCAGTTTTGCATTTGAAAATAACAGATATGTTTAACTTAAAATAAAATAGCTAACGGCCAGGAGTAGGGAGTTTTTTATAATGTTAGTGAAGGGGCGAGGAAAAATAAATAAAAGGGCTGGTTTCCAATTAGAAAATTGTAGCCTATATAGAAATATCTCTTATCAGGACTATCTTATCTAATTTTACACTCTCCTTCAGTGCTTGTGAGGTACCATGTGTGCCTACAAGTGACCGTGTCCTTGAAAAAGAAACAGTAGGTGCTGCAAGTTACTGCAGAGGGCTCAGACTGAATAGGAAATCCCAAGGATACTGCTAGTAAGTGTGGAAATGTTGCCTTTGGGACTGTTTTGAGCTAAGGGTGTGTGTGTGTGTGTCTTGCCCTCAATCCACAGGGGCAATGCTTTGGTACCATTGATGTGGCAGCTCAAAACCTGAATCTTATAAGCAGTGGGCTGAAGCTAAAACAGGAGGGAATGAAACCACCAGTGTTTGCTAAATGCTCCTTTCCTCTGACTGCTGAAGGTCTTTCAGTCCCTTCCCCATTGGAATCTAAATATCTACTGGCTCCTCTCAGAATTGCAGCATTGATGGCCTAGGAAAATTCATCCTTTTCTTTTGTTTTCTAAGGTTTTCTCATTTCACTGAGCTACCCTTTGTGAACCCCTCACTGGCTGTGTGGCTGCTTCTAATGCACATTTGCTGCAAAGCTTGCAGAGGTATTTCCCCAGCTGTCCCTTACAGCAACAAGCGATGTTGCATAGACCTTCAGTACTGGTAATCTTGGGGCAGAGGTGAAGCCCAGGATGGTGAGCAAGGCAGAGGTTTGCTAAGCGTGGGGGAGAAAATGCTGCCTAAAGGAGCAGCAGTTGCAAATCAAGGGTGGAAGGAGCGCATTACAGCAGACCTGGGAAAGGCTGGTGTTATATCTGGCACTTTCTTTGTCTGCACCTGGGAGGAGAAGCGAGGGGTACACCAACCAACAGCACCAGAGCAAGTCTACCCAGTGCTTAGCCACCTCAAAGGCTGCATAAACTACCCAGACAGGCAAATCGCCTTCTATGAAGAGTGACTCCAGATCATCCTTTAGTGGGGAAGCCCAAGTAATGCATGGAGGGGCTGTCCAGAGCTAAAGAACAGCTTCAACATGGCAAAAAAAAAAAGGTAAAGCCACAAGGTGTTTATTGGGGACAAGGTACAGTGTTCACCTTTGCTCTGCACGCAGAGCCTCACAGAGCTGCTCCTTTAGGGTCACCCCACCGTGTGAGTCTGCACGGGAGGGGACAGCATCTGTACACAGGCTATCAAAGTGCATTTGACATTAGACAAAACTCATAAGAAAGCTTATTTAAGGTGCTCTGTGATGCACGCAAGCCTCAAACTAGCTATCCATCTCCCCAGGGGGTTCCTCCTGTTATATGAGATTATGGCCACAGCTTCCAAGCACTGCTGCTGTTGCAGACCTCTTTGGATTTCCATAGAGAAAGTTGAGTGCTGTTGCCTTTCAGTTTACAGGGAAAGTAAGGCCAAAAATCCCCACAGAAAGAATTTTGAGAAATTCTTGTCCTCTCCAATGTTTATGCTGAGTAGCATCTATCCAGCCTTTTAGCACCCCATCTGCCTTGTTAGCTTTCAGCACTCTTCTTAGCCACCAAATATCACATTGCCTGGGAAATCCCTGCTCCTGAAGGCTATGGGTGCCTGCTAATCCTGAGTCCCGACTTGCAGAGATTTCTTTACATTTTACTGTATATACAGAGGTCTTATATTTGAGCCTTTGCTCTCAGTAATTTTGCTACATTTTCCAGAGATAATAGCTCCCAAAATTTTGTTCTGTTAATAAAGGGGAACAAGGGCCACCTGAGCTTTCATCTGGGAGAACAGTGTTCTCTGATGGCTTGTGGAGATCTAAGAGGGGCTAAATTTATTTTTTTCAAGGTAAAGCACATTTTCAGGCCATTTTCTATCCTCTTCTTGCAAGAATTAAAGCATTGCATACTGAGCTATGATTCACAGCTCTGTTATGCAGGTTTGAAAAGCATTCAATAGATCTTACTGGTAGGACTCATTCTACTACCCAGGGCAGGTCATACCTAGCTAGCTGCTGTTTATGGGATATAAACATTCATTCAGTTAGGAGCTGAGTGCTAACAGCTTAAAATTGGACAATGTTCTTGTTCTGTAAGACTTCATGTTTCCCTTCTTGCCTGCATTGGCCTCTCAAAGATCCCTGCATATTTTTTTTACATTATTTTCTGTGTCCGTTCTCTGTACCTCTTTTTCTTTTATGCATTTCCTTCTTTCTTCTTTTCTTTCCTATGACATATTTTTCATCTTTTCTATAGGTTTTCTTCTTCGCTTTCTGATTTATTTCCATCAGACTCTTTACTTTTTCTTTTAATCATATTTGCATGTAGCCCTTTCCCTCCCCAACACACACGTCTCCTTGCCTGCCTCAGATTCCTGCCTGTGCTCAGCCACCGTGGACATGTGGGCTAGATAAGAACAATGAAAAGATGAGGAAAGCCTTGCATTTGGAAGAAGAATCAATTGTTAAAATAGAAAGGGCTATCACAAAACCAAACCAGTGAAAAATATTAGGTCACAAACTGGATATAAAACGCTAGGGTTGGGCTGTTGTAAGCAAAGAGGAGAAATGCAAGTCTTGTTCTGAGGTACGTTAATGGGACTATTGCACCAGCAGCATGGGAGGCAGGTATCTTACTTTGCTTGACAGTGGGATGCTGGGTTGAACTTTCTGCACAAATTGGGAGGTGCCCAGATGACAGCAACACGCCTGGCAGTTGTAGTAAATATTACCTCCGAGCAAAGGCTGAAGGAATAGAGTTGAACACTAGACCCGTCTGGTTAGGGAGGATAAACACCATTACTGAGTGTTTTAAAAAGAGAGGAGAAGAGTGTTTATGTGAGAGCCTCCAGCTAAGGTTAGGTATGTCGCTTTAGACAGACTAATCTCAGGTTTCTTCCAGTGCTCTGTGTTGTGGGGCTTTCCTGTGTTGTTGCAGATACCCGGTTGGGGCTGTAAAGCTTTCGCCCTTCTTGTTTTGCAGGATGAGGTGAGAGGAAGAGAGGCGGGCAGCCACAGCACAAGCCCTCACAACCACTCTTCCTAAACTCCACTTCTGGTTCTGCTGCCAGTCCTGAGCAGCATTATCTGCGGGTAATAAAGTTACAATTCCTGGCATTCTTGAAAGGGTTAACAGCTAAACTCTCTTTCCTGAAGCAGGCTGAGGTCTCTGTGAGCGGGGCTAAAGAAGGCATCAGGAATAAACTGTCCTGGCTCACATGTAAATATTTGCAGTCATAAACAGGAGCAAGAGTAACAGGAGAAAAATGTGAAAGACTCATGATTTTCTGTTGTCTTTTAAACTTTGCTTTAGAGGGATGAAATGCCTTTTAAATAATTTTACGGCAACCACAGCACAACAAACTCCACCTCCCCTTCCACTCAGTTACTTTGACCAGCACCGAAACACAGGTTGGTCACTGAGTCTCGATGGCTGCTGGTGTTTTAGCCGAAGCACAAGTCTCCAGGAGCTGGGTCCTGCTTCTTTCTTTGCCCAATTAAAAAAAAAAATATTAAAAAATGTAATGGAAATCAACACCAGGCAGTTACAGCAGGGGAGATACAGAGATAACCTGTTTTATTATTAAAAGATGGTTCTGAGCATCCGACAAGTGCTAGGCCGCTCATCAATTAAAAATCACCTCAGGACCATGAAGCAAGCTGTGCACTCCCATTTCAGGCAGAGAAATCATTATAGAAAACAGCTTAAAACAGATATTAAAAATAGCAGACATCTGGTTAATAACCATTAGGCTTGGATACATTATGAAAAAAAGAGGTTTGCCTATCTATTTGCAGTTTTTTGGCATGAAGAAGTGACACAGATGACAAGCCTGTCCTCTTCGGGGCTGACAGTGCTGCTAGCACGAGGCTGTGCTGGGAAACCTGCAGAGATTCACAACTGCCAGTAGCAAATCCTGCAGAAAAGGCGAAGGCAGAGTTGTCAAGGGTTGTCTCTTCACATTCTAGATTGGGAGTGGTGAGGCCTGGAGTGCCCTGCTCTTTCACCAGAGCCTCACAGGTGGGGTGGGATGGGGTGAAACCCTCCCGCACCCCAGGAGAACGTGGGCGCTGTGGTTCTGATGGTGTGGAGCTGTCTTCTCGCTGCTCTCCACAGCCCAGGGTGAGGTGGGTCTGGGTTTGCTCACCAAGGGGAACACAAGTGCTCTTGGAGATTAAAACGGGCAGAGGGTGAATAGGACCTATCGACCGCTGCCGCCTCCAAGGCAGAGCTGTTCCCGGCAGTATATTCCCAAGCACTTTGCTTGGTTTAATTTTAAATAACTCTCTCACTATGGCCTTCCCTCCTTCCCCCGAGAGGCTTGGTTCGTTAGGTCCATTAGTGCAATTAGGGATTTGACACAGCAGGCCACTTGAAAAACATCAGTCCAAAGGGTGTTTCACTGACAGCTAATGTGGCTTCTCTCTTACTCCACAGGAAAAGCTGCATGAGCAAATCATGAATGCCTAAGTGTGGGGCATTTCCTGGAGAAACTTCCTTCCGTCATGAAAAAACACGGGTGCTCACGTGGTGCCGTGGCCTGATGGTGGGCGGTAGCTCTGTAAAGCAGAGTTGTGAGGCTCTGTGCTGCAGCCGGGCTGTGCGGCAGAGCATCCTGGGGCCCAAACGCTCTCGTGTCTCCCTGCCACCTTGGGCTCAGCCCTCACACCCTGGGGAGACCACCCATGCCAGAGGAGCAAGCACAGTGCCTTATGTGGACACAGAACATGAATAACTGGAGGAACAGAGGCACTTGCTGATCACACAAAGGTGGTCAGCATGCCCTCCCCCATCCTCAAAATGTGCTTGTGGGTCAGTGGCATCACACACCGCTGGAGGTGGTGGATGTCTACCATGAGTCGAATCTTACCACGGCTGCCCTTGGAGATCAAGGTGCCTGGGAGTGACCTCCTTAGAAGGCAAGTTTCAGCCTCCCTTAAACATCAGTTTTCTTCTCTCTCACCTGGAGGGAAGCTGGTCAGGGTGCAGGGCAGCTCTGGCATCGTTCAGACCAAGCTGCAAGCCAGGATTGAGTTATTTCTTGCTGCATGAATTTGGAAGAGGCACGTTCTCTGCATTGTCCTGCTAATAACCTTCTGCTGAATCAGAAGACAATCAGTGCAATGAGAGGAAAATCACTTTTCAGGGAAAGATTGATGGCATATGCTAGAGCTGTTATGGGAATGTTGTCTGGCTTTGGACAACTAGTTTTTGTCTGATAATGTGTGAGATGATCACGATCCACTTTTAGATTTCAATCTGGAATAATATAAGAGCATCTCTTGATGTCAGTGGGAAACCAGCCTATTTATGCCAGACAGAATTTGGGCATGGAAAACCAGAACATCCATATGCTGCACAGTATTATGCCACCCTCCCCATGTACTTTTCTAGTTAGTTCCTTATAATTCAATATGCTCAAAGTAGGGGCAGGCTGTGCTGCGTTTCTGGCACTTGTGCAAGCAGAAAATCCTGTTAGGAGCACAAAGCTGCCTAACTCACTGATTGCTTGTTGCATGCTCGGCGCCATCAATCACTGCCGTGCCATGGCAGCTGGGGAAGGTGCGAGTGTGCCAGAAATGTTTTGGCAAAGAGCAGTGCCGTCAGGGCTTATGGCTTCACTTGAGAGGAGGGTTTTTACTGTGGTGATGAAACCACAGCTCCCAGGTGACCACCTTGCCCACGCCGTAGAAGATGTGGCTGGAAGGGATGTACGGTTCCACCCTGGCCACTGCGTTTTACAGCCTGGCATGTTAACCTAGACCTTGAAGGGTTTCCTCTTGAGTTAATATGCAGGACTGTGAGCTACAGCAGCTGTTCGGCTGTTGGGGAAGGGACAGGACATGCCCCTGGAGCAGCCACAGCTCCAAGGGCTGCAGCTACACCCAGCTACTGTCCAGCCCGTAACCAGTGTGTGCAGTGTGTACCATCAGAGGGCTGTACTCACTCTTCTGTTAGTTGAATAACTACATATCTTCCAGAAGTTTGAGTATTTTTACTTTATTAAATTGAACAAATTCCTCCTTAGACCGTCTGACGCATCACATCCTCTGTCTATTCAAACCACCATCAGTCAAACCACATCCCAGTGCATAAAACTGGCCAAAAAACTGCACCTTGCACTGTGTACACACAGCGTTACATGGGCTGTTGCCCCCTGCCAAAGGCCAGGAGCAAGTCACAACTAAGGAGAAAGGGAGAAAGCACTTCATCTAAAAAAAAAAAAAAAATCAGGTGAAGTTTCTGACTGCAAAGACTTGTGCTATAATTAAAATGCAGGCATTGGAACTTCCTAGTCAATAAACATTCCTTAAAAAGACTTGTTTTATGAGATCTTTAAAAAGAGAAATTGTACAACAAAAAAGCCCCACAGCCCATTAATAGGATATTTATTTCTCTGTTTCATTTAGCTAAAAGCACTGCAGTGGAGACTAGTTCCTAAAAATGTGTGGATTGCTGCTGTTGGATTGCCATCAGCTGTGCTCACAGCCTTCTCACAACTTTGCGGACGGCTGCATCTCCCGTTGCTATGGAAATGGACCTAAGCTCACTGAAAGCTGGGTAATGGGCTCTAAAATCATCACTGCTTATATTGAAAAAATGCTGGGGTGACATTAGGTAGTAATAGTAATGAGAATAATAATGTCTCAGCTTGTGGAATGTAGTCTTTGAGGGTTTTATTTTATAGCTGCATTATGTGCATGTTTGTGTTTGAATTATCTGGTCAAATATAACTTACTGACCAAAGCGTTGCAGGGGTTAGATACTGCCCAGACCCAGCAACAGGGAGAACATCACCAAGAAAATGGATTTCAGAAGGAGGATTGTTTGCTTTAACTAACCAGGCATACAGACACGACGGACCATTTCTTTTATCATGGCTGTCCTGTTGCACAACCACTTTCCATTAGTCCAGAAATGTTTGTTTGATCCATTGCCATTACATGATAAAGTTAAATATAATTAATCCCACATTAACATCTTTTCATTTTGCTGTGTTCAGCAATCTCCAGGTCTGCCCTACTTTCACTGGGTTCTTAGCTGCACTGAAGATGTTTGCCTCTAGCATCATAGTAACATCTTAATAATCAAGCAATACTGCCAAGGAAAACTAGGCTATGCAGATAAAGCTGACCATGAGAATTTAAACCGTAAAAAAATTAAAGCTTTGAGGGAAAAAACTGTGCCTGTCATCACCGGGTGAAATGCAGGGCTGCAAACAAAGAAAATAAGAGTTAGAAGCCATCTTCTCAGCCTATGGTTTTGTGGAAAAACCTTCTACGCTTACCAAGAGTCCTGCGAAAACAAAGCGCTCATATGCTAATCTTAACCTTGGGATATTTTAATAGGTTGCTCTTAAATTATTTAGCTTCATCAAACTAGCAAAAGAGTAATTTTTTACTCTAATATCAGCTCTTGAGAAACAGTATTGTACAACGGAAACTATTGTGGTTTCTTTATTACTGCAGTATATTAAGATATGATCTTGAAATGCTTTTAAATCTGAGCAGTGAGTATATCAATACATTATAGCAAAATGAGATGTATGCTTTTAGTTCCTGGGAAAATCTGGCCCTTAAAGGATCTGTAAACATCTCACACTGAAATAATGCTGAAATTAACAGGGTGTAGGTACTCTCCACCTTAATTTATATAGTGATGGTGTGCTTATTTTTATTTACTCATCAGCTGTTTTGTGGGTAGATAAATGGGTTTTGAGGCTATTTGCTTTCAACACGTCCTTTGTCAGTCCTCTGTCAAGTTAAAGAGAAAATCCTGTAAACATTTAAATCCATTTCCCAAAATCTGACTTGCCTCCTTTTGGTGCCTAACAGCGTTACTTAGAATTATTTCTAAGCCTATGCAGAGAGTACCTGCTGTATTTCTTAAAAAAGATGCCTAATCTTTGGCCATTATAGTTAGAAAGAGCTCTGTGGCAGAGATTGGGTTTGCACGTTCAGAGGGGATGCTGGTAATGAAGCGCTTCTGTAGTAAAAGTCATTAGGCATGCAGCCAAATTCAGATCTTATAGTCTTCCTCCAGGCCATGCTTGTGAGACTCAGGGTTATTTTAATTATATTGTTCCTTTCAAGTAGATTTTATAGGAAGAGGATTGCACTGTTTTCCTTCAGTGACTTTTTTTTTTTTTAATCTTGAAGGCCAAGTAAAGTATCTCTGATGGTTAATTAATTTCTGCAGAATCTTCTCACACCCAGTTTTGTATGGGTCTTGTATTTTAGAGTCATGATTGCCATTTAGAGAGCTGAGCTGGAGCAGACTGCCACTTGCAGAACAGGGTTAAAGTTCTCCAAGCCAGTGTCAAATCGGCATAGTCACTTTAGGCACTATTTGCAGGCACCGCCAAACTAACGCGCAGTCTTCTGATGCTCAGGAGACATTGAGGACTGGAGTGGACAGGGTAAGGACGATCTTCAGAAGAGACAGTCAGTACAGAGCTGTAGGAAGAGTCTGTCACAAGGCTTGTCTCTCTTTCAGAATGATCTGAACCCTGCATTCCCTTTTCCTCACTTAACTCCCAGTTTCAGTTCAAATGAAGCCAATGGCAGATCTCCCACTGACTTCAAAGCAGCAAAGTTTTGGCATTTAGAGGAAAATCACTATGAAGAATAACAATGTAATGTAAACACTTCTGTTATAAATGCAGAATGTAAATAACACTCTTCTACAGCATTTATTTACATCCCCAGGCACTGGTGGAAAATAGGTCTCCAAATAACCTAAATAGTTTGGCACATTAAACTCTCAGCCTTTGCAAATATTGGTGGTGTTTCAAAGAATGCATTTTTAAGTGAGCAGTAAAAAGCAATTAGGCATGTAATTGTTGTTTTAGAGATTTAATCCAATTCCCACTGCAGTCGGTGGGAGTCTTTACATTTACCTCAACAGGGACTGAGTTGGAACCTTACATATTTGAAGAGAGGGAGGGAAAAAGAAGGGGGCGACAAACCTGTACAAAATCAGAATTGGGAATTTCATAGGTCTACATAAAATGCACAAAACATTTGAGACAGCAGACAACTTTTGTTAGGCAGAAAGCATCTACTAACCACAACAGAACAAGATTCCCCCCTCCCCTCCGTACAATGCCCCTTCTGTCACGCATCAGACATATAATTAAATTAAACAGTAGTAAACTTTTTTGAACTTGTCAATGAAGTTTACTCAGTTTCTCTCTGTCAGATGTCACAACACATGATTTTAATTCATTGTATTTCTGTATATCACAAATAGCACAAATTCTGTCATTAAGACAAATGTATAAACCTGGAGCAGGCTAAACCCTATAGAATTTATATTTAACTTATATTTAGGCCAGACACGAATGCTATCAAACCAGGCAAAGAGAAATCTTTGATATATATTTAATGATGTTACTTTGATTGAAAGTAAAAACTGTATTTAGTTTTTAAGGTGGAAATTGGAAAGACAAACTATTCAGAGCATTCACAATTACTTGGAAGAATCATGGGTGGTGTATCAATATCTACACTGCAGAGATCTGAATCCAGATTATAAGTATTCTGTTCTCTCCTTGGTTGATGTGCAAATACATAATGACTGGGAAAATGTACAACTCATAATCAAGCGCCCTGACTGAATCTTTAAATTTTTAAGTTGTGAGGAGTATATATGAGGGGGAAAAGTACTATGCTTTTTAGAAGATTTTAGTGTAATTTTATTGTATTTTTTTGTCCTGAGTTATCGCAGCATCTCATTGTTGGGGTTTAACCCCAGCTGGCAGCTAGGACCATGCAGCGGCTCACTCACTCCCTGCCCCCCCCCCCAGTAGGGCAGGGAGAAGAGGGAGAGAAGGAAGGGGAAAAAACCCGGTTAGTTGAGATAAAGACAATTTAATAGAACAGAAATGGAAGAGGATAATAATAATAGTAAAAGAATATACAATATAAAGTGATACAACACAAGTCACTCTCACCACCCTACGATCAGTTGCCCAGCCGTTCCTGAGCAGTGATCACGTATTCCTGCCCCCTGTCCAACCCCCATTTATATACAGAGCATGACATCAATGGTACGGAATATTCTTTTGGCCAGCTCGTCCTACCTATGCTCCCTCTCAGCTTCAATGGGAAGCTGAAAAAGTCCTTGACTAACGTAAACATTACTTAGCAACAACTAAAACAATATGTGTTATCAACATTAATCTCATACTAAATCCAAAACACAGCAGCTACTAGGAAAAAACCCCTAACTCTAGGGGCAACCAAGGCACTCATTTACAGCATTTTCTTTCCTGCAAAAATGAGACTGCAGCAGACACTTTTGTCATTACCAAGCCAGGGTTAGGTTCATTGCTTTAGCTGAAATCTAAATGGAATAGCAGATGGATGTAAATGAGTGACTCGAAGGTCTGGTGGAGTAAACACCCCCTTTCTTTTCAGTGCAGGAAGAGAGGCAATGGGCATTAAGATGATCAGCCTGGTGTGAATGGAAGCTCCCTACCCACAATTTAAGGGTGGGACTCTAAAACCAAATATGACAAATCGCATTCTCCTCTAGGCTTTCAGTCTAGGAAGAAATGGTATAAAGCTACAAAATGCAGTGATATTTCCAAATTATAAATGATGGCTAGCAACGGAGACATGATGCAACTCACTTCAGTGACATGGCAAAAATAAGTTTCCAAGGATTTATAGCAACCAAAGTATTACTTCTGGTGATTTATAAAGCTACACACAGATCTTCCTCTAGACAATCAAAGGAACCGAACAGAACATAGCCGCAATGATGTATTACAGTTTGTTTGACCTCGTTCATCACAAGAACAGGGCCTTTATATCAAATGTGTTTGCACCAAGGCCGACTCTGCCCTCCCTGCTGTTACTTGCCAACTGCAATAGGGCCTCAGAGAATTAACTTTTTAATTATTGGGCTTTAGAAAGTGTATTTTACTCTTTCCACTGAGGTGCAAACAGACACAATTTTCATGGAGAAGTATTATTTCTCACCACCCCCCCAAAAAAAAAGCAATCAAGGACACAACATGAGATGCCCGAGCAGACCACAGTATCCCAGTGAAAACCTGGGGAAGGAGTGCTTTGAATTTTGCTGACTGACCACTGGATGCCACTATTGTTCCACTGAAATAAAGTGTAGTGCTGTCATCTTCCTACTGGCTTACTACCCTGCACAGGGGAGTTTAAATAGCACAGGTATACATAATTGCCTGCAGAAAATAAGCGGTTAAATCTCGAAATTATTAGTGGGTTTGACTGTGTTTAGACATTTGACTTTCCTCCTTGCTCAGAGCCCCTTCTCAACAGGAATCACTGCACCAGTCTCTCCCTTCAAAGGCCCTGGCAGGCTACCCCCATCTTTTGACTCCAGAGAAGCAATTTCAAATCCACACTCTGGTCATGCAGAATATTTAGGCATTATTCAGGAAAAGAGGAAGAGATGAATGATCTAATATTGGCCCCCAACAAACCCGAGACCCGAACTAGGAAGCCAGTCAGGAAGAGTGGCTCATCCTCCCTCTGCCCCACGGTGCCGTGGTCCCGGCCGACAGAGGCTGCAGTGGAGCTCACAGCCTCTTCCAGCAGTAAGCTTGGAGGTGCGCGTCAGAGAGACCTTAAGACTGGAAGAAAACGATGTTAAAAAAATGCATTTTTTTTTCTCTATATGAGTGGGTTTGTGTCACCTTGCTTTTAAAAGCTTTTCACTTTTCTTAACATTTAAAAAGGTATATAGGTATTTGAAAGCAGACCAATTCTGCCTCTGTCTGCAGAATCACGGGACGCGGATTGCCGTATTTCTCACCGTCCTCGGGTCTGCGTATGCAGCTCCTCAAGATCTACGGTGTCTCGAGGCCCACAGGAAAACCCCGCGGCTCTCAGGACTCGGTCCAGTGCTGAGGTGTCCCCAGGGTTGCACCGTGGCCCTGCAGCCTTCCCCCCGAAAGCGAAGGGCTCTCCTTTCCCCTCTGTGACAAGACACCGGGTGCAGCACTGCCCCAAAGCCTCCACGCGCTTGCATCCCGTGACACTGGATCTGTGTGTTATTTCACGCTGGTGCTTTCCATGATTAAATTCTCGCTTGGAGCTGGCACTGAGCCCTGCTCGAGTAATAGGAAGCATGAGCAACGATGCTGCTTGCGAGCCCCTCTGCTCCCAGCGTTTCTGCAGGAATTCTCCCGAGCAGGCTCTCCCCACACCAACACGGTCCATCCCTCGCTGTCTGGGCCGTGCAGCCATACCGTGTTTTTTTCCTTTCCGGGAGACAACACTCCTAATGGTGTTGTCAGGAAGGAATAGATGTTCCCCTCTTAGCTGCTCTAGTCAATATCCTAGAGGCAGTCACCTCCAGCAAGAGGTGAAGAAGGCAACGGCAGGTAGTAATGTCTTAAATCCTCTGCTCTAAAACTTTGCACTAAATCAGGTAATTATGTTACATACTGGCACCTAATTTTAGCACTAAAGAGAGATTTTTCCCTTTCCTATAGATAGTATAAAAGGGAAATATAGGCACTTTTTTCTTATGAAACACACACACATTCCTTCTTCTATTGGCAACTTCACATGCACACAAAATATTGGATGTTTGAAATTAAAATCATGATTGCTTTACTCTAGCTGTGGGATCCCTAACCTCATTTTGTAATTGCCTTTCAAAATCCAGCAAGTGTACTTCAGTCACCAGGGAAAGGTGACTGTCATCTATGCGGATGTGGAGACAAAAATGACAGTATAATTTATGATTGAACCTAAAACAAATCTTCACCATGGCTCATATTTTTTCTTTTGCAATTTTCAGCAGTTGAAGTGATTTCAATAGGACAACAAACCTTTTCCACAATGCTTCCTGGTATTATTTATTTGAAAAAAGGCCTTTTTTCTTTTTTTACTGTGGGTTCCTTTTATGCACCACCCCACCTGTTTAAAAGGATTTCTTTGGCTTCATTTCAAAAGGACCCTCTTTAACTTCTTGTAAATCCAAGTGTACAATGTAGAATACCAGTTTTCATTTAAAAGGGACCTGATACGATAATAATCTAAGTGTCCTAGCACATGTCACAGCCTAGACAGTGACTGAAGAGGTGTGTAACGCAGTTGTTACCATGCCTGCAGTATAGAACATTAGATGTTGTTTCTGCAGACATTCAAAGAAATAACCTAAACTCATGGAGTGGGACGTTCTGGTGTTTGCTGGACTGCAACCCCTGACAACAATTTTACAAAAACTATTTCACTTAAGGACGCTTTTAAAGATCCATTTATTGGCCTCAATCTGTTTTTAAAGCAGCTCACTTCATTTCTTCAAATAACAGAAAACTTTTCTTAAACTATTACCCTAGAGACCAGTGAGAGCAAATTACTCATCGTTGTCTTTCCAGTTCCGGACAGAGAGCTATTATGGCAGCTGTATCTGTCATGTTTGAACTGTGCGTGCGAGTGAATGAGAAGTTTCTTTGTGCAGGTTTCAGATTAAGAACTAAGGAGAAAACAACTCACATTACCAAGATTTCCTTATTATCTTTAAACATTTAGATTTTAAAATATTTTCTCCTTATTTGGTTTTGTCTTTGCTTTTCTGTTGCAGGTGCAGCGCGCGGGAGGCATGCCAGCTATCTGCAGAGACAGCGTGTCTTGGCAGAGCTGAGAGGGACTGCTCGCTTCCATATTGTTGCCCTTAAAGTTTATTTTAAACAGGAAGTATTTGATTTTATTTTTTAAGACATGAACTTGAATATAGCATGTTTGCAAAAGAGTTTCCTTTCAGCTGGTAATCAGTCAATGTCTTGATATTTACTTTTTTTTTTTTCCTAAAAGGTAATGGTACTTGTGCACATGAAATTTAAGTTGTACATAGGCATTCATGCATCGGCGCTTGCCAGACAGAGGGGTGATACAGAATCACACACACAATTGTTTCCTTATGCCTTTGCTGAGCTCCTCCTAAAATGAAAAAGAAAGGATTTCAATTTAAGTGTCTTTAAGCAGTAAACTCGCCCTACCTCAGCCTATACTCCAGTGGCGTGACATGAAGCACCTCTCTTGGGAGAGGCATTGTTTGAAACTAGTTGCAGCTGAGGATGCTTAAAAAACAGAGTATCAGCTGTGTTCATAACTGTAGTTTAATTGCTCTGCAGGCTAGTCACAGACCAGCTAAAGAGAGGCGGGATTGAAATCGTTATGCTATGTTGCTTTTCTGATGCTTAGTGTTACTTTGTGGGCCTCAGACTGAAAGGACTGTACTGCGGTAAAATATGATTCTAGAAATTTTATTTTCTGAAATATTTCACTGTATGGGTGATAGTGGCACTGCATGAAAGCTTTAATTCTTCTCTTCTGACACGCGTATAATTCTTTTTGCAGTCAATAAATGATGCTGCAGTGAATTTTCTCATGGAAGGAGAAGATTTGTACTTGCAGTGTCACTCTTGGTAGCTCCAAGGCCCATGCTGCTCCACAGGAGTGCAAAATGAATGGTAAAATCATGTGGGAGTGTCAGGGGCATATTTCTATTGAAATTTAATGTCCTAATGATCTGGAATTGGAGCTAAGAAAATAAATTACAGCCCTCGGTTGTGGAATAGACTTCCCTGAAAACACACTTAACACTTTGATGCCTCAGTTCCCATGCATTTAAAATTATAACACCACTCCTGCTTCTTTTTATCTGATAACCCTTCAGAGTTTGGGGTTCGGTGTGTTATTTTGGGGTGCTGAACAACAACACGGATGTGTTTATTTGCCAACAATACAAAAAGTCTTGTTTTCATGACTGGGAAGAGGTCAGATAAACCAGAGACTGTTTCTGCAGACACCACACTAACACTCTTCATTCACTGCTTTCCCCTGAAATGCTATTTTGCTGCTTTTCACAAGCCGTGGGAGCTTCTCTTGATTTCCCTGATGCTACTGTTTTCTCTTCCTCCTTTAAATGCACATTTCAACAATTTCAAACACTTTTGAGCACCTTAGTGTTTGGTAATGACGTTTGCCCAACTATCTCAGCAGCTGTCCGAATGAAGGAGAGCAGTTCAATGCACGAGATTCAGTGACGTTTAGCCCTGCCTATAGTGATATTTCATGAGCATGAGATGTCGAACAAGTTTTTGTGAAGCTTTTTCAGATGGAGACTGACGCAGACATGCAAAATATTACACATATTCTCTGACGATGGTGTATGTGTAGCACAGGACAGGGTGGGAGGAACAACAACTGTTTCATGGCATGAGTTGCTATAGCTACTAAGATCAACAATTTTCATGAAGTATCTGCATCACTGAAATCCTTCAACACAGTTGAATTTTACAGCATTGTCTGTGCTGCTCCTTACCTCATGGAAGTAGTCCCTTGAACTGGTAATAGTCCAAAAAATTTTGGAAATGAACCTGAGTTGCTGCAGGCATTGTAGCTATTTAATATTTTATCCTTCTCAAAGGTCTTTGGGGTAAATCCAATGAAAGCTTACCTGGTCCCCGCCTCCCAGAATGGAAAGGAAAATTTGGATGCCTATGGTGACTGTATCATGTGTGGAGACAGTTAAGTGAGGTGAATATATGCTCCCGTCTTTAACCAGAAATAAGGCTGCAGAGACAGAAACGTGAAGGTGTAGCTCCATGAAAGGGATGAGTGATCTAACGCTTCATTGACGCTAAAATTGGGAAGTCCCATTCCTCTCCCCATTCTTTCTTTTCCCTCACTCCTCCCCTGGATTGTCTTGTACTGACTCTAGGATATGTGGAACCCTCTGTGAGCCAGTGCACTTGCTAAGCTGTTGGAACACTAGCCCAACAAAAAAATAAAATAAATAGAATTAGTGAGCTGAACTGACTCAGACAAGGGTGCAATAAAAAACAGGGCCTGTGCAAAAGCATAACAGTGTAGACAAGTTTGGGGAGGAGGAGTGAAAGAGTGCTAGCCTGTGGTTTAGTTGGCATCTTGTCTCTCACCCTGAGCCGCTCTTGTTCAGAAGTTTTGGCTGTAGTTCCTTTGCTGAGGAGTCAGCATCCGTTTTGTGTTGCATCGCCTTGGATCCCTGATGCTCAGTTTGCTTTCTGAGGCACTGGTTCGGCACAAAGACTCGGGTGGGGATGCTCTGACCAGGCAGCAACACCATCTCATCCCAGGGATATTTTTGTGACTGTTGGTGTGCTTGGAGAAACCCCTGGTGAAAGACAGGCATCTTTTTCTCTACTTTTTGTAATCTAACAGGGATTAGCCTGAAATCTCACAGACCAAGTGCAAGAGCAAAGGGAACTTTCAGACAAAAGTTTAATGTCTTTTAGGTACTAAGGAGAGAGGACGGACTGGATCACACAGGTCGGCTTAAGTACATAAAGTCCACCTAGATCCTGCTGTAGGTATCTGCATCTTTGGAGCCTCCAATGGGCTCCAGAGGTATCGGTTAAGATCACTGCATGACTGGAGCTTCTCATGTGTAAGCTGGAACTGAGAACAGACCTTAAAGCGCTTACCAGTGCACAGCACAGCCCACAGACTGGCTTATGAGGTTATTTTTATGCGTCTCCACAAAGAGACATGAAAGCCCTATGAGCTGGGCTTTGTCGAGACGCAGTTCTTACATCAAGAGACAATAAAGGAGTCACAGGCTGCCACTGGCCTATTGCATAACAGGATCAGACATTTTAATGAGCTTCTGCTAGTCCACGGTTCATCAGCCCTGCTGATTTGTAATGAAGCAGGACACTGCTATAGAAACCACTCCAGCAAACAGCATTTTTGAATGTACTTAAGAAGATGAGTTTGAATTGAAATGCAAACAAACTGTGGATCAGTCCATTTCTTTCTGAATTGTAGGAGCCAGTTTGCCCTCCTGTCCATGTCACAGTTTAATCCAGCTTGAATCTAAGTTTTTAGAGGTATCTTGTATATCTAGTTTCCCAAAGCATCTAGTTTCCTCTGGTTCTTTAATATTTTTCCTATTACAATTCTTAATCCCACTTTTTAGCAAAGGATTACAAAGAAGAAATGATAAACACATCTTCAAAATTTTTCTAATCATTTATTCTAGAAACTATGTTTATAAATTAAATGGGACTAAAATTAATTTTAAGGCTAATGGTCTGTATCACAGAGGGGAATGGCTATGAAATAATAAAAGATTTTTTCTAAACTGCTGAATTATATAAAGCAAGTGAGTCTCCAGATAACTCCATCAGATTCAAGCAAACCCAAGTAAAGAAGGAAAAAACTGTTTAAGGAGTTGTAATCTTAAAATTTGGGTTACTGTCAAAGACCTGACATCCATTACAGGACATTTATGATGTCACTCAAGAGAGCACAAGAAATACTTGATGTTATTCTCTACTGTGTCCCTTAGGAACCAAAACGTCTAAAGACACTACCCTTTCCCTACACCAAAATCCTACCTATATGCCGCCTTGTTATGAACCACTGTAGAAAGGTGTGTTTTAATTCTCACTGTGGTTTATGAAGACTACGTTATACCAAACTGGTGCATTATCAACAAAGAACGGTGTTGGGCTACGGTTTTTCATAAGGTAAAATTTCCTCTGACTCTCTTGCCTGAAAGCATCCCACAAAGACTTCTCCTTTCCTGTCCAGGCCTTTAAAAAAACCATAAACTAGACCCAACCCATGATGCACAGCAAAGTGCTCGGGGAGTTCTCTTTTGAATAGCATCAACTTCAGGAACAGCTGCTGAGATCAAATGGACAAAGGGAATTCAGCACCGCCCACCCCATGTATTATCTTTTAAAGCTCCAGGAGCTTAATCCTTCCCATGAACAAAGTCTGTTGTCCCACTTGCCATTACCACTAGCATATTATATCCCGTGTAAGTCTGCTTCCTCCTAAGAGTGCACCTGCAGCAAAGCTACAGCATAAAGGTCCAAAGTCTCTGCAATTAACCTGAGTCATAAAATGAAACAATTCTGCACTGCGAGGAATTATTTCCTATGACCTAAATAACTCTAAAAAGAATGTATTGTTATTAAAAATATTTATTACTGTTATTGCAAAAGTACTAAAAGCCAAAACAATAACCATTATTTCTGCAAGCTGCAGGAGTGTGCTTCCTACACAGCAAGAACTGGTCAGTTTACTAGCCCTATATAAGTCTTTTTCATCTGCCTGGAGAAGTAATTATGGTCTGCCCATAAACAAGAGAAATAGCCTTAGTTCCAGTCTTGATGACAGGAGTATATTTCATTTCTGGGAGTTAAATTTTGGTGAGAATTTTGAAAGTCTGATTTTGACCTTATTCAGCATTTTTCCATTCTCAAGCTGACCTTTGAAAACCAGAAATGTTGAATGAAAAAGAATCTGGAAGCAGAGCAAGCAGTGTGTAAGAGATGTAGGGAGGTTTATCACAGCTATGTCAGTGGCAGGAAAACCTACAAGACTCATTTTCTTTGGTAATTCCAGCCCCTGTTGCATGGAGCAGAGCATCGCTCAGCTCTGCAGATGCTCTACGTCACTCTGTCCACTTGGTGACCCTAACAGTGAAAATGCTAATGTATGGCCTGTATCCTGTGTTATCACCTTCTTACACTGAAAATACAGAAATAATCAAAATTTGACAACTTGGGTGAATAACTAAATTTATGAAACTATATAAGCTGTTAAAAAGAAATATTTTATATCCCACTTGCTGCTATTTCTCTGTGATGGTGGCTTTCCAGTCATAACAGCCATCCTGTCTACTGCATTTTAAGTCTCTTAAAATGCAGTAATTTTTTCGTTATTTCTTGACCTGGACTACAATACCCTAGCTACTGACAAATTGACAAAAATAATCCTCAATCTCTTCACTTTGCTTGCGTTTAGACGTTCATGATTATTTGCACTGAGTCCTCCGACAGGATGCTCTCCTTAAAGTTAAATCTAAAGAGAATATTGGACCAATAAAGGTAAGTTTACAGAGAATGGAGCTGAATATTCCTTAAAGGTTCATTAGTCACTAGAAATCAAAATGTTCACTGTATTAAAAATGTTATTTCACTCAGCAGAACCTGTTCTGATCACCTCATCTTTAAAAACAAACCCTGACTAAGGTTGCTAATATTGAAAATTGTTTATTAACCTGGAAACAAATTAGGATTTAAAATTTCAAATTATGAAAGGCAACATAAAAACTGAGCTCTTCTCCTGTACCAAAATATGAGCATAAAGAAATGTGAGATGTCAACAAACTTATAGCAACATGCAGCATGGAGAATTAAGATATTGCAGGCATACATACGCATGATTGGAGAATTGGAGGTACTTGGGTATGCAGGTGGTATCAAGAAAAACCAGTGAGGATGCCACTGAGTCAGTGAAGGCTGCAGTCTTGCAAACCCCAATAATGAAAGTAATAAAATTCTATGGATCACGAATACACAATTAATTTTTACAGAGTTCTACCGGGAAATTTTATGAAAAGCCTCACATATTTAGTGAGGTAATGCTAGACAATTTAACTGATGCTCTCTGGGCAATAAGGCGCATACCAGTCTGGGTGCTCCTCCACCACCACTCCCAGCCACGTAGAAGACTGCCAGGTAGGCGAGGTCTCCCGCAGGGAGACATTTTTGGTCACATCTGGGCAAAAACAAAACTCTTGGTGAGCACCAGGAATAACATTTAATGACAGATTTTTTTAAATTTTTTTTTTTTTCTGTTGTTCAAAACTTGTGACCCCTCCGACCTTCCGGGCCGGGTTCTAGGTAAGAAGGCCTCTCCCCACCCTCAGGACCTACCAACAGGTGCCAAACGTAGAGTGCCTGGAGCCGTGCCCTACCTNGCGTCGGCAGCTGCGGGGCGCGGGAGCCGCCTTTCTCCTCCACCACCTCCTGTGAGGCGCGGCGGGCAACGGGCGCTCTGCGGCCGTTGGTGAGGCGCGGCGGGTTAACGGGCGCTCCGCGGCCGTTGGCGAGGCTCGGCGCGCGGCGGGGGGGTAGCGGGGGGAAGCTGGAGCGCGCCGCAGCGCTGAGGTGCCGGGGCTGTGGCCGTGGCCGCCCGCCGCGAGTGTGGGAGCCCGGTGTGTGCCGGTCGAGGGGAACGGTGTTTCCGTGGTCCGGGCTCGCCGGGGGAGGGCTGCGGGGGAGCCTGTCGGGCGGCGGCGGTGTTGCGGGTATTCACATGTGCTCCTTCTTGTCAGGCTCCGGCTGATCCGGAGGGACGAGGGAGTGCTGGGTTAGCGGCTTGGCTTGGCCGGCTGTGTCCGTCCCCCCCTGCCGCTGGAAGGCCCAGCGTTTTGTTGATCTCTGTGAAGCTACAAGCGTTGGATGCTCGAAGAGGTGAGAGCCGTAAAGCTTTCTACTGAGTCAGTGAATTTGTGACTGCTCGGGTTTAGCTGGTGGTTTCACGTGATGTATGAGTAGAGCTTCCATAAAGGAGTTTGGCTTTTTTAAAATTATTATTTTATTTAGAAATATTTTTGTCTTTATTTGCAGCAAAGCCCACTTCAGTTTGAAGATCAAATCATAATGCAGGATCAGTTTGTAGTATTACTGCATCCCCTATTTATGTAGAACACTGCTGCTTCCTGTGCTGTCAGTGGAATAGTTACACAGGGCTCCATATGCTACAAAGGTATGATAGGAATTTTAGGGCAATGACTTAAAATAGGAGGCATGCAAAGTGAAACATTAATGCATTAGGTAAATTTTAATAGTGAATTTAGAAAGGAGACCTAGAGAAATTATTTGAAACCATTGATGGAGTTTTCAGATTATAAATATTCAGGGGGAAGATGTTTGTTCTGGTTTTTGCTGGGGGAAAGCTGTGGTACTAGTAGTGGTTATCATTTGATCTGGAGAGAGCGAAGGAGAGGGTAATACCAGGCTCATTGGGGTGAATACCTTGTTTCTGAAAGTGGCTGGCAGCAGATGCTAAGGAAAAGATCGTAAGTATAGGCTGGTCGTACAGCAATGCTTTTATCTGTGTATCCTCCCAGTGTACTGCAGTCTGGAGCTGAAGGATTTCTGAGCAGAGGTTGTATCTCTCCTTTTAAATTTAATAGCTGCTGATGGATGTTTTTCAATGAATTGGAGACAGTTTATATATTTAGCATTCACAGCACCTCATGGTGATGTGAGTCCACAAGTTAACTGTTTTATATGGAAAAGAAGTGCTCTTATTTTCCAGCTTTTGCACTGAATGTTTCATTTCATTCTGCATAACTGTTGTGTTAAAAGAAGTAATGAATAATTATTTTCTGTATGTTTGTCCTATTTCTCTAGCTGTTTCGTCTTCTAGATGAAAAGTCGTAGCTTAATTGTTTCTTATATGAAAGTGTTGGTTGACCTTCTTGCACCATTTTCAGGTCTATTCTGTATTCCTAAAGGTACAACCTTTAGGAAGGTTGTATCTGTGTGTGATATTGAAGCTGGGGAAGCTTAGTGTTCATACAGAGATATTATGATCTCTTTTCTGGCCTTTGCTCCAATGTGCTGGTAACTGCCTGTGAGCTGTTACTTCCAGAGGACTAATCATAGCAACCCTGGGATCTCTTCCTGCATGATAATACCTTACTAGAGGCTGTTGGTTTAAGTATGTAGCAGAGCTGTCTTTTTCATTGTGTTAGTTTGTGTTTATGAACACGGAATTTCAGCTGCTGATTTTTATCATCCTTCTACTTTGTATGAGGACAACCTTCTGCAGTACCTGTCGTTCAATCTGGGTGCTTATTTTTCTGAATAACTCTGTATAGTACGTGAGCTTTCTCACTTACCTGCTCATCACCTTTTTAAAATTACTGAACAACAGAGATGCCTGCAGAGACCCCTTTGGGACTCTCAATTTTTTCTCTTTGGGACTTTCATGCGATATACTTTTGTACTGTCTCCTCACCCTTCTTTAACTTATTCCTACACTTTCCCCTTCACCATCTATAATAGGTCATTAATAAATCCCCTGGCATCTTAATTTAAGAGCTTTTTGTAGGAAACAGTGTGAAAAGCTCTTTTGGAAATCCAGTTGTGCTGTCTTGCCCAGGTATGTTGGCTCATTTCTTCCTCCAGAGCACTGTGGCAGACTTGTTAGTGTTCCTTCCTTCCACAGAAGGTATGCTGATATTTCATCAGTCCTATTTTTTTGCAATTACCAGGTCTGTTCTGTGACACTTCTGTTTTGCTCAATAGAAACCTAGAATTTACAGGAGAACTATTCTTCCAACTCCCTGGCAATCTGTAGATAAATTAGTCACCATCCTCCATTCTATGACTTATTTAACTTACAGGTTATATGCCACTGAAACTTCTGAGTTTCATCACTTTTGAGATCTGGAATACTAGTTCTGGCTCTTCTCAGTAAATATTACCAACGTCTGGAACTAGTAAGCTTGTGGTTTGTTTTGTAGGTGTGCGGCTTTTTTTTTTTTGTTGGTTGGTTTGTTTGTTGGGGTTTTTTTCACCTTTCTTTTTAAAGTTGTCTGCTTGTAGAAACAGCCAAACCATAAAGTTTGGCTAAAGCTGATCTCAGGAAAAGGAGGAGGAACTGCAGAAGACAGTTCCTGAGATTTTTCTCTTGGGTATCTGTGATGTGGGGACGTTTGATAGCAGAATGTTCTGCTCTAGCTACATGTAGTACATGCTTTGTGAATGCGAACAGAGTAATACAGTTCTGAAGATTAACAAAAAATTGTGCTATTGTTTAGTAATAGGAAAATGTGAAGATCCATAGTGTTAGTTCAAAATGGGGTAGGAATTTGGGAGCCAGATGAAACATTTCCATGTGTTTCAGTTTTTTCAGTGATTGCATTAACAGAATTTCAGTCATCTGTGTATATCAAAGGTAGAGTTGAATCCTGAGGTAGTAGATCAGATTGTATTTCTTGTTACCTGAGTGTTTGAGGTAAAGACCATGACAGAACAGTCATTGAACCCTCACATCTGACAAAATTCAATGTATATTCTTGTGTGGTTATACATGTTGAGAAGATCCAATAAACATTCACTTTCTTAAAACTCTTGATTCTTTTTTTGTTAGTTTGTTTGGTTTTTAAGTAAAATGGAATGGAGAAATGTAGTTGGGATTTTCTGAGTCTGATTAAACTCAGAATGAAGCATAGACTTTATACTTGCAGCCTTTTCACATTACTTCTGACAATACTGAGAAGCTTAGCTGGAAATTTGACACTACTTAAAGTTCCCACAGAATGTGGATAAGTGGAGGGATTCCCCTGCCCCCATTTTGCAGTTGATATAATAATGACTAAATTGCCATAATCTTGTAAACGTGGGAGGAAAAAATCTGGGGTCTGCTTTGATTGCAAGACCATCATTAAAATTATAATATTAAATTTTAGAGGAAGGAATTCTTTCAACTATACAGTTATTGCTGTCTATGATATGCATATTTTAGTACTAATTGGAAACCATGTTATTAAAACAGCTGTAGAGAGAGAATAAGCATCAAAGCTCTAGGGAGGAAACGCATGGACTTTCATGGTTGGACTTTAATGGTGATTACATGAATTAAAACAAGTATATGTCTTATGACATTATCAGGAATATATTTGTAAACCTACAATGTCATGATTGGAGTGTACCCTAAATTTACATAGACTGATGTGTCTTTGTGATCTGGATAAAAGCCATCTGTGTGGCATATGTGGGTTACTAGACAAATGTAAAAGCTTTAAGCAGGTTCACAGTTCCTTTGGGATATCAGTTTAGTAGAAGGAATCCTATTGCCCTTAAAGTAAATGCTAACCACTCCCCCCCCCCAGTTTATAAGTTGGAACATATACATGTCACAACTTGTAGTAGTATTTGAAATATACAGAGAAGGAATGTTTGTTTGACAATTTCTGGTTGCTACTGTTTTTTTTTTTTTTTGAACTCTTTTTCGTAGTGATACTGGGGACAAGTAGAAACTACCTCTCCAAAAATTGCCTTTCTCTATCCTCTTTTCCTTGGGGGGGGGGGAGTTTTCTGGGTTACCAGACACTGCATTTCCCACTTGTGTCACACCCCGTGTAGGTTAGAGATTGCCAGATGGTGTAATATGATCACAGCACAGTGCTGTGACAAGCGATTCTCTTCTGATTGTCTGAATGAGCTTTACAAACCCAGTTATGACTACTCCTTTTCAAGTTTAAGCATGATATTAAGAAATTCTAGGTATGCTGCATTGTGTAAAGTTTATAATCCTACTTCTTAGCGCTCGTGGGCTTCAAGTTGTGATATGGTCTGAACTCAGGCTTAGTCAGATTTCTATCGTGGATCTTGGCACATTCATTGTCAATCCCTCGCTGTCCCCCAAAACACAAACCAATGATTTTAAGAATAGGTTCTTTCATCTCTCTGGGTCTGTGAAATGTACTATTTTTGAAGTTTATTCTAAACTTGTTCTTGAAAAGAAGGATATATTTGTTAATGAATCATGTACAAGTTTGTGGAACTATTCCTGTAGATTTTTGACAAAATTCCCCGTGTGCATTTCTAAGAATCAAGTTCTGGTATGTTGCTACCAGGATGGCTTTTTTTAAGTTCTTGGGGTTTTTCTTGTACTTCAGTTGTTCCAACAAGCACTTGAATGCCTTGGTTTGATAACTGCTTCCTTGATATTAATAAAGCTCTCTGCAGTTTTAGCGTAAGCAGTTTTGGGGGTGTTTGGAGTTTTTTGTTTGGTTTTTAAATTTTTAGTTGTACTGAGATGGCTCTGCCATTGAATTCACACATGTGAAACTGGGTCCCAGGTTTTTGGGCAAGTCATCAAACCTGTTGGTGATGTAACTGCAACAAGTCCCTGTGTAGAGAATGGGCACAAAAGGAAAATCATTAAGTAGTTAAAGCAGCTTTGGCTGTTCAGTGGTTCTTTTCTGTCCTACCCACAGTCAGTCAGATTTCAGATTTTTGAAACTAGTATGACATGCTGTGAAACAGCAAAATGTGGTTTGGTTTGGTTTTTTTTTCCTCTGCATGTTTCCCCAACCAGAATTGCGGGGGGGGGGAGAGGGGGGGAATGAAAAGGGGATGACCTAAAACATTCCTACTACTTATGTTTTGCTAAAGCCTTTCTGTAGTCTAGGGAGATCCCCAAGATACTTTTCAATCATACGTATTATAAAATAATTCTTCCATAATTACATAAAATACTGGTTCAGAGTTACACATTTTCCTCCTCTTTGTAATACGTTCCCTGGTATGTTATTGTAGTTAGAGAGTGTTGTAGTGCACTAAAGGTGAAGAGTCCCTTCTGAATATGGTGTATCTAAATTAATTTTGCATCCACGCTGTCTTCATCAGGAACACTCATCTTTAGCTCTTGCATACTTCAGTGAGGCTATTTTGAGCCATGTTGCTCCAGAGGAACTGCCTAGGCTGGGGAGGAAATGTATCTGGTGGATCTTAATCACTAAATAGCTTTAGAAGTCATGGCTAAGGTCCTGAACTGGCACGTGGAACTGATGAGATGATCTCAGCATGGGACTAAAGGCTTGTAGCATTCTCATTTGCAGCTGACACAGGATTGTCTTGTTCTGCACATCTGAGTTTAATTCAAATACAGTATGTAAAGATGATTCAAGTATAAAATGCTGACTGCTCTCTCTGAAATTATTATTGCTTTAAAGCTACTGGACTTGTTTGATGACACATAACAACTTAAGATACTTTGAGGTAGTTTTACCAGTTGAAGGCAGTTTTTGAGTTTGGCACTGTCCAAATCTTGAACTTGCTGAAGGTGGCTTTTAGTCTGATGTGTTAAATGGTGTGCAGTGTACTGCAGGTGGCCTTTTCAAAACAAAAGGCTCTAGAGCTTTCAAGGTTGATGAATGTGAGAAGAATATAGTTATACTATCTGGACTTTATTGTACTGCCTATGCATTCTTGCTTTCTCTGTCTTCACTAGACATCCTTATGAGCCTGAGTTTTTGTGTTAATTTTCTCTGTGTCTTCTTGTTGGTGTACCTAGAAACAGCATCTCACTAGAGAGTAGCCTTGATAAAGCATCTGCTCTGAATGAATCTGCATGCTCCTTGCAGGGCTCAAATTTAGAGAAACATTGCATTCCCACACCTGGACTAGTCCTGTTTCTGCTTTCAGTCAAACATTGTTTGGGGTGATAGATGCTGTGTCAGAATAGTGTTGTCAGTGTAGAGACACCTGTGGGTTGGTTGAGGGAATTTGGATGATAAGATCTCATAATGGGTATGCAGCCTCTTAAAGAATAAAAGCTAATTTGTTTGAAAGTAATGGTGTATTTGAAATGTGAGTAGCACTTCTGTGGACTTTCCAACAGTCCTTAATGGAATTTTTGTGTCTTGAGTTTCTTAAGTCTTTTGAAATACCTTATTAGAATGCAGGATTGCAATGCCAGTAATGGGAATATACTTGTAGGTTAATTTGCCTTCTTTTTCCCCTATGTTTGCAGGTTTCTCCATCTGATGGAACCAACAGAAACGAAACTAACATGTAAGTGTGTCATCTTAATTCTTAGTTTGACTTTGAATTCCATTTTTGAAAGCACAGTTGTCCCCCAAATGCTAGTGTTTTCCACAATGATAAAAATACAAGGTTTTGGTGTCAGAAATGTAGAAGTTGCTTGTCCAGAGTGTGTTTACTGGAATATTGGGGGGGGGGGATGGAGGGAGGGGGTTAAAGGAAAACACTCCTGTGCTCTAAAAGTCTACAGACTCCATCTAAAACCGACTTTAGATTTTGTTCCAAAGTCTTAATTGAAAGAAGGGGGGCTTCTCTTCTGTCATGTGGAAAGTTTGTTTCCCTGATGGAAAGTTTGTTTTCCTGAACTGTAGTTGTTTACTTAAAAGCTGTTGGGTTGTACAGTCCAAGTCTTAAGCATCCAAGCTGGATTTTAAGTTTCCAGCAGCGTGGTAATGCTAATGCTATTATGTGCCTTCTTACTGGGCGGTGGAGGTAGGGTGAGGGGAAAATCAGTTTGTTCTTTCTACAAATGTGTGACTTTCCTTTGGTTTCCAGAGGGCCAGTGCTGTACTGAGTGGCTGTGCCAACAGGGTAAGGTTTCTCCTATTTTTCTTCAACAATTTTAGAGATTCTGCAAAGAAGCAAGCAACTTGCCAGGGAAAGGCAGTATTACTAAATGTATAAGTTAAATTAAATTTAAATGGTTAAATATTTGAAGTTCCTTTGCCCTCTCTCTGCCAATATGTCTTCTCTAGAGCTTTTATTATCCTTCTTTTTAAGTAACAGTTCCACTCAGACACATGTGTGTTAAAACTTCACATAAGTTTATCTTAATAAAGTTGCTTCCTGGTTATGTGGCAGGAAAATATTTAATACTTGGCTTGCTGTGTTTTCTGNAATAAAGTTGCTTCCTGGTTATGTGGCAGGCTGTGTTTTCTCTGATGTGCATCAACAGAAACAACTGAGTTATCTACAGTGTGAGTCTATTATTTTCATGTGTGCATGGCATTTGAGCTTTAGTTAATGGTTTATGAGACTTAACTAAGCTTAAGGCTAACTGCATATAGATAGATGCATCACTTTAACAGCATAATACCTGCTGCGCTTGCTATGTTCCAAATGCTGTGTAAAGAAGTAGAAAAACTTCATGTGGCTCAAGTCCAAAAGTCACTCTCCTATGCCTGCTTTAATCTTCTAGCTGTATTAGCTACTATTGTTAATCTAAAACGCTCTTGCTATTTTAGGAGATGCCTACGTAACGCACGTTGCCAGCAATTGTACTAAATACTTCACTGCTGAACCAGTTGCTCAGGTACCTTGCCTGTCTTTGTTGCTATGGGAGATTGGAAGACTATTACTGTGCCAGTGCTGTCATCAGGTAAATTAGTAATATTTTGAATTTAGTGGATTTGCTAACTTTACCAGTGATGTTATAGCTGCTAAAGAGAGAGAGATTGGAGTTTTGTGCGTGACATATTTGACTAGTTAAGCAGAATGTTAAATAATATATAGTACATACAGTGCTTTGTTTTAGACTGAGTCCTCACAGAAATGCTACTGTAAAATACTATTATTTCACATATATATAAAGGTTCTAAGACTTTTCAGTCACAGTCTTCTTTTTGATCACACCTATCAGCATATCTTGCATTTTCAGAGGTTTTTTTACTTGTTCGATATTCTTTTGCCTCATAAATTGATTACAAACTTACTAAAGGAGTAAATATTTTCTTTCCTACTTCTGCCTAGTGGAAAAGTACATTACAGTATACACTTAATATGAAGGATATCATACATTCTATAAGAATTCTCACTAAATACACAACTCTTGCACCTGTGTAGGAAAAAATAATTTAAAAAATTGCATTGTAGCAAGCCGATTAAGAAGAAAGTTTGTGCATTTTTTCCTGGCAGATGAGTAAAATTTGAGAGATAGAATACCTTAAAATGGTATTGAGTCTTTATTGAGTGGAAGCTTATCCTTGTTTTTTTTATTGTGAATTATTTAATATATGTCATTCTAGATGAAATTCTAAGCTCTAGAATTGTAAATTTCTGTAAATAATAATTTGAGTAGTTAGGGATTTGATTATTTTTTTATGTGATGTGTCCTAAACTACTAGCCCTGACTTGTTTCTTAATGTTTTTAACTTTTAGATAGCAAAAATATTTTTCAATATACCTCAGAAAAAAAGATATATTCTCCAAGCATGAACTCACAAGTGCTACGCTTGCCACTGCCTTCATCCAAAAGCATGCACAGCTTTTTCAGTGCCTTCTGCACAGAAGAGAATATTGAAGAGAGTATATCCTATCTCAATAGGGTAAGCCAGATGTTCTTGTCACCTTTACACAACCTCCAATAAACATTAAATCAATTGTGGTAGTAAAGATTCACTGGATTAAGAAGGCTTCTTTCTCAATGCTCAGAAACCAAAGTTGGTGGGGAATAGGATTTATTTTTTTTTATCTCACCCGATATTGTTTCACTCTTTTGGAGAATTGTGAGAGGTTGATCCAGTTACTTATTCCCCCCACCTCTTGTCTTTTACCAGGAATTGACAACAATGGGCTTTCCTTCTATTTATGCGGAGTCCAAAGGAAAAGAATTAAATTTGATATCTATCATAAATTGTGTGAATGAATTGCTTGTACGGCAACACAAGAACCTTCGAGCTCAGGAAGAAATAGAAATGCAGCATCTGAAACTGAGTAGTGATATGGATCACTTACAGAACTGCTATGCTAAATTAAAGGTAGAGACCAAGCTCATTCCAACAATATTATGCAGCACTTATGTTTAGCAGATACTGTACATGCTTAACAGTGAGTGCTTTTTTGTTTTTCTCCCCAGTGCTAATTTGCGGTTGTATTTTTATGTGCATGTTTGGGTTGTTTTTTGAAGTCTTTCTCCAGTTGAAAATTCATTGCAGTTAATGAAATTTGAATTAATGAGAGAACTGAAAACTTATTTAGAATTATGGCCTCTTTAATCAAGGCAGAGGGAAGACTGTTCAGATTGGAAATGTTAATGCATGCTGTGAGTGAAAATGTTACACTTCTGTTCATATCATTCAGTATCACTTAAAAGGATATGTCTGGCTCTAAAAGACAAGGTCCCAATATAATTGTAACCTGTAAAAATGTAGGTAGCATTTCTAGTATGTGTCACAGGGTTATTATCAGTCTTTCTCCGTGTCTGTAGCTTTTGCATATATTTTTTTTTGTTGTTGTTGGATTCCTTGGATAGCTGATTACAAGGTCTTTTTGTAAGAATTGCTCAGAAGCTGTTGTCAAAACTGAAGTTACTAAGCTTTGTTTTATCACAGGATGAATACATGCACAAGGTCAGTCACTGTGGAGTAGCTGTTATATTGGAAGTTCACAGCCTGTGCTACTTCATGGGTACTTGTATGTGCAGTCATATTAGAAGACTACTATCTTTCCCTTGATTCTGTCAATAAAAATAAAAAAAAATATTCAATGCATAATTCAGGGCCTCTTAGGCTTGCTTTTCACTAGGGTTGGCCAGCACTATCTCCTTGACAGATGCTGCTGTAGATTCTCAAAATCACAGTAGTCTTTCTGCTGAGGTTGGTCATCCATGTAGAAGCATTTTGATGTGACACTAAAAATCATGTGTAACTGCAGTTATCTTTTTTTATACAAACACTATATAATGTTAGGTTCCAGAACACTCCAGTTACTTTCCCTAGATAAATGGCTTTAAGGTGAAGGGAGAAACTTATTAGTACCATTTCAGTCCCAGGGCATTTAATTTAGCTGTCAGCTTGTAAGGTTTCTCATGGAAACTCTTTCGGATACTATGCAGCAATCCTCTTGACTTCCACTATTGTGTTACCTATATTCCGATATGGTTTGCTTATAAGTTCTTGTTGCTTAAGTATCTCTACACATTTTAGCTTGCTATGTATACAAAGAAAAAGAGCTTGTATGTAGTGTTTGGCTTTGTCACTTAAGTTGGCTATTTCAGGTTTGAGTCTCATATTTGTGGTAAAAGATTTCTAAAATGCTAGTCTTGTATAATCTGTTATTGTGAGATCATCTGTCTAGCCTTACTCTGTGTATGTGAAACGTCTCATTTGCTTTCCTGTGGTCACAGTCTGCATATCTGTGTTAATTGTTCCCTTGATTATTTAACAGAAACATTCCAGTAAAATTGTAGTGCCAAATTCAGACAGGTTGCTTAGTATCTGCCTCAGTCTAACAGTATAAATGTGCTTACAGAATCCTGACTGTAATAACTATGTAATAACTGTATAAGATAATATCTGTTAAACACCAAGCCAAATCTTTGTTTCTTGTGAGCAGGAGTGTTTCTTGTGCTGGAGAATCGTACTTCTTCCTTCAGAAGATAGAACTAACTTGTCATTGAGAATGCAAGATCATTCCCAAAACATCAGAGAACAAATATATAGGCAAACTTACCTCAAGTGAGGTGGTTTGGCAGTTTGGTTTGTGTGGTTTGGTTGTGTGGGTTTTTTTAATCCTTTGTTATTAATTATTGATGCTGAACTATCAACTCTTCTAGGAACAGTTGGAATTATCTAAAAGGGAAATAGTTGGACTTCAGGAAAGAGACAGACAACTGCAAAGCAAGAACAGAAATTTGCACCAGTTACTTAAAAATGAAAAGGATGAAGTGAGTTGTCTTGTACATTAACACATGCCATTACATAGATATTCACTAATACGTGTTTGGGATTTTTTTACAAGTTGTCTAGTAATTGTTCACTTTGCTTTTTTTATTGGTAAATGTTGTCTTTCATCAAAGTGAAATTGACATGTTACACATGGATAAATAGGTTCTGTAACGGATAGGTCCATGTTATAACAATAGTAGAGAGTATTGCAGAAATGCATGTATGCATTTTTTTGAGGTTTTCTGTACTCTTGAGCATAGCTTTATCTTAAATGTTCGAAAATATCAAAGTAGGAGGGAGCAACAGGATTCAGTTACTTCTTCAGATGTTTGTGTATAGGAGCTTTTCTTTTTTTGGTTATATTGTAGATGAGAGCAAAAGACCAAAAACAAGGGAGGTGGGGGACCCCCTTCTCTGCCTCATACTTTATGTGGCTTCTAAGTTTCTGTGAGTTTTCTCTGTGTTCATGAACATATTCATACAGTTAGCAATCACAGAGCTATCTGTATATAGCGAACATCCTAAAGTTCCAGTTTAAACTATTGAATGGGCTGTATATTTGTAAGGTTAAAACTGACGATTCAAAAAAAAACCCATCCAACCACAGGTACTGATAGTACAGGCCAAGAATGTGCTTTATGGTATGTTTTAATGTTCTTTTACGCTAAATGGAATAGTCTGTCTTCCAGCATCCTGCTGCCCAAAAGAAGAAGAGGTTATTTTTTTAGTGTAAACCTAACAAGCATACTTTACAGTTAGAGTAAAACTAGATCCTGAAGATTAGTTACTGAAACTGAAAATATGTCTCTCTCCACTCTGTTCAATAAAGGTGGCTGTGTGAATTGCCAGAACACGAGTTTAGTTGTACTTCAGAGGAAATATACTATCATAATACGTTGGTTTCTGCAGAAAAGAAACTAAATTCCCTGAGATAAGTCTGAGGTCAGAATTCATGGGTTGGGAAAGTTCTCCTGATTCCTGTCTTTGCTTCCTTTCACCAGAAATACAGTTTAATAAACTGTAATTTTGCTTCATGTGTTTTGGTTTCTGAAGAAACTTCTGTGTTAATGCTTCAATTGAAAAAACAGTTTTTGTGGGATTGCTTTTAGGTACAGAAGTTACAGAACATAATTTCAAGTAGAGCTACACAGTACAATCATGATATGAAGAGGAAAGAGAGAGAATATAACAAATTAAAGGAGCGCTTACATCAATTAGTCATGAACAAAAAGGACAAAAAGATAGGTAAGTAGCTCTGTGAATTTTACTACTGCAAAATAGCACATGCTCTGTGTTAAAAATGCTTAAATTTGGTTCTGGGTGTCTTTAAAGTCAATATGGCCCTCCTTGTAGATTTTTATTTAGATGTTATGTTACAAAAAAGATGTAATATTTCATATCAGCTTACTGTAAGGCTAATGAACTTTTATATTGTGTTCCTTAAGATTGTTTGGCAAGCATAAACCAAATGAAGATCTTCACAAAATGAGGGTTTGTTTTTTTTACTAGGGATAATTATTTGGAATCAATTCCTAAGCTAGAGCTGCCTCTCCTCCACTTTCTTGCTACTGCCACCATCACAAGACTTCAGATAGTGTCATACACACTGCATTATGTCCACCACCCCCAAAACAGTCAGCTGTTTGCTAATTGTAGTGCATGTTATATTTTAGTAATCTGATTTAGTTACTAAACCAGAAGAAAACTATTCATATTGTTGCCAAGTTGGTTTTCTGCTGACTTAATTTTCTGAGAGTGCTCGTGGGTAAGCCAAACCAGGTTAGGACACTGTAGGAGGAACACCTATTTTGGCTGCAGGAAGTCTTTAGGTATCAGCTCAGCAATCTTTAGAAGCCTTGCCATGACATCAGCAAAACTTACTTGTGGCACGTTCTTGACTTCAGCTGGCTAGTTCTAATTCAAGTATTAGTGAGATTAAAATAACAGGCTTTTAAATCTAGTTATTGTTTGCTTGATAGCTAACTAGAATTGAGCTTGGACCACTAATCTGTAGTGATGTGTTGGTTTTGTTGTTGGGCATGCGTGCGTGTGGGTTTTGTGGTGGTTTGGGTTTTTTTTTTTGTTTGTTTGTTTTTATCCAAATATGGACAGAGAAGTTTTCTTGTTTTGAGGAACACCTTGTGAAACATCAGGAAGTTGCTTACTCTAAATTGCAAACAAAACTAGCATTATTGCCAGAAGAGAGGTTAGAGTTGATACACCATTGATATAAAGGTTGAAATAAGGATGAAGGTGTCATTAAGAAATGCATAAAAAAGATAAGACAGGATGAGAATACATCCCTCCATGACATTCCAAACGCAAAAAGTGTCTTCTTTCCTTGACTGTCTTATTCACACTTTAAGCAGGGCAATGTGGTTTCATACAGGTCTGAAGATTCAGGGGGATATTTAGGTAATGTGGTCTCTTGACAATAACTATATGTAAATGCAATGTCATATGAATATTTATATATTTGCATGTTGTTTCACGCTTTGAAATACCCTTTTTATTTGTAGCTATGGAAGTTCTAAATTATGTTGGTAGAGCTGATGGGAAGAGAGGTGCATGGAGGACTGAAAAGACAGAAGCCAGGTAATTGTCTTGGAACAACAATAATTGAAGCATATATTATGGCTGTTATGTTGTTACTGTAAGATTTCTTCTTCCAGAAATGAAGAAGAAATGTACAAAGTTCTGTTAAGTGATTATGAACAACGCCAAAAACAGCTTTTAGTGGAAAATGCTGAGCTGAAAAAAGTTCTTCAGCAAATGAAGAAAGAGATTATTTCACTTCTCCCACCACAGAAACAGAAACCTAAAGAGAGGTCTGAAGATGGGCCAGTAAGTATTATTCAGTTAAAATTAATTCTGCATGGTAGTTCAGTGTAGTGCTAGAGTAATTTGATCATTTAAAAAAAAAAAGTAAACTTCTTGTGAGACTTGCAGTGGATTGCACATCCTGTGCCATGCTTGAAATGCATCCACGTTTAAATGTTCTACTGTCTGTGAACAATACTCAGTCTATTCTTCCCAGTAAGTCAATGGAAAGCTTGAAAGTATAATTTGCATTTTAAATGCAGTAGCTACCTGTATGTAATTCTATGTGACAATGCATTTTTGGATTTTGTCTGCCTTCCATACTAAGATGTTGATGCTAGCTTTCAAGGTGCTTATGCAAAAAAAAAAAAAGCAGGCTTCCCATAGAAATCATGGGGGTGGAGGAAACGTAATTAGGATGTGTTCCTATAGCACATGGATTAGAGCACCTGTCAGTTCCTTTTACAGAGCTGCTGTTAAGTTCATGGACAATGTTTGATTTCCAAGTAAAATGGTTTGTCAGTTAAGTATTTCTTTGTTTTCACAAAATACTTTATTTTTATGGAACAGTACACTGCACATTCATTGTTTTAGCGGAGAGTTTGTTTATTCATTTTGCTGATTCCCTGCTAGAAGTTGCAGTTCTGTTTTGATGTCAAAGTGAAGTGGGGAATAATCCAGAAGGTCAACTGAGCTTTTACGTAGCAGTAAGAGTGTCCCTGGGCATAAGAAAGAGTTGAAATACAGAAAACATGCATAAAGGCTAGATTCTAGGAATCGTTCAAGATTGATGGTGTACTAGTAATAGGAGATTAGGAGAATATGGGTACTTTACAAAGCAAAGTATGAAGCATTTTCTATTACAGTAAATAATACATGTTGATATGTAAAAATATGTGTAGATGGAGCCTTGCAACGTGTGCTGTTTCTGTGGAATCTAGTACTTGCCATTTTAGAAGGTCCGCTGTCCTGCTCAAGTTGCTGTACTACTTTCTTTATTTCTGACCCATATCAAGTGCGTTTTTCCAGCCCCAGAATGCACTGTGTAGAAAAGCACTAGACTCTCTAGCCACTACCTTGTAAGATGTGAATAAACTCTTAACTTCACTGGATGACTTGCCCACTATGCCCCAAGGAATGACTCCAACGTGTATTTAGTGAAGTAGTCAATGTGCAGTGTGTTAACCTTGACCTTAAAAGTTCATCATGTAGGAAATCAGTAGATCTAATTGTTACTACAGCTTGGCAACAAGAAGTTGATCTTCAGTAATGGCTGTCGGGTATAATTTATATTATAAAGCATAATTAAGTACCAGTTCTATAAATGGTCCTTCAGCTTTCAGGATTCTAGTGAGGCCAGGAGGGTTTGGCACAAACTTGAGTACACTGGTGAGAATCCAGCTGTAGGAATGGGATCTCTATGAACTTGTGCATTGAAACAAACTTGTCGAAAAACTGAGACTTAGTACTCTGAAATTCACTGTTCTTGGGTGATTAGACAAGTATTTAACTGTTGTAGCATTAATAGACTACTAAGAAAATATTAAAAGCCTGCACTGAAACTTCTGATTCGTCCTCTTCTAATAGCAATAATAAGCCAAATTAAGCAGAACATCTACTTACTAGACAGTAATCATTTCTAGTAGTTGAATATGAATAAAAATACTTACTAGATGCAAGTCTCAAGTAGAGTAATTTCAGCAGAGTTGTAGGGTGGTGTGGGATTTTTGGTTTGTTGGGGTTTTCTTCTTGTTTTGGTTTGGGGTTTTCTTCCCACCTAATCTATTTCATGCCTTCTCTAATTCATTCTACTCTAGAACTGGGAATAGTTTTTGTCATGATAGGGACATTGCTTAGGTTTTTTTACATTTGTCAAATTAATATAAACAGGACGGATGTTGCCAAAATTATGATTTTGCAGCAATAAATTATGTATTTAAGACAGTCTATCCCATGATGTGTATTTTTACATGGATTAGGTTTTTTGTTTAGAAGTATTGGTGGTTTTGTGGATATCTGAAAACTTCTATTTTAAAACACTGCATCTAATAGTTCATGCTTGTTTGTGGCTCTTAACATTTTGGTATGAAACTGAACTCTGCTTTAATTCCTTGCAGAATAAAAAAAAACCCAAACATTACATTTTTGCTTAGAAAAGCTATTTCGTATTGATTCATAAAAGGAAACGTACACCTTGGAGTGTGGCAGCTAGTGATGTTGTAGCATCATTTATCACTTTGGTTCACATTGCAAAATAACAGCCATGAAACCAGCCGGACTGTCATATTATCACAGCACTATCCAGAGGCCTACTCCAGACTGGGCTTTCATTGTGTTAGTGTATATAAATATAAGTAAAGGAATAAGATTTTTTTTTATGAAGTTTCATAAAATTCTTAAAAAAAACAACCAAACAAAAAACCCCAACCAAACCGAAACAAAAAAAAACCACCCCAAACCAAAAACCTGCTTTTTTTTTTATCTGTCGTTTTGCTGCTTAAGATCTCCTGTGATCCAGGTTTGAAAGAAAGAGCTTACTTGTATATGTAAATAAATTGCTCTGATGCCTTTGAACTTCTTGGGTTTGTACTTCCCAACCTACTTTTCTTACCTACTTGTAGATAAAGGAGACTATAGAAGGGATGCTTGCAATAGTGGAGTATTTATGCCAGATATTCAAATGGCTATAGCTTTTGAATTTAAATCTTCTAAATAGTTCTGGCCTAGTCTTCTCTGGACTTTTTAGACTTTTATGTCTCAGCTCTTCCAGATAGCATTCAGGTTTCATGTTTGAACCGTAGTGTAAAATTGAAGTGGAAGAGGGAGGTGCTAGTTCCTCTCTACCTTCAGTGTGGTGTGGTGTTTTTTTTTCTCATGGAGAAAAATAAGGCAGGGACAAATTACTTAACAGGATGAAACATTTGTTTTAAATTCTGTTCGTGCTGCATAGTGAGTTTACGGGCTGCTACCGTGTAAGTTTGACAGCAGAACTCAGCAATCTGAATTTCTCTAGCTTGAAGATGTGTGAGAGTGAGTCTTGCTAGCTGATACACTCTCTCTGTGGTGGGGTTCTGGGGACTGCCAGGTGACTTCTATCTCTTCAGCGTTAGGCTGTCAGGGAACTGAACTACCTGACAGACAAATATCCTTGGGTCGGAAAAGTCTTTCCTGTATGTAAGGGTTTTCCTGCTCTTCAGTAAACTAAACCTATATATGTATTTAAATAAACAAATACTTTTATTTGGAGGGGCGGAGTGGCTTGCAGCAGATGCTTGTTTCTGCTTCTTCAGGTGCTGTCAGACCTGGAGGAAGATATTGGAGAGTTAAATAAAGAGAATATGTGGGAACTGTCTTGTGAAACTGTGCGAGAACAGCTTACCAACAGCATTAGAAAACAATGGAGAATGTTGAAAAATCATGTTGAAAAGCTGGATAACCAAGGTGATGTATAACTGTATTACATGGAAATACAAAATGCTACTGATAATTCTACTTGGTATGCTCTTAGGATTTAGTTTACTGACTGCCTAAGCTAAAAGAAAGCTAAAATGGAAGGAATTGTGACCTGTCAGACTTTCGGAAAGGGCTTCTGATTGGTATTTTTCTGTGTGAGTTTTAATAGTAGGTAGTTAGGAAGAAATTGCATACCAAGCCTGTTATCATGAGAAAGGACACGATTATAGTTTGACACAGTAAACAACAACTTGCTGAATAAATAATTATTTTTCTTTTGAAAGTGTATGCCCTGTAGTAATGTTTGTTGCTTTTCCCCACCTTTTTGAGATGTTCAAGTAATGCAGATGTAACAACTTGAAGTAATTGAATGCAAAATCTGTAAATCCTTTTCAAGAGTCTAGACTTGCCACATCCATACCCCTGAGGCTGCTAGTAGCATTCTAGAGTGAACTGGCTGATGGTATGGTGCTGGACTCTCCTCATTTCCAGCTGTTAAACAGCATTAAAAGACAGCTAAAAATATATAAAATTCTTTCCTAGTATTATTTTCTCATGCAAGCAAATGCTGCTGCTACCACATGGATGTTTGCAGTCAAGAATAAGACTGAGAAGGTCACGCATGCGATTGCGAATAAAGGAGCAGATGGTCTATGAGAATATGTTTATACCATGGAAAGGATTTTAAGAACACTTGTTTCGAGTAATACTTGATTTGGTGTAACTAACTGAAGATATAATTGTAAACATCAAGAAGTTTCAAGTATTTGCTGTTTTCTTGGAGTCACCTTTTGGTATTTTGCATTTATAGAGATGACCATAGTCTAGTCCTTCAGGATTCAATTAATGTTTGAACACTGGCATCAGGGGATTACAACTTGGCTCATTACCTATTGCTTTATTTAATTTCATGCATCGCTATCACAGTGATTGTAATTATACAAAATACATTTTATTTCTGTCTAATTCATTCCCTTACTGGGATGAAAATATGTGCACAATGTTCTGCTAGCTCCATTTCTCCTTCACAGGACTTGAAGGAAAAGGCTTTCTTTTTATATCTGTGATAAATATAGCTACTGTCATATTTCTATGAACACACAAGCCCTTCAAAAATGGGCTCAGAAGAATAGGCTAATGGCATGTCAATGGAAAGAAGTCTTCAGTTGTCTTGATTTTTCTTTTAAATAGCTGCTGAAACAAGTAGGGGGTTTTGCATGACACTTATTGCAGTGCAGATGCTTGGTTTACCTTGGGGAATGTGAAACAACAGCTATATTTTCATTGCCTTTTTTTCTGAACTGGTTTTTGTGCATAATTACACGTGTAGCACTAATTCTGGATCTCTTGTCTCCTATAGAAGTGCTTTTGGATACACTGTGTATCTGTCTTTTGGGATGAGACAAATACAGCAAAACCTTTTGCTCTTGCTATGAGTCCCTGATATAAGGGATTTTTGTTTTAAGTAGCTTTTTTTCTCCCCCTTAGTGTCACGCGTACATTCAGGAGCTTTGAATGAAAAAGATGTAATTTCAAGAGAAGACCATGAGCTGCAAACTGAAAAGCTAGAGTTAGAGATTCAGCAATGTAAAGAAATGATCAAAACTCAGCAACAGCTCTTGCAGGTAGTAGGCTTTAATTTTTATATTTTTTCTCAAATGAATCTAAGATTTTTTTGGTTTTTAATGTGCTGCCTTTCTCCGTTCTTTGATAGTGCTTTTTAAAATTTTTTATTTAATGGTTGGCCCAAGTATAGGTGTACTAGTAGGCTGGTTAGTAATTTAATGAGCTTGTAATCCTGGTAGGAGTAATTTTGGGGGATAAACAAAGGTGAGGAAGGCTGATCAGGTCAACTGCCTGAACAGGGAGATTTTGCTTGCCATCTGAAACTCTGCTCCCACCAGCCACCAACATGATATTTACTGCATTGTTTCCATATTAAATTTCAACCATTTTTCTGATAAAACTGAACCTATGAAAATATGGCACCTCTTAACAGTCACTCCCAAATTAATGTTTGTGTCTTGTTGCTTTGTATCTGCAGCAGCAGCTTATGTCTCCATGTGACGATGACACCACTCTGTTACTAGAGGACTGCTATTTGTTGGAAGAAAGAGAGCGTCTTCAGGAAGAATGGAGACTATTTCGAGAACAAAAAAAGAATTTTGAGAAAGAACGAAGAAGTTTTACAGAAGCTGCTATTAGATTAGGACTTGAGGTATTAGAAAAGTGGAAAGGTATTAGAAAAGGGAACTCCTATGGAAGATGAGTTACGATTGTTAAGTAGTTTTACTGTTATACACACTAAAGTGTAGCCATCCAACAGTATCTTTTTGCTAACATCTATACAGAAAGATCATTCCCATACTGTAAAAAAAGGTATCTTTGGTCATTGTAGGAGATCATTGTCTTGGCATTTCAAAAAAACCAAGTTTTTTGTGTGTATTGGAAAATACAGTTGCTGCAACTGGAATAACCCTTTTTTTTCAGCTTTTGAAATACCTAAGTACTTCCAAGAATCAGTCCACTTATTCACCAAATCCTTTATTAGATGCTGCTTAAGTTTAGTTTCCTACAAAAGCAAGGCCTATGCAAATTTCAGTCAGATTTGGCTGCAGGATTGAATTCTCAAAGGTACTTGATTTCTAAACTTT
The DNA here is from genome assembly GCA_008711295.1 of Anarhynchus alexandrinus. Lineage (NCBI taxonomy): Eukaryota > Metazoa > Chordata > Aves > Charadriiformes > Charadriidae > Anarhynchus > Anarhynchus alexandrinus. The sequence continues at coordinate 3,289,324 of VUYV01000002.1, read as the reverse complement.
TATGAAAACCAATGACTATTGCAGAAACCCAAAGTAAATGCTGCCTTCCCCTTAACAGGGTCATTATCTGTTCTGTTCTTGTAGTTAAGCTGGCCAGTAAGCACACATACTGGAAGGCAGTCAGGGTAGATGTGTCTTGAAATGAACTCTAGTATGTGTATCCTTTGGTCTAGCCAATACTTAGGGCTAAGAACATAAAGGGGTTTGCAAGTTTGGCAGGGAAGGGAAGTAATGATGACATGGTCACGAAACTGTAATGGTACAGGTATGATGGGGGGAAAAAAGCCATTGAAGGGAAAAAATTGGACTTTAGATTTATTGCTTACAGAACTGCTTGCTTTGACATGCAGAGGAGAAAGTTGGAGTGGGATATGATTAAAATTTATAAAATGGTGGATTTAGTTGGTAAGATGAAAGCAGTACTGTTGTTCAGTACAAATCTCTCAAGATTAGGACTAGAGGGAACTCACAGAAACTGCTTGAAATTAAGTCTAAAACATGTTAAAAAAAAATAATACTTTTTTATATGTCGGGTAGTTGACTTCTGGATTTTGCTGCCACAGGAGATTGCAGAGGCAGTCCATACCAGCAGGTTCAAAAAGCAGTTGCCTAAGCTCGTGAACAACATATCCACAGATGGATACTAAAAGGAGAGGACAAGGGAGTGCCCTCTAACATCTCTAATCAAATGACTTTTGGGGCTGGGAATGCACTGCAGAAAGTGGTCAGGTTCATGTGATCTCATAAATAGCATCTCTTGTGGCCATTGTTGGAGACAGAATACTGAGCTAGATGGGCAACTTGTCTGACTCAAGGCAGCTTTCTTTTTTCTTATGCTGTAAAATTTATTATAAAGAACATAAAATACTCCAGATTTTACTTGGGATACTGGCACAATGGTAGTTCACACTGTGACAAATATTGACACAGACCACTACATATAGATATGTATTCTTCAAATTATTTCATTTTAATGAGTTTGTGAATTTCATGTTAGACCTTGAATTCAGCTTTAAAAGTCTTGAGTGATAATAAATGTTCAGAAATGTTTAGGACTACATTGCAGCATAAGTGTAACTACCCATGCTTCTGTTTGATAAAATGCTTAAGTATGAAAAGAGAAGCAACCCTATAAGCTTTGTAGGTGTTTGAAAGCTTGCGTTGGAGTTCAGCTTGTTCTATTTTCTACTGACATAGTAGAAATAATTTTATATAATGGGGACGTCCTGTTTCACTGATGGTTTTTGGAGCTGAAATAGCTTGTTGCTTGATTCCAGAGCCATTGGATCTTTTGGAGGTTGTATTTTAGCCATTATTTTCTTTTTCTGTGCTCAGAGTGATTGGAAAACAAAACAACCCCTTTCTTTCTGTGCCAGTTTTGGACAGAAGTAATCAGTGCCATTTCTGATGTAATTTATGTCTGTTTAGGAGAAGGCTCAGGGTTGAGGTTTAAGCAGTAATCCTTATTGGCAGCTGCCCAGGACTGAGGGCTACCTCCAAGAGGTGGTGCCACACTGAGGGGGAAGGGGAGCATAGGGGGAAGGGGAGGCAGTGATAGGAGATTGTCACTGGAGTGGAGACCAGTAGAATGAATGGATTAGTCAGATGTCTGTGAAACAAACCGTGGGGTTGGGCTTGTAAATAAATACCTCCTCAGCTAATCCTTGTTGGATTCAAAAGTTTGCTCACATGACTGTAATTCTGTGTTAAACTGCTGGCTCTCCTTAGTTACATAGACATGTACTTCTGCTTCCTTAGATAGAATAGCGTCAATTTAATGTGGACTGAGCTTGTTCCTGTGGTCATAAATGTAAACTGCTGTTTCTCTTCTTAGAGAAAGGCATTTGAAGAAGACAGAGGAGCATGGCTGAAGCAACAGTTCTTAAGTATGTCTACTGATTACAAGCACTCTGAAAATGTGACAACTCCAAGTGCCTTCTTAGGAAGCAAGTATTTGGTTCAAATTATGTTCTTCTAATGTGTTTCTTTTTCCCCCTTTCAACTAGAAGGTGCAAACTTGAACAAAAAACTATCAAAACCCAAAAACTTCAAGACAAATTTTACCATATATCTGTATGCCTCTACCTGTCAGGGTAACTGATAGTTCAAAATCTCCTTTTAAAAACGGGATCGTGATAACTCCCTCCCTGATAATTACTTATGTAATTAATTTATATTTGTGAAACAATCTGGTGAGTGTCAAGTACCTGACAGCATAGCTGCTAAAGGGATACTCTTAGAATTACTAAGTTAAATTAAATGTGAGCACATTAATTGCCAAGGCAGTTGGAGAAATCATGACCTATAGATTAGAAACAAGTTTTGGAAACAAGAGCATCATAGTGTGGAGACAACAGCATTAATTATTTGAGATGAGGTAATACTAAACATGTGTATGTGTACATATTCAGTAAGAGAAGAATCCTTTGGAAAAAGAAATGGTGAAAAGAGCATAATGATAATGAGAAGGATTTACTTAAGGAGTAAAAAAGCTTTATCAATTTTAAAGCGAGAAACTTTACAAGAGTGACTTTAAACTTGACTTCAGTATGGTTACTTGCAGTCGTGGTTGTGTGTGTGTAAATGCTTCATTTTCAGATTTAGAAAATGAATTTTAACATAATTTCATTCAATAGCATTAAGTGTACTTTTAAAATTTTATCACAGATCTAGAACAAAAAGGTTTATTATTATAGACAAGCTGTAAGAGGTTTGGTGTGTTTTTTTAAAGCAGAGGACTTGAAGAAGCAAGTACTTGAAACGTTTTTGGTTGCACTGTACTTTAACTGATGGATATGTATATCTCTTAGGTTCTGACCAAGACAACCAGTTAGTGAAATCTACATCTCAGCAAAGAAAACCTCACTGTACGTTGAATGGTCCCTTTTCAGCAGAACCTTGCCAGACATCTCAGTATATTACACGTAACAGGTATCTGAAATGATGTTGCAGATGGTTATTTTTACAGTGCCAAACTCTGTAGAGAGCAGAGACTAAGTTGCGATAACTTACAGAAAGCCTAATCTAAGGCTTATGATTCATATATAGCAAAAAATATTAAACATCATATCATAAAAACAGTATTGTGGTTCTATCCGAAGCATAATTTATTTGCATTGTAACACTCTTTTTCTCAGTTCCAGTGCTGCATCAAAAAAACCTGCTGGAGATAACAAGCCAAATCAGTGGGTGGAAAGTGACAAAGAAGAAACAGAGTAATGCACAAAGTCATGGGAAGGCTCCAGAGTTGGCACTCTGCTATGTAGAAACTTGCACATAGAGCAACTGCCTTAGACTTCCTAGGGTCGCCTGCTGGTTTTATTTGTTAGAGATTTGTTCATAAACTTATCATTCTCAAGTGAAACAGAATGCTGTGAGTTTGATCATTCTTCTAGAGGATTATGTGGTGATCTGAATTGTGGCGTGTGTGTGTACATGTGTGCACATGGCTTTTATTTTTTTAGACTATTTTTTGCCTCTTTTTCTTGCAACTCTTGAAAGAAGATAATTTAAAAATATATAAAAGCTTTGATATTTTTCTAGTAACAGAAGCTCTGATTCTGTGAATGAAGCAATGGTCTGAAACTTTGACTGTAACAATTATTGGATCCTAATGTTACCTTTCATCACAGGCAGAAATAGCACTTTTAGCAATTGTTTAATTATTGGAAACATTCATGTAGGTCTCAAATGTAACTGGCATTAAAACTTCTTTTGCCTCAACTTGAATGTACAGTATACTGTAGATTTTTAACAAAACAGGTTCTATATTTATTAAGTTGTGTGATTTGAAAATACCTCTTTGATATTTCAGATGACTTAAAGTGCAAAATCTTTATATATTTGTAAATAGACAAAGTGATTATGCTGAGAAACCATGAAGTGAAACACATGCATACATGATATTATTTTACATGGCATTTTAAATTGTTTTATAGTGATACTCAGTTTACAGATGCATTAGTACTTTCAATGGTTCAATCAGGAACCAAATTATTTCAAATGTGAACAATAAACGTGTAATACTATTCTAAAACTCTGGTTCTGTGTTTTGTGTGCACTAAACATCTAAGCTATCATGGTTGTAGGGCAGTACACTATGTCAACAAATCTGGTGCTGGTTTTGTATTTTCTTAGTTTTTTCCTTCTAATTGACTCCAGAATCTTTTTTGGTATAGTCTTTGGGAAACATGTTTTGTTTATAATGTAATAAAAATAGCCAAGTAGAGGTAAGATGTTTCAAAATCTCCTTCACCTGACTCAAAGCATGCACTTTTCCTTGCCTGTTACAAATCCATCTTGTCTCTTGTTGGGTTTTCATCCATCTGTGAGCGCGTGTGTATAGCTCTCATCCTGGTGTAACTGACCTTTTGGACAATGTCTGAGAAACTTCTGCGTTTCTTGGGGTCATAGGAGGGAAATTAACTCTGAAGCTTAGAATCCTTCCCTGAGAAGGCATTGCTGTTCTGCCCGTTGTCTTCAGAATTGGATGTAATAGAGTGATTGAACTACTTGGAAAAATAGAATAACGTAGGAAAGAGAAGAAACTGGAGTTCTCAAAGAAGCTAAGACAGAAAAATGCAGTTTCTGCTGATTAGTTCAGTACACTGGCTACTACTTCACCTCCAGCTGTAACTCAATGTAAACTGCAGAGGATACTTGTAGTATGGTTCTTGCACAGCGTCCTTAACGAAGCAGAAGTGTATGCAATGATATTCTTGGTCAGTTTTCTGCTGGATAGGTGGTCAGGTTGGAAAGACAATGCAAATAACATTTTTTATTTATTTATTTCTCCAGTTCCTCCTCAATAAATGGGTGATCAGTCATGTCATCTGCTGAAAGGGTTTAGCAGTGTATAGTTACTGTTGGGCTTACACCTTACCCTCAGCATGTGGGATAGCTTTTGCCTGAATTTTAGTTACAGAAGAATAAGAATACATATTCAAAAAACATATAGAAAGATGTAAAATGAAAAATTTAATATATTGGCAATTAAGTGGGAGAAAGGTACTTTTATTTCGAAGCTGGTATGTTTTTCCAGGCCTGTAAGGCTGTAGTTGGGCAGTATCAGTATGCCACTAGGGGCTGCTGCTCTGCCGAAGTAATTAAGGTGTGTGTGCTCGCTGGTGCTTTATTGGGACACTTCAATGCATTTGGTTTAGGTGGGCTTCTTTAGTAGACAGTCTTTCTTCATGACAGTAATTTTTAGGATAAAAATGCCTTTGAAGAACAAAATAATTTACCCATTTAATCTTTTTTTTGTGCCTATTGCATGATTAGCAATTAAGAAACATTTTGTACTTTTTTTTTTTTGCTTTAACATTCTGTAACCAATCTTATAGAGAGGGAATTTCGATTGAGTGCCTCCATGGAAGACCCAGCTGTGCTAGAAGTGTGTATAGAGTTGGGTCCTGAGCTGACCTCTGAGATCTGGTCTGGCAGTCTGGGGTATAGATTCAGTCCTGTCCCTGTAAAGAAAGAAACAGTGCCTAGAGTATTGGGGTCAATCTATATGCAGTGATCAGAAAGCTTTTAAATCCAAAGCTACGGCTAATAGTGGTGTGAATACTGCAGGTGGTCTGGTTGGTAGTATGGTGATACTCTAATGCTTCACTGTGATGGAAACCACTTCAGGATCTTTCTTACTCAGAGACTTATGAAGAGCAGAGTGGGGACTGCTCGCAGGAAGGTGACACAGGTGTGTCACTACACACAGGTGCATATTTGAGCTAACAGAGGGAGTGTCCTACTGGAGAAGGAACAAGAAGTGCTGACTGCCAGTGACTGATTAGCATACAGTTATTGTTAGCCATCTGTGTATAGTATTGAAAAGATGAGTGGGTCTCTTAAATTATGGTGTTTCATTTCACAAAATCTTTAAATATCATATGCATTGCTTATTTTTCAGTCTATGTGACAAGAGAGTGCTTCTACCATAAATATCAGTCTGATTAGGTATGAGAACTTTCCAGGATTAGATTACAGCTGTTAATTTTTTTTCCCTGTCATCCCCCGTGGCTGAGGATGGTACAATATAGTTTTTACAAAACAGACCATATAGCAAAAAAAATAATAAATGAAAACTTTACTTGAGGAAACTTTGTCCCTACAAAACAGCCCTTTTCCTAATTTGAAGAACTGCTTCCACCAGCTTCTGCAGACTTGCTCTACTTCAGTTGCAACGGGACAAAAATATTCCCGTGTGTATGAAAAAAATCAGACCATCAGCTTTTTCTCATGGATTATTCTATGCATACTATTAGTGGGCCAAGGTAACTAATAAATCCTCAAGATAATATTAATTTAAAGAGGTTATTTTGAAGGGAAAATAGAAGAATTTAGAGGGTAATGGCAATGCTCTATATGTTGAATTAGCTTAGCTACTACTTGTGCTCCTTTTTTTTTTTAAATTTGCAGTTACTGCAAAGCTTTGTTGTGTGAAGACACGTAAGACATCTTGCTCTTACTTTCTTCCCTTCCACCCCCCATCTAATTTGTAAGAGAAGTAGATGACAAGATATGAAATGTTGATATAGTTGGATCCAAAAACACTGATCCCAAAAGAAATGTTCAAATTATCTGATGATTTATTTATTGCTTTCAGGCAATACGTCTGATCTCTAATGTTCACTATGCCCAGCAAAGTTGCACCGTAATTAAAAAAAAAAAAAAAAATTTAAAAACACCCAACATGGTATACGCTGTGTTGTAGTTTTCACACTGACACAGTACTCATGGTTTTTTATTCAAGTTTTGAGTTGTACAAACGTACGACTAAGTGGAATGCATAACGGGTAAGTTTGTTTTAAAGAAATGTTCAACGATAAAAAATAAGTTACAATTGTATGGCAGAGCTTGCCAACGTCATAGCGAAAAGTTTGTCATCTGAGGCACAAAACATGTTTGTTCCTTTCAACATAATAATAGATGGATAATCATGAAAAAGGAGACATTTCTTGCTGTGTGCCCCCCAAAAAATGTAGTCTTCTGCAATGAGCTGGATGACAGTTCCCAAAATAGAGGTTGCACAACCCCAGGTGGATTTACAGCCCAGAGGAAATCTATCTGAAAAAGTCAAGACTTGTGGGACTGACAACCTAGGAAGAGCAGTGCTAGCGGGCGACTGTAGAAACTGCTGGAACAGAAGATAAATGTTCCTTTGTGGTCGTTAGAATAGCGTTTGCCACAAATCACACTCCAATGGTTAATCTTATAACCACAGGTATTGTGGGAGCAGAAATAATGTGACTGAATAACCTGTATGTCTTAGATGTTGAATTAGAATTGGATTCACTTTTCTTTTGAGCAACTTGAAAGCCCAGGGTTTATTGCGTTGCCTGTTGTTACCCTTCCAGAAGTACCCTCCAACTCAGAAGCCTCTGTGCGTTTTTTTTGCCTTTTTTTTTTTTCTGTTGATGCAGTTGCCACCCAGCTCACTTTGTAAGACTGTGTAACTCTTTGGTGGGTTGACCACAACACTTTTCTCCCTTTTTGCGATTATGAATCTCCATGCTCAAAAAGGGCGAGCGTGTTTTGTGCACCTCCACCTGCCTCCGTGCCCCCGACATTTCTAGAACAGACCATTTGTGTGAATGGGCTGTCAACGTAAATGGGTGACGAAGCTGGCTGCGAGCCTACATCAGTCCAGGTACTTGGCTGCGTTTTGTATTTGGCTCCTTAGGAAATGCAAAAGTTCTAGCTGACCTGCTCTCCCACTGCCCCTGCTTCCCTGCTAAGAGTCTCTGCAGGTTTTAATTGCTCACATTTAGCTGTCATTTACCTTGGAAGATAAAATATTTACAGATTGCTTAAGAAATCTTTGTTCATTTAAATAATATGCCTGGTCAGTGTGACCAGAGATGAAAGGACACGCTGATCCTCTGATTGATTTAAATAAATATATATATTCCGTGTATATGGGTTTTCAGTAGGACATTAAATGTGCTGTGGTGCACATATGAATATAAGAATAGCAAAGCTTTATCTGTTCTTGTCTCCTCTCTACAGGAGACACCACCTGTCTAAACCAATGCTGAGGGAAGAGGAAGAACACAGTTAACGTGTGTGACACTGACTCCGCTTTGTTAATTGGGCCACTATCAGTTAGATAACTGTTTGGGTCAGATGCCAGGTCAGCATAACCTGGGCAAAATCAACCTGATCTGTGGCAGGACCAAATACCAGCAGCCAGCTGTGACACAATCTAGGAAATTAAGTAATGTGTTTATTGTAAATTTATTGTAAAAGACCTAGTAAAATAATTTTACCTGGATAAGCAGAAACTTTTAAACAATCCAGCAAAGGGCTCATATGAGAAAATCCGTGGGATGCCAAGGTATGGCTTGATTTCTTTTATTCCATCTGAAGAGAAAGTACGATTGCAAAAAGGGAAGTGTTTACATAAACTGATAAAAAACTTGAGAATTCAGCAGAACACAGCCACGTGTTCCTGAGCTTCCTTCCATAAAAGTCTCAGGATGTCTGGCAGAGCCCCATTCACCTTCACTATGAGGGGAATCATACTTGCACTAGCGCTCACCCTCGTAGGTAAGCCTACATACGCCTTCTTCGCCTTTTTCTTTCCCAAAATTTCCTTAAGTTCAGTGGCAACAATTGGATCTAGACTGAATGTTACTCACCTGGTTTTCCCTCTCTTTTTGCAGGTAGCCAGAAGTTTGACATTGGTAAGTAAATCTTTCTCTATAACCTTCTTTGGTGACTTGGTTGTGATTTCTATTTATTAGAACACACTTGCAAGTATTGTGAAAATGGCTCTTACTCCCCGCAGACCCTGGATTCAGCAGCAGAAAGAGCCACCTGTACAGCTATGAAGGCTGGGTGTTGAATGGGCTTCAAGAGAAAAATTTAGCCAAAGTCGGCGTGCGCTTGAGCAGCAAACTAGAGATCAGTGGGCTGTCAGAGAACACTTACCTCCTCAAGGTACCACGTCTTCTTCCAAACCTACCATGCAACAGAGAACTAGAAATCACAGTCATAATTGTATCTGGCCAACCTGTGGTTTAGGAAAGCTGTAGGAAACACAACTGGAGACTTAGTGCTGCAGATGTCAGAGAATGATCTGCAAGCTGAAGTTCCAGAAGTGATGAGTGATTTGGCCCCCAGTCACTTCCTGCTGTTTGTTGTGGAAATTTTTCATAGCAGGTGTTCCTCGAGACTTTGTGTTGGCAACTGAGGTGCCAAAATCAGGGTTTCTATTAAAAAATGGTTGTTTCTAACTCAAGGCACTCAAGCCTGCTCCGAGTTTAAGATTTGATTCTAGTCCTAACACGCATTTCCAGCTTCTGTGGGAAGCCAGGACTTGGGTATGTAAAATCATTGCCATGCAGGCAATTAATAAATGTAGACTTAAAAAGTGATAAAAGCTAAAGATAAAAAGTGATAGGTGATAAAAGAAAGATTAAAAAATGAAAGGCATCAAAAAAGAGCATGTAATAGTATTTAGTGTTTGGATAATGCAGTAAAAGATCTGTATGTGTGAAATCATGCCTCTGTCGGCATTAATAGAGACAGGAGCTGACCTCTCTGAAATAAGCATGTTTCAGAAAAATATTTTTATTTGTCTGTTTAATTTAGTTACAAATCAGAGCTGCTTTTTTGGGCGCTGAGGTTAGTGACAGAGCTCTCCCTGGTTGTAGTTGAGCTGCAGATCTTCTTTCACTGATGAGGGCAAGATGTCAAAATTATGGGCTACGGACTGCATTTCACACTATAGTCGTCATCCTGAAACTCATATAGCATGCACCAGGCTGTGCTGTGAGGCACCCAAACTGGCAGTAACTTTCCCAAAGTTACTGAAATTGCTTCTGATTTACATTGTGTCCCGGTATGGGTGGAAAAAAAGGTTTATAAATACATTGATCTTTTTTTTTTTCAAATGGGTTGATTTAAGCAATTCACAAATATGAGCCAAATATAGCAACTAGTTTAGTAAAAAAGAAATTTGAAGGCAATAAATTAAAATTAAGCATTCTAAAACAACTTCTTTTTTTGACATTTAGAATGATATAAACTTTTAAAATGCTAAATTTCACCTAAAGCAGAATATTTATTTTAAGGCTGAAAAAATAGGGAGAATCTTACTTGATTTTTTCAATTATTTTTTGAATCAGCCTTTCTTCTATAGAATTAATGCAAGTGAAATGTTTAAAGTGTCCCTGGGATACAATAGCGATACGTTAACTGCTTCTGTAAGATAAAAAAAAACCTGCTGAGTGCACAGGGTTTATACTGGTTTTACAGGGTTTGTACTGGTTTTACAGGGTTTGTACTGGTTTTACAGGGTTTGTACTGGTTTTACAATAGTGTAAGCAAGAGACAAAAGAATAAACTGCTGTATGAATTTCTAAGCCTACATTTGAAAGGAAAGAGTATATAACTAGTGATTATGTTGATTTCTTCCAATCTGTTTGCATATTCCGTACCAAAGTAATTTTATTCACATAAGTACCTTTTCTTAATTTCCTCCCAGATCCGCTCTCCACAATTCGAGGAGTACAATGGCATCTGGCCCAGGGACCCATTCACTCGATCTTCTAAAATCACCCAGATGGTTTCTTCGTGTTTCACCCGGCCCTTCAAGTTTGAATACAATAGTGGACGGATTGGAAACATTTATGGCCCAGAAGACTGCCCCGACATGTGTGTTAACATAGTGAGAGGAATACTGAACATGATGCAGATAACCATTAAAAAGTCACAGAATGTGTACGAATTGCAAGAGGTTTGTTTTTTCCATTCTGAAACTACTTTACTGAAAGGATGTGTTCTCTTTAGGTGCTCTTCCTTCAAGTTTCTCTTTATTTGCATCTACTTTCAAATGTTCATCATCAAAAAAAAAAAGACAGTTTTCATTCACATAGAAGAAAATGTGTGCCTATGTGTTGAACGAATTATCTGAGCTGGATTCTTTTTAAGACATCTGTCTTTAAGACTTAACATGCAGTCCTTTGAAGAAAAAGAGAATTATTAGCTATGAATGTCTTTGTTATATGGCTTCCCTGATACAGCTGCTTGATCCATTTTATTTGTTCATTGTTGATATTAATTAATTAATTACTTTTTCATTTTAAACTCAGTCCCTGACAAAGTAATGTTCATATGTCTATTTTTTAGTTCAATAGGATTAATTGTGGGTAATGGTAACAGGTTTCAAAACATAATTAAGACTGTTCAGTAGGTCCTTACTCACCTACTGCTCCTTCAGAATCTTTGTTCAATAAAACTTCTCACGCAGTGAAATCCTGATATAATTGGGAAGTCTCATTATCTCTATTGCTGTGCACAGGCTGGAATTGGCGGTGTTTGCCACACAAGGTACGTCATCCAGGAAGACAGGAAGAACAGCCGAGTCTCTGTTACCAAAACTGTAGATCAAAATAACTGCCAGGAAAAAGTGATGAAGAGTGTCGGAATGGCTTACATCTATCCTTGTCCTGTCGACATGATGGTATGTGAGATGTGAAAAGATCTTACTACACGCACGGCCATTCTGTTCCCATTCACTCTTTGGGTCTCTCTGTCCTCCTCCAGAAGGGAAGGCTCATAAAAGGGACTGCGGCTTTCTCCTACAAACTGAAGCAGTCAGACAGTGGTACCCTGATCACAGAAGTGGTGTCGCAGCAGGTGTATCAGATCTCACCACTCAGTGAACCTACTGGTGTTGCCGTCATGGAAGCAAGGTAGGTGGGACATGGGCTTGCTTCACGAAGTGACAATAGTTACAGATTCTGGCAGTGCCTTTCACCCCCAATTGCAGTGAAATGAGAGTTGAGCTCCACAGCGGTTGGGTAAAGCTGCGTGTACTCATACTTGGGGTTTCCACACTCCTAAAAATTCAGTGAACCGTTCTTTATTTGTACCCTGGTGAACTTGGCACTACAATTACATGGAAGAGAAGGAGAAAAGCTGTTTTGCTCGCTTACACTTTAAGAATGCAACTTTACTGCTCTGTCCTGAGAAAGGGCTAGTTTATAGTGTCAGGAGGAAGATGATGCACGCAGAAATAAGACCATTGATTACACTGTCGATAACTCTCATTCAGAAGACAGCAGTTTAGCTCCTCAGAAACTATTTCATTGTTGATAACTCTAATACTATTTTGTCCCAATTAGAAGACTTTATCCATTAGCAAACTGTAAGATTTTACTGTTGTAAGAAAAATAATTAAAGAATAAAAGTGATACCATCACAGTATCACTGAACCAACAAACAGCCAAGGCAGATGGAGGAAGAGAGCTAATTCTTTCCTCCCGTGACACTTACCTCTTGACAGACAACAACTCACCTTGCTTGAAGTGAGAAGCGAACGGGGGAGCGCCCCAGACATTTCCATGCAGAGCTACGGAAGCCTTCGTTACCAGTTCCCATCAGTATTGCCACAGATGCCACTGCAGCTAATCAAGACGAAAAACCCCGAGCAAAGGGTATAGTATTTTTAGGTCTTCAAATTACTTTCCTAATAAGAAAATTAATAAAAGAATAATGATCATAAGTTCCAAAGGATTTAACTATATATGCCCTCTCTCTCTCTCTCATGTTTTGTAACAGATAGTAGAAACACTGCAACACATAGTCCTGAATAACCAACAAGATTTCCACGACGATGTTCCATACAGATTCTTGGAGCTCGTCCAGCTCTGCCGGATAGCAAGCGCTGATACTCTTGAGTCCATCTGGAGACAATTTTCAGATAAACCCCGCTACAGGTATTTCATTGTATCAACCTATAAGAAACTGCCATTTTTGGAGAATTGAGAGCTAAAATTAAGGAATTTTTTTTACCCTGCTTGCAGGCGATGGCTGCTGAGTGCAGTTTCTGCAACAGGCACTACAGAAGCACTCAAATTCATTAAGGCCAGAATTCGCAATGATGACGTTAACTACCTTCAGACTCTTCTAAGTGTTTCTTTTGCTCTTCATTTAATGAAAGCTGATGAAGACACTGTTCCAATAGCAGCAGTGAGTAAATCCGTGTGAATCTTTCCTATCTGACAACAAAAGGAATGATAATCGATAACAACCTTTGATTATAAAGTACATTAGAGACTGGATTCTCCTCTTATGTATACCAATTTTGTGCAAATGTTGAACCATTAATTTCTTTTGGCACTACATACATGAGAGGAGACAGAGTCCCGTGTCTTCATTTTGCTACATGGGTATAAAAGCCATTCTCCCATAACAGCTTCAAAGAGTAATTCCCATTTTAGTTTGCTGGGATCACGTCATGCCTTCTGCAGACAAAACTTTGTCCACTTCAATCTCTTACTGCTGAAACAAATGGCAATTTATGTGTTGTGTCATTTGAATATCTCTCTTAATTGCAAACTGTTCCTATAAACTGTAAAGTGCTGCAAGTGAAAGTATAGGTGCAAACATCAAATATTTTGACACTATAATGAATCATTTATTCTGAACAGGATTTTTCCCATCTCTAGTCAATATTCTTCTCAAATAAGAAAAAAAGGATATGATGTGAGAATGCATCATTAATATAATCGAGTTACACATTGTTCTAAGGTTATTCTATTTATAGATTGATGGTTACCCATAATCTTTGTATTTTCAGTGTTATGCACAGTTCAGGAAAATGAAAATGGTGCTATGTAAACTTATATATATGCTTATTTATATTGAAATTAGTGGGAAATTAAGCTCCCAAGTGAAGCTTGCAAATAAAATGTCTACAAGCTGATTTAATTTGTTTGGATGTGAACAATAATCATTCTGAAACTGCTCCCCTCAGATAAGCTCGGATGATTTTCCTGCTCTGAAAGCTATGTCAAGCACTGTATTAAATACAAAATTAATTTTTTTCCCTTTTCCCCCCACAGGATTTAATTACCAGTTCTCGAATTCAGAAAAATCCCATGCTTCAGCAAGTTGCCTGCTTGGGATACAGTTCTGTGGTCAATAGATACTGTTCTCAGACCTCAGCTTGTCCAAAAGAAGCTCTTCAGGTGGGTGGCTTTTTCTCACGTTGTTCTTAATAGCTTAGTAATGTCCATTACATTAGCTTAATTCTTCAAAGATGCAGTATAAAAATGGCAACTGGACTTAGAAATACACATTTCATAGGTGTCCTTCAGAACAAAGGCCATGAATCATTTTACTGATGTAGATAATGGCTTCATCATTGAAAATACAGCTTTCACATTGTAAGGTAAAATCCTGAGAGAAGCCATTACTGAGTAATTTCATTAAAATCAGTTGGTTTATTGCAATAGGCTTTTCAGTGGGTAAGAGGAATGTTGTGGGCAATCTATACATTAGGAAGAAAAGACTGAACTGTGCTTTGCCTGTAGCCCATCCATGACCTGGCAGATGAAGCGATCAGCAGGGGCCGTGAAGACAAAATGAAATTAGCTCTGAAGTGCATTGGTAACATGGGAGAACCAGCCAGCATCAAACGCATCCTGAAGTTCCTTCCCATATTTTCATCCAGTGCTTCTGATATCCCCACCCACATTCAGATTGATGCCATAATGGCCTTGAGAAAAATAGCTTGGAAGGACCCCAAAACAGTAAGTATGACCTGTCAGAGACTTCTTTACTTAGTGAATTAGAGAATATATACTGTAAAGGGTCATGAATTTAATGGTATCGTGTCTGTGGATTCAGCATGTTTTAGAAAAAGGATTATTTTTAAGAACACCGTAATACAATTTTATATTTCAGCTGACGTTTTACTCAAAGCCGTAATAATTTAGTCAGAAGGAAGCTTCCAGAAGGACATCAGCACTGTTTCTTTAGTCACCTGTCATAACCAATTAAATCCCGTGCTAGTTATATACGGTGGAAATTTAGCCATCTAAAAGTCAGACATACAATTTAACCTGCCTCCAAAGTCAAGAGGAGAGACAGACACACTTTCTATTGACCTCCTAGGCAAAATGTCGACATTGCTCTGCCTCTTTTAGACCCTTCCCTTGAGGTCGGATGAGTCACCACTGACCTGCTGCTGAGGTTGATGGCACGGTGAGCGCAGGCGAGACTCCTGCCTTTCAGATGGTTTGGATATAGGAGCTATAGGAGACAGCATCCACTCAGACTGTCTTCGGTGAGATGCTGAAGCTCCACTTTTAAAAGTGGTCTAAAATAGCGAAGCATGCTCACCAAGTCAGTGGGGTTACTCCAAAGAATGAATCTATCTTATTATCTACCATTGTTTCTTACGAAGTTATTCACCAATCTTTGAATGTCAGTAATGCAAAAAGCTACGCTACTGTCTTTTTGGTTGTGGTGGGTTGACCCAATACATTGATATATGGACATTTGTTTCAGAGTCAGTGCCCACCCTTTTCCACGGGGCTGTTCCTCCATGGCCCCTTCAGTTGTCTTAATAAAATGATGTGGAACCATTCAGTAAAAAACATCAGGAAACCTTTCTGCAGGGACAATGACCCCTTCTCCCATATTTCTTGCGAGTTACGTGTGGATCCACTCTGCAAAAAGAAGTCTTTATTACTGGTAATTTGAGACACTGTTTTCTCTCTGCAGGTGCAGGGATATCTCATTCAGATCCTTGCAGACCAGTCACTTCCCCCCGAAGTGCGGATGATGGCTTGTGCTGTTATCTTTGAGACAAGGCCCGCTCTTCCTTTAATAACAACGATAGCTAATGTGGCAATGAAGGAGAGCAATTTGCAAGTGGCCAGTTTTGTGTATTCCCACATGAAGGCTTTGTCGAAGAGCAGATTGCCGTACATGTACAACATGTAAGTAGCGGCAGGAACGAATTGGGCGATGTTCTGCAAATAATAAGTTCTGTTACATTCCTGTGAGTGAGCACTGCACGTGCTGACAAACTGAATTCAGTTTATATTCTGATGGGGTGTAGCTTATTTCAGGATATTTTTACCTTTCTCGTTGTGTTTAGATCTTCGGCTTGCAATATTGCCCTTAAGCTGCTGGCCCCCAAATTGGACAGGCTGAGCTACCGGTATAGCAAGGTCATGCGTGTTGGTGGTTACTTCGGTGAGTAGAAGCGCTTCAGTGACCAGGAAGCTTTCACTTCAGAAATCCCTGCTTAAAAGACATTTAGTCCTTTGGAGAAATATGGCATTCTGCGTTTCAATAAGAAATCAAATTAAATGTGACAGCCACATATTTAAAAGTGCATGAGTAGCCATTTATTCATTTGGGCCTAATCAGTTAAAATTTATTTGATGATATATCTTAGAGCTGGCAATGGAAAAAGCTGCAGAAATATGATCTTGAATGATAAGCAGAACGGCTAGAAAAAGGATGTGTCTTTTGTTTACTTCTGCCATAGATAACTATAAAGTTGGTGCTGCTGGAGATGTCTTTGTTATGAACAGCCCAGGAACGATGTTCCCATCAGCAATAATTTCCAAGCTGATGGCATATTCTGCGGGGTCAGTGGCTGATTTGGTGGAGGTAAATATTTACCTAAATCAATAATAAAACAAAGTAAAATTAAAATTGACCACAAAGTTTTGTCTCTGTAAGTATGTTTCAGACCGCTCCTTCTCATGCTGTTTTGGTAGGTTGGTGTCCGCGTGGAAGGCCTCACAGACGTCATCATGAAACGAAATATCCCGTTTGCTGAATATCCCACATACAAAAAGATAAAGGAGATTGGAAAAGCTGTAGGTATTCTCAGTAATGCAACGTGTGGGTTATATAAAGGTGTATTTAGTGAGGCTTCTCGTACTAGTTAAGCCCTGTCTCAGAAGGTAAACTACCCACCTAGCAGTCAGCTCGAGTATTTCTGTGAAAGGGAGGTCTGCAGCAGGACTGCAGGGGACATCACTCCTGCGGTGATTGAGATAGATAGCTACTGCAAATCCTCGCTCTGGCCCTGCGGAGGAGACGGGGGATGTGGGCATTGTAGCACGGTGTGTGCCTCACGCCTGGCAGGCTGCCTGCTCCCTCCCTTCATCCACCTCGCTTAGTTTACAAGAATATACCTTTGTCTTCAAGAGAAAAGGTGATTCGTTGTCGTGCTTTCAAACTGGGTTTGGTGGTACTCATGGCCCAGACCCTCTGTGTAAATGTTACTGCATCGGAGTGCAAAACACTGGACAGGGGGTTATTCGTGGGCATCTGAACGACAGGGAGTCAGTCTGAATTAGTGACACTGTTGTTTATAAAGCAGCAAAGAAACAAAAGCAGCAATGGAAAATTGCAGCTTGGTCAGTGATGGGTTTGATCACCTTGCTGAATTACCATTTGTAAAGTGTTGCATTACGGAACTTTGCTTGTTTCCTTATGTGTTCCCTAGCTGCTGGGATGGAAGGAGCTGCCAACAGAAACCCCCTTGATATCAGCCTACTTCAAACTCTTTGGCCAAGAGCTGGCCTACGTCAACATCAATAAGGAAGTCCTGCATCAGGCTATGAAGGTACCAGGGACTCCTATTTTTCTTTGCAAGATTTGACACCATTGTACTTTTACATCCCAACCTCTTGCATCTCTGTTTTACTGCAGACTGTGCTAGAACCTGCTGACAGGAATGCAGCGATGAAGAGAATTGTCAGCCAAATCCGCAACGGCATTGCAGGACAATGGACACAGCCGGTGTGGCTGGGAGAGCTGCGATACATCGTTCCTACCTGCACTGGTCTGCCGCTGGAGTATGGGTCATACACGACTGCTCTGGCACGTGCGGCCATCAACGGTGAGTTGGGAAGTACGAGATCAGCTGTGGGAGCTCTGAGCAGGGGATGAGAGGGCCAGGCTAAGAGAGGCTGGAGAAAAAGGTGGAAAAAGGTTGGAAAAAGAACTAATTATTGTAGCGGAGGGGAGGTAGTGGAGATGTTTGAAGAGAAGCTGGACACAGCTGATTTTTGCCCCATCTTTGAATGGATTGAAGACAGAGAAGGTGAGGTGCGAATCTGCGAAACCAGAGAGAGAAAGGTCACAGCATTCAAGGTCAAAAAAACCCCAAGAGCTGCCTGGGGAGCTGATGCAGACAGGGGCAGAAGGAGGTGGCTCCTGAGAGATGCACACACAAGCTAAGCAGGATTCAATGGTGATTTAAACAGAGAATACAACAGAAGACAATCAAAAGAGAACTACCAGTAATGTTAGAGAAAGCAGAAAGAGAAGAGGGCTTGTGAAAAGAGACAGAGAGCTCTGTTTTAAAAGAATAAATATGCAAGTACGAATAATTATCAAGAAATCAATTCAGTGATCATACTGTTTGTTGGGCAGCAGACTTTTAATTCAGGCAAAACTGACCCTTCCTTCTGCTGACAACACATAAGGAATGAAAGGTGAAGTACATGCACTTGTGCTCTTTACAGAAGTCTCGTATGTGCCCGCCCTTTGCTGCTCTTGGGTTTTGGTTTGGTAGTTTGTTTTAATAACACCTTTGAACCTCTGCCCCTTGTGTTGTGGGTGGTTTTTATTTTTTGTTTGTTTGCTTGTTTTAAATAACATCCTTGTAGCCAAGTTGGGGAGGTATGGATTGGATGGATGGGCTACAAAGTGAAGGCTATCTGGACTGCTGATCTCCAAGAGCAGTCAACAGTTGAAAGTCTAATTGGTGGCTTGTTATGAGCAACGTTCCTCTGTCGTTAGCACTTGTTCTCTCTTTTAACAATCTGAACTTCAGAAAAGACGTCACCCTCAGCAAATCTGTGTCAATTATGACATTGAATTGGTGGGAGCAGTCACTGCACTGGGGGGGTCAGGCTGCCACCTTAGGGGACCCTGACAGACTGGAGGGGATGGCCTGACAGAAGTGTGATGAAACTTGACAAAGGCAATGCAAAGTCCTTCACCTGGGATGGCATAATTCATGCAAGTGTACAGGCATTGCCCAGACAGGAAGCAGCTTTGCGGAAAAGGGCCAGGGAGGCCTGGAGGACAAGCTGGTATAGTGAGCCAGCAGTGTGCTCTGGTGGTGATGAAGGCCAACTGCATCATTGACTGCAACAGCAAGAGCAGAGACGGCATGAAAATTATTTCCCCCTCTCTGTTTAGCACATCTGAGGCTGCATCTGACATACAATGTTCAGTTTTGGGTCCACACTACAAGAAAGATGCTCACACTTGATGTGAGAAAAGATTGGAGAGCAGGGTTTGTTTAACCTGGTTGCCAACCATTCATTCTGTCTTCTGGCTCCTCATCTTTCTGAAATTTTAATGTTATATTATGTGCCTCAGTCCCCACAACTAATTAACCAACTTTCAATTTGGGTCAGCTTTTTATTTTCTTACTATATTTTTATTTCCATTTTCAATATGTTGCATCAGAACCTTTGCCTACAGAACAAGCTTTCTGTACATTTTCAGTATTTTTCAGACTCATAAAAGATCTCATGTACCCCAAAATCTGTCTTGTTTTCCAGCCGTATTTGTTGTATTAACAAAAATATTACCTCTTCCTGAAAACTGTGTCCTGCTTAAATTCAAATAGTTTCTTTCACTTCTACCCTGTTTAAATGTTGTTCTGTCGTTTGCAGTTGATGGAAAGATGACCCCTCCTTTAACTGGAGATTTTAGACCTTCCCAGTTCCTTGAATCCACCATGCAGATTCGGTCTGACATAAACCCAAGGTATGGCAGGTTTCTAAGGCTTTACATATGGTGGAGGTTTTTTATGAAAAGGCTGAACCACATGTTAAAAAAGAGCACCTTTCTTACATCTGACCGCTTCACTCTGTTTCAGCTTATACGTGCATACAGTCGCAACAATGGGTGTCAACACAGAATACTTTCAACATGCTGTTGAAATTCAAGGCAAGGTCCTGACAAGAGTGCCAATGAAGTTTGATGCCAAGATAGACATGAAACTGAAAAATATTAAGATTGAAACAAATCCATGCCGGGAGGAAACTGAGATAGTGGTTGGAAGGTACGGTAGCATTACTTCAGAATACTTTCTGTTGCTGAAACCTCACCAAGTTCACCATTCAGTGACCTGCTACAGAGGTTTCTAGATAGGCAGAGTGACTTTTCAGTGTGTAGCAGAACGTTTGGGATAAAGACCAAGGAAAAGAAATCGGGGAGTTAAAAGTCAAAAGAGACTTAAATTATTTAGGAGTTTAATTTTTATTTCAATTTGTTTATTCCTTTGTGTTTAAAAATTTTTATTTGTTTATTATTTTATTGTCTTTTAGGGTTTTTAATTTTCATTTTTAAATGAATGCCTTTCATGTTTTGGAAATTTTTTTAAATTTATACAGATTTTGAAAACTTCCTGTGATATAAGGAACAGATGTTTGTCATGAACTCTTATTTGTCTTTAACAATATTTATACTTATAGTTGCATATACAATCCCTATGTTCAAACAACATATCTCTGTGCTGTCACATGATACTGGCAGTGATGTATTTAATTTAATCCAAAGAAAAGGAGGTGGAATAATTAACCATTTTTTGCACGTATCTCAACAGACATAAGGCTTTTGCTGTATCAAGAAATATAGGAGAACTAGGTGTGGAAAAGAGAACCTCAATTCTCCCAGGAGATGCTTCATCAAATATTGTGGAAGAACCTTTCAAACCATCAGAGAGAGCTTCCAGTGAAGATTTCACAATGGTAACCTATTCCTTTTTGCTTATATAGTAATATTTACCGTCTCTGTGATGCACATGTCTGCAGTTTTACTGTTGCCTATGATATGCTCCCAGTGGTATTCACGTACTCATCTCCAATGCAGCAAGGAGCTGACAGCATGCCAAGGAAACATGCCTCTAGCTCTCAAGAGGATCTTCACCATGGCACAGGAAGAAAAACTCATAAACGAGACATTTGCGTCAAACTGCATCGTCTTGGTTGTCAGCTCTGCTTTTCCAGAAGGTCACGAGATGCCAGTTTCCTAAAAAATACGTATTTGCACAGATTAATCGGAGAACATGAAGCTAAAATAGTCTTGATTCCAGGTACAATATCGAGCACAAGCCTTGTCATCTTAGGTTTGTTGGTGCTATTTGAAGCAGTATAACCTTCTAATGTGTGCAATTGGTGTGTAGTTCAAACAGATGCTGATATTGACAAAATTCAGCTGGAGATTCAGGCAGGATCCAGAGCAGCTTCCAAAATAATTCATGTAGTAAATTCGGAGTCTGAGGAAGAGGATGAGTCATCTCCATACGAGGACATTCAAGCTAAACTGAAGAAGATTCTAGGCATTGAAAATGTGTTCAAGGTAAGAGACTTTGAGCATGGGAGGGGAGGAATATTTTCCCATAAATGAAGCCGTGAATTTGAAGTTCAGTGTGGAAAGCCAACAAGGGAAAGCAAGGATGGGGTTAGTTTGAAAGGTGCCAGTGACAGGCCTGTCAGCCAGTGCCACATCTGGAGGGACTGATCCTATGGCGTGCATCCAGCTGTGACTGGTCCTCCATGCTGGGCTAGATTTCAGCTGGGCGGAGTGGACCTACGGGAGTTCTGCAGCTTCTGCAGTGAGTGAGGCAGGGAAGTTGTTACTTGAAAGGCTGATGTGAGCAGCTTGTCTGACACTCAGAGAAGTTTTACTTCATGAATACAGAACCAGATGTATCACCTCTCTCACACTTTTCTTTGAACTGTTTTTGCAGGTTGCAAATAAAACACGACACCAGAAGAAGCAGCCTTCTAAGAAAGGAAACACTATGCTACCAGAGCTTGGGGCAGACCCCAATGCACAAAATCCCTCCAGCTCATCTTCTGCCTCCTCAGCTGTCTCCTCTTCTTCCTCATCATCTGCTGCTTCTCCTGATCATAAAAAGGCTGCCGATGAAGATGAGAATGATCAAGTAAAGCAAGCGAGAAACAAAGATGCAAGCAGCAAGAGCAGCAGCAGTAGCAGTAGTGGCAGAAGCAGCAAGAGCAGCAGTAGCAGCAGCAAGAGCAGCAGTAGCAGCAGCAAGAGCAGCAGTAGCAGCAGCAAGAGCAGCAGTAGCAGTAGCAGCAGCAGTAGCAGCAGCAGTAGCAGTAGCAAAGGTAGCAGTAGTAGCAGCAGCAAGAGCAGCAGTAGCAGCAGCAGAAGCAAAGATAGCAGCAGTAGCAGTAGGAGCAGCAGCAGCAGGAAGTCACTGAGTGACCACAGCCATGGGCATCTTTCAGGACATCTGGAAGGTGACAGCAGCAGCAGCAGCAGCAGCAGATATTCCAAAATATGGGTAACTTTGTCAGTAAATTTACTGACGCTGCCAATATTTGTGAATCACATTCCTGATGACAGCTGGCTTTGCATCATAAATCAGGAAATTATGAGTTGACATAGAAATTTTAGCAACGCGAAATCACAAAATTTATTCTGCAAACACACCTGTAATCATTGGCTTAGATGTCTACTTCATAGCATCTCAAAAGTTTCCACAAGTTTGTTGAAACTTTTGTTAAAGGCAGGGAACCATTTTTTGCAAATTTACTACTTTCTGTCAATATACGTTGCATGTTTCTGTCTTAATTTTCCGCTAGGAGCATTAATGCTTTATGTAAACTACTTCAAGGGTTGCATTACAGGCTTGTGACTATGCATACAGCACTATGCATGAATGATAATTAGCAAAATCCTTACTTATTTGCCAGTGCTCAGATTTCAATGTAACTGCAGCATTTCTTGTCTTATGAGACTTTTCATCTTCTTGTTTTTATCATTTTCAAAGGGCGATCATGAGATTTATCAGTATCGCTTTAGATCAGCACATAGACAAGAGGTGAGTTTTTCTTTCCTCAGTAAATCAAGTATGGAATATGTCATGAGTCAAATGGGAACCCTAACGGCAACTTGTTGTCTTTGCTGAGGAAAGTTACAGTATGGATAACATTTAGAACACCAAATAAACTGTGGTGATTCTTCTGAGGTGCGTAGACAGAGAGCTGTGTTCTCCTTTATGTTGTGAACATGATGCCAGTTGTGGCTCTGCAAAGTAGATGCAAAGCTCTACCAAAGCAGTACAAGGGACTGGGGATGCACACTTTGGAGGAACAAAGATCCTACCATCAAGAGCATGGGTCATTTGACTGGTTTTGATCCCTTGCTTTCTTAGGTTGGAATCACTGTCGATACACACCAGGATGGTACTTCAGTTCAGCAAAAAATTCGTACTAGTGCGTGAGCCAGCCAGGAGCAGTGTACTTGATATTAGTGTTCCTCAAAACAGCTGTGTGTGTCCATTCAGTTGATCCCTTCCATTCAGCTGGTCCATTCAATGCATCCTCCAGTTGATCAGGCTCTTCCAGAAGTAAAATGAATCAGCTCTGGTCTTTCATATTGAATCGAGAGGCTGGTTCAATTTGACTTGCTCTGGCCCATTGTATTTTCACACAGGGAATTCTCATCTAGACACATTCCTTATTTGTCTCTTCTGAAGGGTCAGATGTATTTGGGTAAACAAGATTTTTCAGTGCTAGATCACATGTACTAAGCGGGGCAAAGCATATTGCAACTCATTGAGCTCCTCAGGATTGGAACACAAGTTTACCAACACCAAGAGCCATGACAGAGAGCATCCTGCAGCACTGCCTAGTGCAATTTCTTCCAGCATGCTTTTAAGTTACCCTCTTGAGTGTGATGTGTTTTCTTTTTGCAGTTCCCAAAAAGGAAACTCCCAGCTGACCAACTTAGCAGCACGTACTCCTCTACCAGATCCAGTCATGCCTCATCTCGAGCTGTTTCCCGGGTTAGTTACATCATTTTTAGGGGTTTTTGATAGCTTGGAAGAATGGCAGAGTGGCCATACACTTGCAGTAATTGTACAGCTAGGATAACGGGAAGAGAGAAATACACTCAAGTCTTGGGTATCAATCAAGAGAGAGACATGCACCATAGTTCCCACACACACTTTCCTCTGCAGTGAGGTCAGGA
This sequence comes from Anarhynchus alexandrinus, assembly GCA_008711295.1. Lineage (NCBI taxonomy): Eukaryota > Metazoa > Chordata > Aves > Charadriiformes > Charadriidae > Anarhynchus > Anarhynchus alexandrinus. Next base: position 3,265,534 of record VUYV01000002.1, on the reverse strand, counting down.
TCCTTCTTACTTGCACCATGACCCTTCCCTCATGGGAATCCCAGCCAACAGCTGCCTGCAGAGACTGATTTCATGACCTCTGCAACCACGAGGGAAGTTGAGGTGCTGCAGTGCCAGTTCAAGGGCATTGGTGGTGGAGGCTGAGGCAAAGAGGAGCCTCAACAGAAGGCACACTCCAGAGGTGACATGTAGCACCTTGGCTCATCACCACCACTCCGTCTGATGCGTGCAGGCTTGCTCTCTGGGGCAAGTGATGAAGTGAAGTCTAACGATGGAGTGAAGGAATTGCAGCCCATAGTGTGCTTAAGGCCCTGCTGTCAAGGTGGGGGGGTGTTCTTGATGTTGAAGACAATGTCCTGGATTATATTTTGTGCTAGGGTGCTGTGCAAACACAAAACCTGCCTGCCCCACAGAATGCACAGCTGAAGTGTGAGGTGAAAGCCAACAGACCAACCAGACAGCTGAACAGGAGGACACTAGCTGGGGGATGTTACTGTTGTGAGAATGAGTGGTGAATACAACTGACAGCTGATGCTACTAGCCAAATGGAACCACTTTCATTCACAGGCAAATACATAGGTATTAACAATGAAGCCCAAATCATATAGTCATTACTGTATCCTAATGGTATGAACATTTCCACGGTATCAGCTGTAGCTCAGGAAATGGTGCAAATTTTGGCTCATATAAAATACAGTGATAGAATCCATCTGTGCATGCAGAGGCACGTACACATTAAAGACATATTCATGAGAGTTTATAGGCGTGTATATGTGTGTGGTACATATGCTGCTATATATATATGCAGTTCAGTTGCATGTTTTTCATTTATCCATCTAGATCTTGCATCTAAAATGTTCCATGGTAACTCTTTTATAACTATATTCTTTGCATACTTTCTCCCCCTTCTTCCTAGCCTAAGTTTTTGGGAGATGTCAAAACACCAGTATTAGCTGTTTTTCTTCATGGCATTCGTAACGATAAGAAGATAGGAGGCCTCCAGCTTGTGGTATACGCTGATATTGACTCCATCAGGCCGCGGGTGCAGGTATTTGTGTCAAACCTCACAGATTCAAGCAAGTGGAAGCTCTGTGCTGATGCTTCGGTCCTCAATGCTCACAAGGCAGCGGTAAGGCTCACAAATGATTATATACAGCTGTATGCATCACAGGAAAACCATGTTCCATGCATTTAAAAATGGACCATTTCTCTCTCCATTAAAGGCTTACCTGAAATGGGGCAGGAATTGCCAGGACTACAAGATTTCGACTGAGCTGGTAACTGGGCGGTTTGCTGCCCACCCGGCTGTACAAGTGAAACTGGAGTGGCCTAAAGTTCCTTCAAGTGTCAGATCCATAGCAGAATGGTGAGGTTTTAGTCTTTAGTGACACTCCTTTCATGTTATCGGTCAACTGGGAAAAATCAGCGTCCACCCATGAGGTTCTAGTGGTTAAAGTACCGGCTATTAATTTATTCTCTGATCTGTCCGAGTACTGCCTTTGGACATAAAAGCTGAGTGGGAGATCACAGCCACCCTGTTGTAATGTACAGTAATTCTTTATACTGGAGATAATTACTGAAAACTGAGGAACAGATCCTTCCTTTCACTGAACTCTTGATCAGTAAAGCAGAGAGTAGTCATGGGGACCTAGCCGGTGATCCAGAAGACTCTGTATGTTACTTACACACAGATGTGAGACAACCTGGTTGGGATGTGTGCTACTTTTTGCTTCTCTGTTTCACCAGATCTTTCTGATTTGAATTTTTGAAGGTTTTACAAGTTTGTCCCTGGGGCTGCATTAATGCTGGGGTTATCTGGAAAAACGGACAAGAATCCTTCTCGACAAGCCAGGGTGATAGTGGCTCTAACTTCTCCACGGACATGTGATGTTGTTATCAAGCTTCCTGATGTAATTATGAAATATTATTATCACACTCTTATTTTTTCCTAGTAGAAAAGTGACACTGTTTCATTTTAATTACAGTGGGCCAATTCTGAGAAAGAAAAATCAAGTAAGCATCAGTCTGGGTGCAAATGATGAAACCAACTTTTGCTTATTTTCGACCTTTTTATATTACATCCAAGAATATTCATAGACTGATTTTGTTTATAGAAAAAGAGAGTACTCATAATTATAAAAATAAGAGGGTACTCATAATTACATGTGTTTCCATCTGTAGTAGCCCTGTAAGTGTTCACCTAACCACCTCTGAAGATGAGTAATTCATTCTCTCCCAAATAATATCTGAATGATGACCCACACCATGAGAGAAAACTATAAGCAAAAGCAAAAAGCTCATGGACAGTGAGTCAGACGAGTTGTGTTCACATAAAGTCTTTGTCAATCACAGTAGAAGAAATTGAAATCAAATTCCAACTAGGAAAAAAACCTGATCTCAGCTCTTTGCCATGAATACCTGGCACAAGTGTATTTTGAATGTGCTTTTGAATTCCTTTACAGATGATCCTCTACGAAAAAGCCATGAGGCTTCCCCTGTCACTCCCTGTAGGTCCGAGGATACCGGCTTCAGAGCTGCAGCCTCCCATCTGGAATGTCTTTGCTGAAGCCCCTTCTGCAGTGCTCGAGCATTTGAAAGGTCAGGATCTAATTGGGTTCAGAAGCATGGCATCCTCTGTCTCCTGCATTACTTGAGCACCTTCTGAATTTTTCTGGGATTATTTGTCTCCAGTTAATTAGGAAATGTGCTGTAATAATGTGGGAATGGTTCAACTGGGAGAGAATATTGTGCATATAGTACAGAAATCATCATAATTTCAGGGATGAAGATACCCATTATCTGAATTGATAACATTAACACTTACTGGAAATTATTTTTTTGTTAGATAGAGAAACGTATTTTCCAGACCTTTTTTAGAATTTATGGGTACTCAGTAGCCCAAAGCCCCTGTAATCCATACAAAAATATCACATAGTGGAAAAATTATAAAGCTAAAATAATATAGCTTTATGGAAAAATAATATAGCTTTTAGAAAAAGAGCTTTATGGAAAAAAACAATACAGCTTTATGGAAAAATAATATAGCTTTTATGGAAAAGCAAGGACTCACTGGCATTTTATTTAACCAGCTCACTGCTCAGTTTCCTACAACAAGATCACAACCTTTAATGACGTTCAGTTTAACTACACAATGCCGGCAAACTGCTACCACATCTTGGCTCAGGACTGCAGCTCTGACCTTAAGTTCCTGGTGATGATGAGGAATGCTGAAGAAGCTATGAACCTGAAAGCAATCAACATCAAGCTTGGCAGTCAGTAAGTAACTCCTGCCAGATGCTGGGAGCATGAGGGACTAAATCGTCCACATTTAACACGAGGAGCTCAGATCTGAGCTTTACTGCAATGTTTAGCAGCCCAGGGCATTTCGGCATTTCCCTTATTTACTTTCCATGCATGTTGAATGTGATGCTGATGATGTTACCCTGCATCTTGGGTGACAAGAATACCCCTGATGTAATTTAAGTAGTTGAAATTAGCTTATCAGTGATATCTAGTGAGCAGGAAAATGCCGTTGTTGCTGCATGCGCGTGAACGGGATAAAAAAAGGCTCTGAACACTCTTCTCCTTAACAGTGAAATTGATATGCATCCTGTGAATGGGCAGGTGAAACTGCTGGTAGATGGGGCTGAAAGCCCCACGACGAATGTTTCATACATGTCTTCTGGTAAGTGATGCAGCGTCTGTTGTTTCATTTTCACATACGTTTTAGGAGAAAGAAAGAAAGAAAGAACTCTATCAAAGAGATTCCATAAGTTTGTATTCAATAAGTATTTCTACCTCTGGTTGTAAGGTTAATATTTAAGAACATGTGTTTACTCAACTGCATAGGAACATTCAGAAAGACTGATTAGAGTGTGAAGCTCTTGAAGTGGCCAAACTAAGCAAGATGTTAACTAACATGAAGATCCCTCCTCTTCATACATTACTGCAGCTCCTGCCGAGTTCCACATTTGAGAAGTGTTTTGGTTATACTACAAGACCTTGCTTGATTAAAACTTTTTGAAGTAGAGTGTTCTAAATTTCACCACATGTATATTGATGTTTTTCCTAATTTGATTGACAGGCATAAATTGGCTAGCATTCTGAAATATGCTAGGAATAAATATGGAGAACTGGTAAAATAGCCTCCTTGCTTCTCTGAAAGCAGGAATAGTTTGTTTTTTCCTGTGAAAGATACAGGAGGACCTTGTTTCATTCTGTGCTATGCAGTCAAGGGCTATATACAGTGCAGGTATTTCCTGACTGTAGAGCTGTAGTACATGAATTAGGCTAAATCTTGCTGAAATTGGGTTAGCATCTGCCAGTGCTGAGCTCTGTCCTATTTGTTACGTACTTGGGAAGTGATAATTGTGCTAGAAATGGCTCCAGTGACAGTCACGGTGTTCTTTGTATTTCCTTACTCCAAAGTAGTGTAATCGGGGCCCTGTATACCTGCACAACTATACAGATATTATAGGCAGCTCTGCAGTCATTTCTAGAAATAAATATGAATATGTTAATAACCCAAAGAAAAACAAGTAAATCTGTGATCATTAAAATTGTTTTCCAACTTTTTACAAACATCTATTTTCTATACATACACATTTCTACATTGCTTTGACGTATGTGTTTTTTTCTTGACTAGAACAATTGAGGAATTTCAAGGAAAAGAACATTTTAGAAATGTCACAGTTGCTTTTTTTCTTTCTTAAAGAAGCTACATTGGGCCTGTTTTGGTTTTGCTCTGCTTTATTTTGTTTTCTTTCTAGGTGCTTCTCTGTGGATCCACAGTGAAAAGCAAGGACTTGTACTTGTTGCCCCAGCCTATGGCATTGATAAACTGTACTTTGACGGATACACGTTCAGGGTATAGTTATTCCTCTTCATAACCTTGGGTGTTGAGAAATTGCCATAGGAGTCTCTTAAAACTATATGTGTGAGTGCAAGAGTATACAGTGGCAAAACCAAATCTGTGCAGGGCCCAAAAAAACCCCAAAGGGGAGATGATGCTACAGGATTGCACAGCCCTGCTCTTTATTTCTCAGTAGGAGAAGTGAGAATCTGTGGCCGACAAAGATATATTATTCTTGCAGTACAGGTGTGTGTTGGGAAATGGGCCTGTGAGCGTACACACACTGAGCCAGCAGTGCATTTGCAGGGAAAATAAGTTTTCAGCTCTGTCCACTGTTCTTACGGCTGTATAATCCTTTAAATTGGCAAAAATGCAGCCGTTCTTTTAAGATGAACAAATGTTTTAAAGGCTGCACTAAAACCAATAGGAAATGAGAATGAAAGAAATCGGTAAACCATACTGTATTTATCACCTATACTACAAAAACATCCATCAGACAAAAGCTTCAGCGTATTAATCGTCTAGACTACTAATAACATACTAGACTGGCACTGTGAGTTTTAAAGGCTTTGACAGTTAAAGACACTGCAGCACCACGGGAGTTTGGCATCTGACTGTCAGACCCTTTTGAATTCTTAGCAGAGATTTTAAATGTTTGTGCATTAACTTATACTGGAAGGGACCTACATAGCAAAAATCTGCTCCATCTCCATGGCTTTTTTTTTTTTAACTTGAAATGGTTTTGTTTGTTTTTTTTCTCTCGAAGATTCAAGTTGCTTTATGGATGGCAGGGAAAATGTGTGGAATATGTGGAAAATATGATGCAGAATGTGAAGAGGAATATCGGATGCCCAATGGATATCTAGCTAAAGATGCAGTGAGCTTCGGGCATTCTTGGATTTTGGAAGAAAAGCCTTGTACAGGAGGTATGCAAGATGTGATAAATTTAATATAATATTACTGCAGTTGTATTGAAAATGTAGACTTTATTTAGAAAGTTTAAAATCCGTAAAAATTTTGAAGAAAGCATTTTAAAGAGGTTCATTATTAAGTTATACTAAGTATAAAAAGTATTTGTCAGTTTAGAAAGGAATAAGAAATTACAACTTAAACAGACAAGCCAAAAAAACACAAGTCAGTTGAAATTAAATAACCAAGCTGAAACAAAATCTTTGTTTCAGTTTTGAAGTGTTTTAGAAGATCAGGAAAAATTGTAAGAGGATACATTCATACAGAATGCTTTGATTTAAGCCCAACAGCATTTTCCAGCCAGTATTTGATCCATCAAAAAATCAGATGGGGATTAGTAATTATTTTACCTTGGCTGACCACCTGATTTTTGAACCAGTGCAACCTGTCAAGCAAAGCATTCAAGCGCATGAGCAGTTCCAGGGACTTAATTACATGGTTGAAATAAAAAAAAAAAGCTGTATTTTAAGTGTTTCAGTAGATTAGGATCTTATGCTGTGCTCAGAGCTCTCAGCTGAGGTTATGATGCAACAGCAAACCATAGTGCTGCAAGGAGAACAGGCACGTTGCCCTCGTGAAGAAGATTTGTCCTGCTGGGAAGGACTTGCTCAGTGCCTGGAGATGGCTTCTACATGTTCAGCTGTACATCAGCTGTTATTCTGTCATGGCTTTGTAAAGAATACTGGGCATCAAACTTGCTTTAGATGGGTATGGAGTCCACATGCATCTACACAATAATTTTCCCGTGGTTAGTAGTGACCACTTATTGTGCTTCCATTTAACATATGGTGGAAATGGCTGGAATTTTGAAGAATAAAGCTTATAGTCTGGAATAAGTTGTGGTCCATTTAGCTTCTCACACACGTGTAACTGCTTGTCCTGGGAATCCAAAATGAGATCAATATTACTGGCTGGCAGCAATGACTTTTGGTCTCTCTCTCTAACAATTCTGTGTCTGAATGACAGTTGCAATAGTGTAATTCTTTAGTGATTATTTTTATTTGGTCAGAAAACCCGCTTTATTTCCACTGCTGAGTATTCAACCCTTTCAAATGCGGTTTTGCAGCTAATCAGTAAGACAGTTTACTTTGAAAATTGTTTATTAGAAAGTACATCAGACTATGTTTCTACATGTTAATCTAGAAATAACTGAATTTAACTTTCTGTAGCTCCATATCTAATTAGCTGATTTGAAAAGCTTATCAGTCAGTGACGCTGCTTTGCTTATGATCAAAATGTAGTTTTCATAGAGGAAAGTTGTTTGCAAATTGGCAGTGTTGGCAGATGGGTCCTTCTGGGGAGATACGAAGATTTTGGATGCAAGCACGTAAACTATCACCAATGGTTGTGTTACAGCCTGCAAACTGCGACGCTCCCTTGTGAAGCTTGAGAAGACAGTTCAGCTTGCGGGTGTAGAGTCCAAGTGCTATTCTACAGAGCCCGTGCTGCGCTGTATGAAAGGATGCTCCGCCACCAAGACTACTCCAGTCACTGTTGGTTTCCACTGTCTCCCAGCTGGTAAGGAAACAGAAATCCTACTGAATAGCAGCTGCACAAAAGTCTAAACAGATTGTCCCTTGGCTTGGTTATTCCACTTGAAACATATGAATAATCTCACACATCCACAGGTAGGGATGGACTTGCTGTGGTATTGACTGAAGACCTTCCCCTGTTTTCATTAATATGTAAAACTTTCTTTAGGGAGAGATATGTTTTTCTGTTGTAATTTTACCGTGGTTTTCATTATACCGGAATTTAAAATCTAAACTGAACTCCCCTTCGTGGTGCTTTGAGCTAACAAGGTGAGGGCAGGGTAACAGCACAGTCAGCATTGTGATTCAGACAAAAAACTGTGTATTGCAGCCGGTGAGGATTCAGCCACATCTGATCATGTGTGGCACCCTGAAATGGGGATCCTCCCCTTGTATATTTTTATATGTCAGTGCCTTTGGGTATGATCCTATTTCACTGAGCCGATTTAGGCAATAGAAGGGCAGGTGTGGAAGGGATTCCTACACACAGGTGCAGTGATGTAGGAGGATGTCTTTTTTACAGGTATATTGTAGATTCTAAGATACTAGATTAGATGGATATAGATTATATAGATGATGGGTTCATGTCTGTTTTCCAAGTTTGTTTTTCCTCCAAGACCACAATATCATTTCCTAAATGTATTATTAATAAAATTCCATATGGAAGTAGTAGTTTTCAAGGTAGAACTGGGTTATTAATTAAGTGGGTTTCCTGGAACATCTCTGCCTGATTTTGACAAATATAAATACATAAGCTAGCGGGGGGAGGCCAAGCCTGCTGTAATGACTAGTGCGTGGTAAACGATCTACCTTGCAAAACTACTTCTGAAGTATACTGTTTACCTTTCATTTCTTGTTCCCCATCAGATTCGGCTACCAGCCTGATGGACAAACAGACAAAGTTTGACCAGAAGTCAGAGGATATGCAGGACACTGTTGATGCACACATAGCATGTTCGTGTGAGAACGAAGACTGCAGTGCATGAAGCTGTGCTTTGCAGCATGGGAGAAAAGAGAAACACTTGAATGTTTTTATTATGTGGTGTAAGAAAACTCATCTTAAGGCATAATAGGGATACTAAATTAAGTGTTTAAGGCCGTGTGGAATCTTCCCAAGTAATTTAAAGTATTAAACTTTATTCTTGTAGAAACTGTTACGATTGTCCATAAATATCTGATTTATAATAAATCCATGCATGGAAAAAATGACGAAGGCTTCCTTATTTCACTGGTTATGGAAAGAGGTCTGTGTTGCTTCTCCTCACCCCCCATTTCATAGACTTCTTGAGTCTGTGACCATCTTCTGTGCACCAGGCACATATCTGTGTCAGGACCCATCAGGGATGTGGGCTGGGTAGCTGTGGTAGCAGGCTTGTTTCCCCCAGTGCTTTCTTCCCTGGTGCACCCGGGGCAGGAACTGATCCCCTCTGTGTGATGCAGCAGTGACGCAGCCACGGTGCTCTGCAATAACTACCTGATGTGCTGGTGCTGCTGAAGGGAACAGCAAGACAAGGGAATAAGCCTGAACCTCATGCCACTGGACAAGGCTGCTCTGAGGGGGTCAGGAACACGTTATGTTCCTCGTGCACCACATGCAGAAGCTAGTGGGAATCAGGAGCCTTTGAACAGGACACAGTGGAGTTACCCAAGTATACCACCTGCCAAAGGGTCTGAAGCAGAGCCAGACCTTTGCACTTTGGGTGAGATGCCCCAACTCTGCATGCCCAGCACGAGCCCTCGCTGAGGTCACCATCAGCAGGTGGGCTCTTCCTCCTGCCCACCCGCTGCAGGTCTGCGTGAGCACAGTGGGGGATGTGCTCATCTGCCGTTAGCGCTGGAGCCCAAAGGATTCCAGAGGATCTGGAAGATTTTCTTCTGCTTTTCCATAAGGCTGTGCTTGCAGGCCGAGTCTGCACGCTGCGTGAATTTGTTTTTCAGAGAATTGCCTTAGGAGACAGTGTAGACATAACCATCGATGTCAATGAGATTGGTGGCATTAGGAGTTTTGCACAAATTTTGATAGAAATGATATTGTACTTTCTTAAGTTTATATGCCTTAATCACCATTCTCCCAATTAATACACATACATCCAGCCAATTTTATTACTGACTGAACACACATTCATCTTTTACATTGAAGTTTGTTAATGCGAAGCAGAATGTGATCCTACCGCGTTGTTAAAAATATAGATCTGCAGTAAATTAATTAAAAGAGAAGCAAGTTATTTTGTTCTTGAAATCAGTAGAAACCAATGAAGAAAAATGGCACTTACCTATGACCATGGGGGGTGGAGAGGTAATCACTAGCTAGTTGCTGAAAACACAAGGGAACATTCTGTTAAAAATTGTGTTGTTTTCTTTCCCCAGCAGCTTTAGTACCTTCAATGGATGAATGGATGTGAGTTTTATTGTTTGGATGTGAGTTTTATAGTTTGGAAAGGTAGTGTCCTTAGTACCAAAAGGAGTATGTTTGAAAGACAGGCACAAATATATAGTGATACACAGTTTAAAGGCTGTCATGGTATCTTGTGCTGCAAAGTGATGGGGAGCTGACAGCAGGCGGTGTTTGGGCACCACCTGGCAGCAGCAGCAGCAAAGCAGTGAGCTGGTGGGTTTGCTGCTTGCCTGGAAGTCACACAGAGCAGACATGGGAAGCACAGACTTCCCGGGTAACCCCTGAGGCCAAATCCAGCAGAAGCTGGGGCTTTGCATGACCCCCAGGGCTGGGCTCCACGGGCGTCTCTGGCACGAGCTCCCAGCTCCGGTGGGGCCAGCCCCTGGGTTCCCCTCTTCCCAGCCTGCCAAGGCTGAAGCACAGTTTTGGGGAGGACTCTCGTCTTCCAGGCTCCATGTTCAGGTGTGAGGGGTGCGATGAGCTCAGCAGTAAGGCCCTGGCAGGAGACCCACGGGTGAGCATCACCCAAGCACCATGGCAGCCGGAGCACCCGTGGGACTGCAGGGGGGTGCGGGCTGTGGGTGTCCACCTCGTGAAGGGCTGCGGGGAGGCCCCAGGCAGCCTCTGCCCCTCTCTCCAATGCCATCGTGGAGAGAGCTGAGCACAGCTCGAAGGAAACACTGTCCAGGGCAGGTCCTGGGGACAGCAAAGTTGTTTGTCACTCCCACAATTTTATTAAGACTTTTTTTTTTCCTTCTCTTTTTGACTCAGGTTATATCCTTCGGAGAAATATGAAGTGTGAAATGTCTGTGAGTGTATGAGGGAACAGGCTGGGAGTTGGAATCGTTCTTGACGTACTGGAGAAATGGTCTAGAAAATAAGAGGGTTCAGTTCCATAAAGAAACTCCCAAAGGCGAAGCCCTCACAAACAGGTTTTGCCTACCCCTGGAGCAGAAGCACAGATGATCCCACTCTGTGGCAGCAGCATGGCTGGGGTCACCGGGGATGCAGCATTTGCTGCCCAAAGTGGTGGGGACGGGGAGAGACTCTGCGAGTCCGGGGCTGGGGGTTTTGGGGAGACCCCAGCCAGGCCCAGCCCATACAGCCCTTATTTTGAGGAGTGTTATGGTTAGTGGTGTCACTGTTATAGTGGTGTTTTAGTGACAGTGTTATAATTTTGAGACACTGAATACAAGCATTGTTGTATTTAATTTGCCATCACAGCAGCGCTTTTCTGCTTGCACTGCCACTGACCCCAAGTCCTCGCTGCCCACAAGGTGGTTTGTTTTTTTTTAAAAAAAAGCTGTGCAGCTGCATATAGGTATGCCATTATATATTAGCTTTTGAGCCTCAATTACCTACCATTTACCAAATCTCCAAAGACATGACACACAACTCACTAGTGACTGGCTTGGCTTTTGTATCATGTACCATCAGTTTTACAAGGCAAGGGGTTAAAACAAACAGGACCAGAATGTAGTGCCAGTAAAAACAGTGAAGTATTTTCCGTGCTTCAAAATGTATTTATTTTTTTTACCCTACAGATGCAACCTTTGATGTAGGAACAAAATCCACAGTTTGTCAGACATTATAAATTATATCCCAACTGCCAATTATAAAAAAAAATCAGCATTATGAAAACTAAACTGTCTTGGATAGGAGCCACCGATCTGTTGATGAGAAACTGAATCCAGTCCCTTCTCACAGTGAGGTGGGCAGCAGCTTCGGTTCCCCACCCGTGGAGGAGAAGGTTGGTGGGCAAACACCGGCTGCGCAGCACCAACATGAACCCCTCAGTCCAGGGCTGCCATAACCCTCCTTGTGCAGGTTCCTGATGTGAACGGGGCGGGTGGCTCCCTCTGCTTTAGTTGAGCCCAGTTCTACGTCCCAGCAGTGGAGGACCAGAGGACCCAGGGACGATGCCAAACCCTGAAGCCAAGAGCAGCCTGAGGGGCCTGTGGGGTTGCCTCCAAAAGGACAGGGAAAATGCCGACTGATGGGAGAAGGGGGCTGCACTGTGGGGTGAAGATGCTGCCCTTTGCTGCGTGATGTGAAATGAGTTTGGGTGAATCACACTGTGTACACCTTTGTAAACCAAGAGGTTTGTGTCTGTCACGTCCCTCAGCCTCACCCATCCCACCTCATGGGGGCAACCCTCACCAACACCCCTCTATGGCTAACCGCGCTGGTGAAAGGGGCTGACGCGTCAGCTGGGTAAGAGAAGGCAGGTGAGGGAAGCATGAACATCAGCAGCATTTATCCATGGCCTTGGTGACAATGACGGTAGGTTTGTGTTACTGGGTGAAGTCCCCGTCCCCAGAGAGTAGCACTGTGGGTGACAGCCTGTCCCGCTCGCAGCAGGGCGGGTACGGGCACGGTGTCACGGGAGGGCTGCCCGGGGATTTTTGCACAATCCTGCTGGGGCACTATCAGTTAGATAAGCTGTGTGCCTTATGGTCAGGTCAGGATAACCTGGACAAAGTCAGCGCAGACTGCAATAGCACCGGGTGCTTCCAGTGAATAAGGATAATTGGTAGTTTTTCTTACACAATAAATATTTTGGATTTAACTATATTTCAATACTTTTAAGCACTAGTTTCAAAAAGTACTTCCCGTGCATTCAGTTGGTGAAGCGAGAACAAAAGTAGTTGTGATGGTTTTGGCTCAGCAATAACAGCCGGCACCTTGTCCCCGACCCCCTCTCCCTCAAAGGGTTTGAGTGGTTGATAAAAAGTTGATAACTCAACAAAATTCACTGTGCCTGTTAATAATTCTTCTATAAAAGCTGCACATTTTCCCTTGCAGTCTTCAGTCGCTTTTAGCATGAAGGGACTCATCCTGACCCTGGTGCTCACCCTCGTGGGTAAGTTGAAGCTTTACCAGCACTGCTGAGCTGCGATGGCCACTGCGATCCTGAGCAAACTGCATGTCCTCTGGGCCCTTCAGGGATATTTACAGCTCAATTTGCCGAAGCCCTTTTACGACTTTGGCTGTAAACTATTAAATTTCTGTGCCTAAGCTTAGCAGCAGGGGAAAAGCCGAGCAAGCAGCAGCTAGCGAGGGGGGGCTGGCATGGGCTTGGTGTCCCCAGGGGGTGTGGGGTGCACATTCCTGGTTGTTTGCCAACCATTAGCACACTGAGTAAATGAATAATAAATGTGAAGTGCCCACAGAGGTGGGGGGGTTTCTCACGCATCTTTCTCTTTCCTCCCACGCAGGGGGCCAGAAGCAGGACCTCGGTAAGTGCCACCACCAGCGAGCAGCTCCCACGCTGCCCTCCCCTGTGGCCATGGCCGCTGCTTGCACCTATTTTTCGGCAGCAGCAGCTTCATGCTTCTTTGCCGGGATGGTTCTGGCGAGTAACATCACAACAATCATAGCGAAGGAGGTGTTTCTATTACATTTTCTTTTCAATTTCAATAGAGCCCATTTTTCATACCGGCAAGACCTACCTATATGGCTATGAGAGCTTCATCCTGCACGGGCTGCCCGGCAGAGGCCTGGCGATGGCGGGGGTGAGGTTGACCTGCAAGCTGGAGATCAGCCATGTGTCCCACAGTGACCACCTTCTCCAGGTAAANCGTTTGCTTCACACCTCCAGGCTGGTAAAATAAATGACAAAAAGATGCAGAGCTCACACAAAAGCTTAGGGCCCTTCCCGGTGCTGAGATGACCCCATAAGCTCAGTGTCAGACCAAGCAGCTTCGCTCAGGCAGCGATGATTTCCCCAGCGCAGGCAGAGGTGTGGGCATGGGCACAGAGCTTTGCGCCCCTGTACCCCTAAACGCTGCTGGGGGAGAGCCGAGGGCACCGCTGGAGTGTCTCCAGCTGCAGCCAAACTGTTTTGGGTTACGGTAGTGAATTACAGAAAGCGCCACAGGCTTCCTTGCAGCCCACACTTCTGCAGGAGGGAGGCAGAGCTGCTCCAGCTCTGCTGCCATCAGTACCTGAGTCCTCTTGACGCAAGCTGCCTTGGGTTCATCTCCATGCAGAAATATGGCAGGCAGCCGCTTTAAAGAATTGGCCTTAAGACAGTTTTACTGAAGCAGCACTAAGCTGGAGTATGAATGAGAATTCAGGCATGAAATGTTCATGTTTTTCAACCTGGTCCAGAGCCTGAGAAAGGCTTGGTGCTTGAATTCAGATAGCACATGAGGAAGTCCCATCTGTCTCCACTATCTTCCTTTTGATATCCTTCATGCAGGCATTAATTCAAACATGAAGGATTCTAATGGTAATGCTTGTGCTTGGCATAATGATACCAGAGCTGGAAGCGCAGTTATTCATTGAAAAGATTAAACCAAACAACTTAAAATACTGCCATGCAATGAAAGACCACAGAAAAGGGATCAGGAAGACACCAAGTGGGGAGAAAGCTGTAAGAGGGCACTGAGCGTTCATCTTAGGAGTTTACTCAATCTGTAATCCTGTGCATATATTACTGAAACAGTGTGAATGAATACCTATTATCAAACTTTAAATGCTGCCGCAATTGCAGGCTCTCTGTAACCTTGCTAGAGCTGCTATAACTTTAGCAATCGCAGACGATAGTCTCGAGTAGGATTTAATTTGAGAAAACGTGACAAGAGGCAAGCCACCCTTGCAGCAATGATTACAAATGCCTAAATAAAACAGAGCAGTAAAACCGCACCATTTCCCTCTGTGCAAAACATGTCCTTTTATGTAGGAGGGTGGGAGGTGTGCGTGTATGTGTATGTGTATGTGACTAGATAGGTACGTGCATGCAGGCACACATTTCCCACTAGGTAGCAGTCAAGGACTTGTGTGCAAGCTTTACAGCTTGATAAACTCAAAATGATGACAGCCGCTTCCAAAGAAAGATGACAGCTCCTGCTGGGCCATCTCCCGTGCGAGGTCCTGCGGTCATCTCTGCTTTCCCCATCAGCTGTGCTGCGGCTTCGGCGCTCTGGGATGTGCTGGACCTGGAGCAGTAGCCAAAATAGTCCCTGTGTGTTTAGGCAGGCAGTTTGAGCAATGGCTTGGCTGCCTTGCAGACTGAAGGAAGATCTCACTGGACATCTGGGGAAAACGGGCGAGCATCCTTTCTGTACAGATTGCTGGCAGCCGGTGTTTCACTCACCCAGCAAGCTTCACCAGATTTGCTGAAGTTTTGAACGCTGCTTGCACAATCTCATTTTTGTGGCAGAAGTCCTTCATGCAAATTGCATTTCAAGGGCACTTCCTAGGCCCAGGGCAGGAGTCTGAGGAGGAAAACATTTCCTCTGCTCTTGGACAAGTGGCTTGTGTTCGGCCATGGATTTGAAGTGCCCAGTTTCCCCGTTATTGCACTATTTCAAACTGATGGGGAACAGAATGAATGTTTTCCTAATGTTATTCACAGATTCGATCACCAAAGCTGGAGGAATTCAATGGCTTCTGGCCTACGGACCCCTTCACTCCGTCTTCGAGACTCACAGAGACCATTGCTGCATGCTTCAGCCAAGCTTTTAAGTTTGAATACACCGAGGGAAGGGTTGGAAGTATTTTCGCCCCTGAGGACTGTCCCATCCTGTGCACCAACCTAGTGAGAGGGATTCTGAACATGATGCAGATAACCATCAAAAAGTCACAAAATGTGTATGAACTACAGGAGGTTTGTTTTGTCCATTCTGATTTTACTTTTATTGCCATTTTACTGTTATATAGTAACTTGCCTGTACATACACTTCCCAGGAAATTTTCTTTGACCTATTTATTACTGTTTCAAGTGGAAAGTTCATTGTGTTTAAATCAATACTCACAGGCCGGCATTGAAGGCATCTGCCAAACCAGATATGTTATCCAGGATGACAGCAAGAATAACCGTGCCACCATTTCCAAAAGCAAGGACCTGACCAACTGCCAGGAGAAAGCGGTGAAGAACATGGGAATGGCGTACATCCGCCCCTGCCCCACCTGCCCCCTGGTATGAGCAGCACGGTTGGGCGTAAGCCACGGCTAAACACCCATACATCACACTGATGCTACTAGGGAGTTTGGCTCATCTGTGCTAATTAACTTCCACCTGTTCCTATTTCTGAGTGGGTCTCTTTGCACTTCTAGAAAGTCAGAAACATTAAGGGCACCGTGATGTTCACTTACAAGATGAAGTATGATGACAGCGGCGCCTTGATGACGTCTGCTACATCCAAGCAGGTGTACCAGATCTCTCCCTTCAATGAACCCAATGGGGCAGCAGTCATGGAGGCAAGGTAGGAACCATGCAGGTCCTTAGCATAACTGTGATTATCAGAGCCAGGGGGAGATGCCTAAAACATATTTACTGTTGATTTGTGAGTTAACAAGAAGCATCTGGCCTGTGGTCTGCAAAGGGCCAAGGCACCATACATCCCTTGGGATGCCCAGCCAGGTCCTGTGTCCTGCCATTTGGAGGTTTTGCTGGGGCACCTGAAACATTTGTCCAACCTCTCAGAGACTTTGGCAAACTCTAAAGAAAGCTTTCACCGGTCCTGTGACATTTCCAGATGATCCTGAGCAATGCATAAATGGAGAAGTGTACGATCCGTTTATGGTCAATGCAACGGTCCTGCTGGGCACCCCTCAGTCTGCTCCAACCGCTGTACGTGTCCTCCACACACAATGCACTTAAAGGCTACTAATGCATTTCTTTCTTTCCCTTGAAGACAAGAACTGTCTTTGGTTGACATTAAAAGGACTCCCATCAGTGCACCAAAAATTCAGCTGCAAAACCAGGGGAGTCTTCGTTATCATTTCTCAGGAGAGCTACTCCAGATGCCAATTCCTCTAATAAGGATTAAAAATCCAGATTTACAGGTATTAGAGGCTTGTTTTTCATACTCTTTCATTATTTATAAGGTTAACAGATCATCACATAATTATTTCAGACATGGATCCTTCCAACTGTCTGTTTTTTACCATAGTTAACAGAAATACTGCAGCAATTAGTTCAGAATAACGAGGAAGGAGCCACTAAAGAAGCTTCAGCCAAGTTCTTACAAATGGTCCAGCTTTTTCGTGTAGTGACCTTTGATCAAATTGAGTCTTTGTGGGTGCAGTTTGCCAACGACCTTCCCTGCAGGTAACTGCATTGCCTTCAGCCAGGATCTCTGATCAGAGGCACACTGGGCAACGGGGATAATGAATCCTCCTCTCCCTGGCAGGCACTGGTTCCTGAGTGCCATCTGTGCTGCTGGAGCAACTGACACATTCAGATTCCTGAAGCAAAAAATTCATGATGAGAAGCTGAACATCTGGGAAGCAGCTGCGACTCTGCCTCTCGCCTTCCATTTCGTTACACCCAACAAGCAAACCCTAGAAGTTGCCTCAGTGAGTGCAGATCGTTCTTCCTTCTGTTTCCCCCTCACCCCTTTTTAAAGGTGAATTCACAGGATTATAAGTGAAAGAGGCAACATATTTCCTTCTAAATTTGTAAAATGCAAGGTATTAACAAAAATGGGGAATGCTTTAGAAAATGTTTCCAAACACTTGTTGCCAAAATTTTTTATAGCTTTGATACTTGGTGTTAAAACCCACAAATCCTCAGAAAATTGCTACTGATTTATTTTTGGGAAAATATTAAAAAAAAAAAAAGGCAAACTCAAGAAAATAATATCATGTAACTAAAATCTAAAGTACATACTGTACAACTGGAGCAAGTCAATTTACTTTTATTGTAGCTGAATGACTAGCATTAGATTTAACTTCTGAAAATATTTAGGAAAAATCCAAAGCAATTTTATCTATTTATTTCTCAAATGTAATTTCCACTAAATACCAGCTCTAATTACTAGAAACATTAAAGACTGCTACTTCTTTCTTCTGCAGACTTTTCTGACCTGTCCCCAAATCCAGAAAGCATCAATGCATCGAATAATTGTTTACCTGGGGTATGGCAGCATGGTAAATAAATACTGTGCTCAGACTTCACTTTGTCCAAATGAACTTCTTCAGGTAGGTGACTCTCATTTCTTATTCATGAGGGGGAAGAAATTTGTAAAATGCCTCTAATTTAGCTCTCACAATGCTGGCAATTAGGTAACTCGCTGTTTACATGCCTCACTCTTAGCTGTGATTGCCTGCAAAATTGCAAAGACAGAATGAAACGCTGACCTAATGCCTTTGAAAAATCTGGTCTTAACAGTTCAGAATTTCAAATGTAAGTGGTAGAAGCCTGTGGGGATAATGGAACCTATAAACAGCCTGAAAATGAGTTTAGGCATGATAAATTTAGGATTAAAGCAAAATAATGATAATTCTTCTGTCTACTTTTACATTAGGTAGAATGTACTTTAAAAAAAAAGCTATTAAAAAGGCACTAAAGGGTGAACATAAGCAAAGCTTTAGATATGTCATAGGTTAGTGCTTCCAAATTGGCCCTGCTACATAATTGCGTGTCACTGTCAGAAATATTCAGGACATTGTCCTCGGACTATGCAGCTCTGGCTCCTTACTCACAGGGACCACAGCACCGAGATGGCCTGCTGGTGTTTGACATGTGTTTAAATCTTCCAAAAAAGAGTGAAAGAAAGCCAAGCCACTGGAAGGGTAATTTGTCTTCTCAGAACACCAAAACCACTTAAGTAAACTTGCTATCGCCATTAGGAAGTGAAAAATATGGAAGTGTAACGCTGCAGCTGTGCAGAGCCGGGGGCTGCAGGCTGGCAGGGCTGGCGGAGGTGCCCCAGGGAACCACTGAACTCAGCATCAGCTCAGGGCTGCTCTTGAACTTGAAACAGACTCTCTGGTGCAGGCGTCCACCTAGGATTATCTCATCTCCTACGCTCAGGCTCAGGCACAATTTAAAATCAATTACCACACTGCGTAAGGAGAAAACCAAGTTTGCTTGTATGTTCCGTGTTTGGCATCCTGATAATGATGGTGAGATCTTTCCTGGGAGAAAAATCCGACCAGCTTTACTCAGGGCTCTGCACCAGTAGTTATTTTGCTTGCTATGGCAATGTGTATTTTTATGTATTAATACAAGATCGTCACCTGGTAAGATTAACACAGTCTGCTCTGTTTTCAGCCACTCCACGACCTTGCTACTGAAGCCACCAGCAAAGGTGATGCCAAAGATATGGCCTTGGCCCTGAAAGCCATCGGCAACGCAGGAGAGCCGGCCAGTATCAAACGCATCCTGAAGTTCTTGCCAACGTTTTCCCCGGCTGCAGCTTCATTACCAAACAGAATTCATGCTGATGCTGTGTTGGCCTTGAGGAAAATTGCCAGAAAAGACCCTGCAAAAGTAACTGAAATTATTATTTAAAAAAGATCTTAGAGGGTATGGTTTGGGTTAACTTAGTGACTCAGGAATAATAAAGCCACTGGGTAATGTCAGCAACCCTGGGCAGATTTCTCAGTTACTGGTCTTCCTCTTGCCCACGCTGCAAATTTCTGGCATCACCCCATCCTTGTTGATATCCTGGGAAAGAGGTTGCCTTAGTCACTGTAACACTAGGCCCATTACTAGTGGCTGTTTCTTCCAGCCCTGTTCACTGTGCACCCAGCAATATCTTCATTTTCAGTGACAGGTCCCATGCTTAAGTCTCTATTTCGGGTTTTGTTCTTCATTCACTGCAGATCACACACGCACAGTTTAGGAACCACTTCTCACTGAGAAGTTATGAGGTATTCACAGGTTGTTCCTTCCTCCTCTAGGTAAGGGAGATCACCCTCCAGGTCTTTATGGACAATACACTTGCTCCTAACGTCCGAATGGTGGCTTGTGTTGTCCTCTTTGAAACCAAGCCTGCTCTTCCAACTGTAACAGCTATGGCCAGCTCGCTGCTGACTGAGCCCAGCTTACAAGTAGCCAGTTTCACATATTCACACATGAAGGCTTTGGCAACAGGCAGGATCCCACAGCTCTATAATCTGTAAGTAGAGGAAGAAGTACATTTTTTAGTAGGAACTGGTGATTTTTCTCTTGCAGTTTTCTAAGAATTTGGTCACACTCAACTATCTTCATATGGTTTTAATGCTTTATCACTTAGATCTGCTGCCTGCAACATTGCCATTAAACTACTGAGCCCCAGACTTGACAGGCTGAGCTATCGTTACAGCAAGGTCATTCATGTCGGCGATTATTCATGTGAGTACCAGGTGCCCTCTTCACTGTTTCAGCTTATGTAGCCAGTGCCTCTATTTTGTTCCACGATTTTCATCCAAAATCCAATCATGGGCTGTGAGTTTAGTGCACAGAAAAAGCCTAAGAGTCTCCTAAGATGCAAAATCCCCTGAGGGTCTTCTGCTACCCTCTGGGTATCTGCTGGGGAAAGCAGTGCCTGCACATGGATTTAGGCATCCTTCTTCAGTCACTGTGCTTGTGTTGACTCTGCACTAGAACAAAGTTCTCCTCTTGAGGTTGCAAACTTGAGGACCTGTGGGACTGAATCCCAGCAGAACCCCTTGTGATCTACTACAGCATGCACCTGAGGTGGCTTACATGCACCAGACACTTCGCAGACCCTAACCAAAATCTCCATTGCTTTTTATTCCTGTGGTAGCTGAATATCAGGCTGGTGCCATTTGGAGGGTCTACCTAATGAACAGTCCCAGCACCATGTTTCCATCTGATATAATCACAAAAGTAAGAGGATATTATGCAAATACTGCAACGGATATTATTGAAGTAAGTATTTCATTAAACATCCAGCTAGATCCAAGCCAGCTACCAGTAGTATTACTTGTGAAGCTGTTTGGACTGTGACATAGTGTTTAACTCCATCTCTGGCTGTGAGGGCGGATGTGGAACAGAAAATTTAGATAATGATTATGATTTTACTTAGGCTTCTTTGTTTAGTTGGGTTTCTTGACACATACATTCATCAATGAATACATTCAGTATGGGCATGAAAATCTAGGAGAACAGAGGAAAGCTTATGCAGCAGAACATTCATCTGCCTACCTAAAGTCGCATGGCATCTAGGGTATTTTGCATAAGTACAGGGAAATAACACCTGAAATTAAATTTCAGCCAGCAGTTCACCCAAGGCAGGATGAAGCTCCCTGTAACAGCATGCAGGCTTCTTGGGCAAGCTTTGCAGCCTGGGCTGAGCTCTGCGCTGCCCTAAAATTATCCCTGCTGACTAATTCAAAGCTGGCTCAGCACGTCCTCAGCATCTGGAGCCATAGCCTGCAGTCATCTGCCAGGTAGACATAGCCTTATAAGTACAATGGCTTCATGAAGTCTGTATTTAGAGCGGCCTCAGTGAGTGTAATAGTAGGTACAAAGGTTTTCCTGGGCTCTCTTGTGCTTGGGCTGTGTCACCCGACTCTGTTTCCTACAGGTGGCTCTCCGGTCACAAGGCCTAACTGAGCTTATCAGGAAGCAGAATATTCCCTTTGCTGAGTATGATACATACAAGACACTGAAGGAACTCGGTAAAACGGTATGTGTCTACGCACCCGTCTGATCTGTTTGTAACACACAATTCCTGCTAGCGCCGGGGTTGCATCACCCACCCACCGAGTCGTCCCTTTGATGTTTCAGTGAGAAAGGAGTCAGTCATCCTGTTTGGTCATGGAAAGATGTACTTACATTGTACTTACGCTGTCAACAGATGCCACCTTTTCACTCAACATGTGCCAGCCCTTAATGTACAGTACAAAAGACAATGATGATGCCGGTAGCTAAAATTCATGTGTTTTCAAGTGTATGTTAAAACACAGTAAGTGGTTGCTCTTCTCCTTTAAAACGATTCTTGAATAAGATTTTTGTCCATGAGTCCTTAGGTGTCACCCACTACTTAGAGCAGCAGAAATTACCAAGTCCTTACCTCATCCTTACGTGGGAAAATTCCCACTGAAGTCAGTTATGCAACATAAGAAAGGCCACATTGGTTCAGACCTGTAAGATGTCTATTAGTTTTTGGCTAAGGAACCATGGTTAGCACCTTCAGATGAGATCTATGCTTTGCTAATACATTACTGTATTTGAAGTAACATTATCTGCTACTTTTCTTTCTCCCCATCTCTCCTTAACACCACAGCTTCTGGGATGGAAAGAACTACCTCCTGAAGACCCTCTGGTGTCTGCTTATGTCAAAATATTGGGCCAAGAGATCGCCTTTGTTGACATTGATAAAGATGCCATTCAGGAGACCATGATGGTACTGACAAGGCTGTTGTCTTTTTTGTCTGCGATGCTGAATAATTTCCCTTCACCGTCTCTTCTTACCCACTTACCTAACCTATTTCTGTTTTCAGGGTCTAACTGGATCATCAAACTGGCAGCCGGTGGTGAAAAAAGTGGTGGAAGAGGTCCAGCGAGGCATTTCAGGCCAATGGACCCTGCCGGTGATGGTGACTGAGCTGCGGCACATTGTCCCCACGGTGGTCGGTGTGCCGCTGGAGCTCAGTCTGTGCGGCGCCGCGCTGGCCCGGGCTGCGGCCGACGGTGAGCTTGGGATACCAAAATGAGCAGTTTCCCCACAATAATTGTGGGTCTGAAGTTAAATCCCTCTATAATCTTGAAAAATACTCTTGTAATGTGGAAACACCAGTGTTCAGCTACCTCCAAAGGGTTTGAGAAGTAATTAGCATGTTTCACCTTGTACATAGTTGTATAACTCTGGTTTGGAGTAGCCATCTTTAAACTATCACGTAAAGTATTTCAAAATGTAAAACCACTGCCCACATGTTAACTGCTATGCTTCTTGAAAACATTGCATCTCCAGCATTTATTGTTTCTCTGTTCATACAATTCCTGTTTGTCTTTTGCAGTGGATATACAGATGTCACCGCCATTATCTGACAATTTTAGACCTTCACAGTTGTTGGAAACCAACATGGACATTCATGCTGACATCAAGCCAAAGTAAAAATGACATGTATTTTCACATACACACACCAGCATTTATATTTATATTTTAAATAGATATGTGACTGCATGATGTTATATAGGGGTCTTACTTGTCCCAGATTTGGGACGGCTGTGCTAGTCCAGAGCAGTGAAGTTGTGAGTGTCCTGGTTTGAGGCCCAAACCACGACAGTGACAATGTAACACACATTAAGCCTCATGATCCTGCAAACATAGCAACGTGCACTGTATCCCACAGGATGCTGTGCTGTTCTGCCGTTGCTAAAAATGCTCACATTTGTACCTGTTCAGTGACTAAAGATACTAAGCTGTGAAGATACATTTGCTTACATATGAAAAGGTTTTTACAAGCTCAACACAGAATAGCATCACCACCAGGCACAAGCTGGGGGGATTTGAGGAGGCAAAGGGAAATGCTTCTGGATCCCCAAAAGAAAATGGAACAGTATTAATAACAATAATAGTAACAATTATCCTAATAATAGTGATAATATTAATAAACAGTTAGACACAATCTGAAGGTAGTAGAGATTCTGGCATGAGCTTGTCCTCAAGCAATGTATCAGTGGGAAAGCAGCGAGAGAGTCCATGTTAGCTTTGTTTATCAGATAAATCCCTTCGCCTTTTTCAGCAGCACTTCAGCTTTTTTTTTGTCATGTTATATGATACATCTCTTTATCCATCTGTAGTGGCTCTTACAATAAAAAGAACAGCATGAAAATGCAATTTGGCATTTCAAAGTTAAATATG
The DNA here is from genome assembly GCA_008711295.1 of Anarhynchus alexandrinus. Lineage (NCBI taxonomy): Eukaryota > Metazoa > Chordata > Aves > Charadriiformes > Charadriidae > Anarhynchus > Anarhynchus alexandrinus. The sequence goes on along the minus strand of VUYV01000002.1, from coordinate 3,242,233 downwards.
TGCATATTAATCTGTAATTATGCATGTTTTTATTTCCACTCTTTCAGAGGATATTTTCATATGATTGCAATGATGGGGATTAATACACAATACTTTCAGAGTGGTCTTGAATTTCATGCAGAGTTCAGTGCCAACACTACAATGAAATTTGATGCCAGGATAAATATGAAAGAGAAAAATTTGAAGATTGAAACGCCTCCCTGCCGTCAGGAGGTTGAGCTCGCAGCTGTGAGGTACAGAAGAGCTTGTTGCATTTTGCTCGTTATGTGTTACTGAGTGTGAGCTCCCTGTTACAAAATCATGAACATACAACTCTTTGTTAGGCTCTGCCATACCTTGGCAGCCACATAAAGCTTAGTATTGTCTTTTTTTTGCACCAGCAAAGACAGATAAGCAAAATCAGATGCTACTTGTGTGCCATTTATCACCTCCACAGGAGCGAAGTGTATGCTATTTCAAGGAACATGGACAAAGTAGATTCTGAAAAGAAATCCCAGCTTCTCCCCAGAGGAGAAGTACCAAGTATCTCCGACCAGCCATTTCAGCCATCAGAAAGATCTTCAAGACCTGGCAGCTGGAAGGTAAGGAGGCCTCTCACCATCTGTATTGCAGACAGGTAGAGAACAGACAGCTCCTCAGAGGGGCTGAGCACCCCCAAGACAGCAGCTGGCTAACCAGATTGCAAACACAGAAACTGTGAGGCTCAACAGGTGCCTGACATATCCCAAACTGAGCCTAACATAGGCCCCAGTGGGTTCAAGACTTGATCATTCACAGTCTCACCCTCATCATGTCATGCAGGTAGGCTTGCTTTGACAGCATGCCTTCCTAATTCTTTAGAGCCATGGGGAAGGTGTGTGAAAGTCATATCCTTTGTACAATGTCCCTTTTTTTCTGAGCCACAGCAATGTGGAAAACATGGCTCTTGGGCAGGTTATATCCCAAATCCCAAGGTAATCCCTGCAGTGGATTGCAGAAGCCCATTCTCTTACGTGCTCTTCAGCTTCTGAGGCTGGTGTGGGAAGGATAGGTTGACTTGCAACTGGAGGGCTTGTAGCCCAAAACTGATGCAGACAAATAGCCCCTCCAAAGAGTGCTGCAGGTTCTCATTGGGAAGCGTGTTTGTGAAAGACTGCCTGGGAAAGGCTGGGCAGGAGAGCTGTGCTCTTCCACAGTGCACTTTGGAGGAAACCCCATTGCTTCCAGTGCTTGGATCTCTATTTTTAAGCAGTGCTTCTTTACTTAGGCAGGACTGTCATCATTCTCTTCAATAGGAGGAAAGATTTTAGGAGCTGTGACAGGGTGGTTTTTTGAAAATATCTTCATTTGCCATATTTTTGTTTAATGCAGCAAAGCAATATTCCTAGTGTGATATCCAAAGGATACCAGCGAGGTTCAGAAGAGGCACATCACCACAGTGTAGGAAGAAGATTTTACACACGCATCTTCTGTAGAAAATTTGAGAGTTTGGGATGTTCTGCTTGTTTCAGCCTAAAGTCACGAAATTCTGCTTTCATAAGAAAAACCTATCTGCACAAATTAGTTGGAGAACTTGAAGCCAAAATAGTTTTAAAGCCAGGTACAGTCACAACAAAAAGCTTTTCTGTCAATCTCTGTGAATGCTGCTCAAGTAGCACAACCCTGGAATGTAAGTATCTTGACTTTAGTTCATGCAGATGCTGATATTGACAAAATACAGCTGGAGATTCAGGCAGGATCCAAAGCAGCTTCCAAAATAATTGACACAGCAAGCTCAGGATCTAAGGAAGAGAATGAGACATCTCTGTATGAGGACATACAAGCTAAACTGAAGAAGATTCTAGGCATTGAAAATATGTTCAAGGTAAGAAACTTTGAACGTCAGAGAGGGAAATATTTCCCTATAAATGAAGCCAAGGGTTTCCAGTGTGGAAAACTGGCATGGGAAAGCAAGGATTTCGGCTGGGAGGAATGGGTCTCGGTGAGTTCTGGTGCAGCTTTCTGCAGTGTGCAGGGCCAAGAAGTTGTATTTCCTTGAAAACCTGTGGTGAGCAGCTTGTCTGACACCCAGAGCAATGTTACAGAACAAGCTATAAATTCATAATGCTTTGAACTGTTTTTGGAGGTCGCAAATAAAACACGGCACCGTAAGAAACGGATTCACAGAAAAGTAAAGACTGCAGTTACAGACCTCTGGGCAGAGCCCAGCGCAACACCCCTCTCCAGTTCATCCTCTTCTTCCACTGCTTCCTCTGCTGATGGCAAAGAGCCTGGAAATGAACACAAGAAAGATGAAATAAGGCAATCTGGGAAGAAGCGTGGCGGTAGCAAGAGCAGCAGCAGCAGCAGTGGCAGGAGAAGCAGCAGCAGCAGCAGCGTCAGCTCTGCTAGCAGTAAAATCTGCAGCAGCAGCAGCAGCAGCGGAGAAGACCGCTCTGGAGACAGGCACTGCAGAGGAGACAGTGAATATTCCAACGAACAGGTAATTCACCCAGGCTGGACCCTTTTATATTTCTTGTAGTGAATGTCTGTGTACATCAGGAAATTGTGCCCACAGAGCATGGACCAAAGAAAGACAAAATAGTCTGTTGAGGGTGGCTGTTCACTGCAGGATGAACGAGGAAACCACCTAGCAGAGCTTTTTCTCCTCGTTATCCTCTTTGGTTCTCTGAAGCATTTCAGTTCAAGAAGTTTCACATTTCAGAAGATTTCAGTTTAAAATGTTTAAAAAATACAATTTTGTTTTGCCTTTTTTCCATACTCAATACTGAACTTTTAAACGCGTTTGTCAAAAGTTAGTTCTTTGTCTTCTCTTACATCTTCTTACATACTATCTATTTTCACAGGCAAATCTACCTGTTTACCAGTTTTGGTTCAAGCCAGCAGATGAACAGGTACATTTACTGCTTATACTGTGAGTGGGGCCTACAACTGCTCTCACTAACTTTGCTGCAATTAGAGTTTAGTTCTCTGAGAATTAAAATATGACAAATTAATTCTGAAACAACTTCCAGTGGTAAACAACTTGCTTCAAGGCGATTCTCTGTTTTTGCAGGACCCAAGGAGGGAAGTCCTGAACAGCAGCATCAGCTCCTCCTCTTCTTCAGCTGGTGATGAAGGCACCTCTAGAGACATGTCTCAGGTGAGTGTCTTAATCTACAAGAAATAAAAACATTTACTTTGGATTTCCAGCTATTGTGTCTTTATAACAGAATAGGAAAAATATGGTGATTTAGCATATTAGATAATATATAGAAAGAAAATGAATTGTTTCCTGTTTTATAAAGGTGAGCACATTGAATAGCCATTGAATGCTTTTTTAAGGTTCACTCAATACAGGCTACTTAATTAACAAAACTGGAATGTATTGCTGTATATGTTGAAATTTGTATTACTGAGTAAATAATTTGCTATAAAAATGAGAACTTTACAAGTGCTGACCTGCTTGATCAGAAACTGGTTTCAGGTATATTTTTTATTGCATAGCTCTCTGTAAAAGTTCAGGATTTGACTCTGCCACTCTTTTGTTCATTAGGCCTTCACCGCCAAGTACTTCTGTTGACATTATCAGGACCATACAAGGCCTTTGAAAAGACCTTGATTTTGCAGTAATGCTCCAACTTTGAGAGCAATCCAGGTGTTTGTTCAGGAATGACTGCACGGTACATAGTTAATAGTACCTGGTCCTTCTGTAAGAACTATTGTAAGAACTGATGGAATCTGGAGCAGATTTCCTCAAAGGAAAATTTCACACTTTCAGACAATGACCTACACGCCTCCAAAATTGTAAGCCTTACTTTGCTGAGGCACCCCCTCTGCACCAGCATCTCCCAGCTGTTAGTGCAAGTAGCTTAAGAGAAAAAGGCAACCAGATCTACCTTCTCCCCCATCCATTTCCATATAACTTGAATTCACCCCTCTTGTCCATCTTTTCACCACATTACTAGTTCCCTGAATTCTTCTCAGACTTCTCCAATGCTCTCACCGCATACACCTTCTTCCTCAGCCACAGCCTTGCTCTTTCCCCATTTCCCCCTAAGCCCTCGCCAGCTCTGTCTCACCTAATCCTTCTGTGGGTATCTCTCACTCGGACCTGGCAGCACAGGGGGGACCCGCTGCCCCACAGCTCATCCCACCTGCAGCTCACCCCTGGCCAGGTGGGAACTCCTGTCCCACAGCTCAGGTAGGGCAGTCACAGCTGGAGCAGATGCTGCTGCTGGGCGCAAGGCTCTGACTTTGAAGGGGAGCACGTGCTGCTCCTCATGCATCCACACTTCAGACTGCACTGAACAGATTCCTCTGTCAACACAAATTATCACGGTTTTAAGCAGGTGGCTAAATTAACTTTATCAAAAAGACTGTTAGCTAAACTACAGGTTGGTTAGAGAGCAGTGCTGAGCTGGGTAATGTTGGGTTTTTTATACAGTAAGGTCCTACTCCATACTTCCTTTTGCTCCACTGAAATTACTTTAAAAAAAAGATTCCCAACACTACTTTTTTACTTACATAGGTCAGGACAGCTCTCCCTTGAAAGACTGTGGCAAAACTACATATGAACTGAATAGATCAAGCAATGATCTATGATGCTGTCCCATATTGTACATAAAAAGATTTTTGAATGAAACTTTCTTTACAAATACTTTTTATCTGGGATTTTAATATAGTAATTTTAATGCTTTGTTTATGCCTTTGGTCTCTATTTCCTCTCTACTGACTTAAGCCTGAATTCTTGGGAGACAGCAAGTCACCCGTACTGGCTGCAGTCCTTCGCGCCATCCACAGAAACGAGCAGCCGACGGGACTGCAGCTTGTACTGTACACTGACACACAACCCATGAGATCGAGGATACAGACGTTTGTTTCAAGCATCACAGGATCAAGTAGATGGAAACTCTGTGCTGATGCTTCAGTAATAAATTCCCATAAAGTATCGGTAAGTTTAAAATAATGATCAGCTCAAATGTAAATGAAATTTAATGCTCTGACTATGTTTTATACAAAAATATATATATTCCCCTCTACTAGGGTTCTCTTAAATGGGGTAAAGATTGCCAGGACTACCAGATTGCTACTCAGATTGCGACAGGGCAATTTGCTGCTTATCCAGCTATGCAGATGAAGCTGGAGTGGCCAAAAGTACCTTCAATAGTCCGAACAACTGCAAGATGGTGAGATTTTACTTTAGTTTTTGAAAAATTCACCTGTGTCAATGCTCCAGATAATTACAGACTCAGTTCTGCAATTTCTGGGCTGGAAAAATTCCCCTTAGCCAATATGATATTATAAAATCAGATTACACATGTCTGTTTTTTCTGTGTATTCATTCCCTCAAAGCCTAGTGCATTTTAGTTTGCGGGAAAATTGCTTGAAACAAAGGGGGTGATGGGATTAATCTAATTGTACACTTTTAATTTAAAGTGCTTGAATTAGGAAATTGGTCTCCTGATGCTTCCTAATCGATGGAGGCTCAGAGCAGAAGGCTAACCTTCATTCTCTGAAGGAGTCCATCTCTTACTGACTGTACAGGGAGAGTAATTTCCTAATGTAGGCACTTTATCTCCAGCTTCTGAAGAAGGTGATACAAATACTTCTCTTAAGGCTTATTGCACACTAAATAGCAAATGTTGTGTAACACTTAGTGTAAGAAAACTGTAACTGCTGGGTTCAGTTCACGTGTGTCTATCCATATACATATAGCATTTATCGTATTCATTTATTCATTGTATTCATACGTGCATTTGCCCACAATAACATATAGATCCATATCAAAGCCTAATCTTTTTTCATAGTGCTACCAAAATACAGACACATACAACTCAATTACCAAAATATGCATGCAACACAAGCTTTCATGTTAAAGGGATACAGGTGATTTGGTTAACAGATGTCTACCGAAGAGGCTATTTTTTTATATTAGCTTGAATTACCTGAAGTGGTTTTATCTGCCCTTATTATAGGGGATGAAACCATCCAATTGACTCCCCTGGAGCAAAGCCGTAGAACTCAGCTTTGTTCTGCTCTGAGACTATGCTTTTTTTTAAAGGAATATTTTCTCTATTTCTCTATTTGAGCTCCAAACCTGTAAGGGAACTCAATCATGGAGGTCCTTCTGTCAACCCATCGACAATCTCAGTGGGTGAAGGATCCTTGTTAAAAGTTACCACCACAGGACTGACAGATTAATACGAGGTCATCTATTTTTTAGCATTTCATTATTTTAGTTTTTATGTAATCAGTGCCTAGTTTTTAACTCTGAATGTGTTTAAAACAAGTTGGCTATACTTTTGTTCTCATTTCACTCTGCCATCCAGTCTCTTGAAGATGTTCACCCATTAACAGTTAAAATCTGCCTGCCTGTCCTCCCACACACAACACCATGTATTAACAAACCCTGATATAAAATCCGCACAGAATGTATATTGCTTTATGGGGGTATTTTACTCTGAACAAATGATAACCATTTTTTTCAAAGATGGGTAGTTGAACTCACTTACTTCTTTTCCAGGTTCTACTCATTTCTTCCAGGAGCTGCATATGTGCTTGGGTATTCCCAAAGGCAACAACGGGGTCCCTCTCACCAGGCAACCTTGGTTATGGCTCTGACATCTCCACGAACCTGTGATGTGGTCCTCAAGCTACCTGAGGTAACTATTTCCACTATCTTTTATCCTAGGGCATAAACTTATGAAATCAAAGGTTAATAGCTTTTTTTACCCATTGGGTTTTTTTTTATTATTTATTAAACTATAAAGAAGCTCCTATCACAAGGACATTATATTAATACAGTTGGTTCCATTATGAAAATATCTTCCAAGACATTTCCCTTTCTCATGTAGCATGTAAACACATGAAATAAGAAACAGCTTATGAAACAACTGGCATGATTGATAGCACACTAAGAATAACTTATTAAATAGACCACCCCTCCCCAAATCTTCAGGAAGACGACAGGTTTTCCTGTGTCTTGGAAAAGATAATAAAACCAGGCTGTAGAGAAGCATGATGGCCACATAGCAGCCCTCAATGTATAGGCAAGGAGAGGGTGTGCATCTTGGGTAAGCAAACTGTTCAGACTGTGAGAAAATGTGATGTACAATTCCCCAAAAAGATGAAAATTGGTGAATATCAAACTTCATTTATAGCACTGCTATTCTATAGATTGCAGCTGTGTCAAACTGTAGAGGTAGAGCTATTTCATGCTGTAAACAGAGGATGTGATTTATTTTTAGCTCTGACCTAAATCTAGATTCTAATTTAGATTCAGTCAGTACAGCCCTCTTTGAACATTATAGGAAAATGCTATCTCATCCCTACACTGTATTTTGCATTTACATTCATGTTTGTTTTCTGACTGATTTTCAGCTCACAATTTACGACAGAGCCATCAGGCTTCCCCTGCCATTCCCTTCAAGTCGAGGTACACCGATCTCAACACTACCATCCCCTGACCGGAATGTCTTTTCCCAAGCAACACTTTCAATCATTGAAAACCTTAAAGGTCAGCAATTAACTACCTGCACAAACATTGATTGACTTTGCAGATTTTGTAAATATGATTTATACTTTTGACATAACTTGAAAATGTTTACATTCATTTAAAAAATCAGTTGGACTTCAGATAGAAATAAACCCATCTGTATGAAAATCATGAGGCTGCAAAGATATAAAGAAAAGGAAACCTACATTAATAAGATTAAATATTCAGTTCCATGCCAAATAGTAGTTCCAAATGCGTCCATTCCCAAATGCATCCATTTCAGCTTCACTGCAGAGATTGCTTGTGAAGAAAAAAACATTACAAAATTTATGACAGGGACATCTAAGCAACCCCAGATTTGGGGTGCTCTGCTTGATTAGTGCTGTTATGTAGAAGCTAAAACAGCTTCAAAAGTATACCTATTAATTTCAGCTCCTGCGCTTGATTTTGAAGGGATTATTATTTCATTAATGCTGTATTAAGAGCTAATCACATTATCCTTACTTAGGGTAAATTTCCAGTGGAAAATCTATGTAATCCTGGGATAAGGAGTCACATTTTGCTTGAAATCAGTGGACTAATATTATACCTATGCATATTTCTTTGGTAAACACCTAAACTAGTCCGTATTAATCAAAATTTTTGTAAAATAATTTCTAATCAGAGCTAGTAGGATTTGCAACAAAATACCATTACAGTGAAGAAGGGAGAAGTTCACTCTAGTGTGGGTTTACTTCCACGCCATCTTCTAACTATTTCTAATCCTGCTTATGACTCAATAAAGGTAGCAGCATTTTAGTGAATCTCCTCTAGTGTTAATGATATGTGAACTGTTAACAACATTTGAGAAATTCTTTTGACTACAACAAAGTTACAAAAGCCAAAAGGCCACAGAGTTTCACCAGCACCAGCCATGAGCAGAATTTATCTCAAACAATGATTAAATCATGAGTGGGTTACACTGCTGTCTGGGGACTGGCAAAGTTGCTTTCATATTACCATAAATTCAGTATTTCAACTAAAGGAATCATTTTGCTTATACGTGGGAATAGGTAACACCAGAAAATGGTCTTTTTTTTTTTTTATTGCAAATCTAAAATAGAATAACTGTCATATAAAATCTAAAAGGCTTGCTTTGGACTGATTTTTTTTTTTCAGCTCGTTGTTCAGTTTTCCAAAATACGATCACAACCTTCAATGGAGTTGAATTCAACTATTCAATGCCTACAAATTGCTACCACATCTTGGTGCAGGACTGTAGTCCAGAACTGAAATTCCTGGTGGTGATGAAAAGACTTGAAGAGTCTGCTGACCTTACAGCAATAAATATCAGACTCGCCAGCCAGTAAGTAATTGCAAACTTAATGACAAATAGATGTCAAGCTGAACATGCTATAAACATGACGATCAGACTGTTAGGGCAGATTGGTACTCGCATAAGACTCATGCAAAGATTACTGACGTCAATGGAAAGATTTCTAGGAATGTCACTGGGATTTGGGACTTTGTCTTTCAAAGGTGCTTCTGAAACATATTTGAGGTTCACAGTAACCTAAAGTCTTTACTCCCCCAAATTCTTCATTAATTTGTTAGCATTTAAGCATCTCATTGCAGTTCTTAGTAATTAGGTAGACACATAAACTAGAAATCCGAAAGGGACTATTGTAATCATTTAGTCTGGCCTCCTACACTAAGCTAATAATTAGAACCAGTTTGCACCCACAATCATCTCAGCAGAGATGTTGAGAAGTGGACAAAACTAAAAAGGGAATTACTTATCCCAGATTAGAGGCACTCTCTTAGGTCGTCCCTTAGTTGGTGCATAATGTTCTAATCTATTTGAAATTAATTTAAGACACACTTTGTTTCATCTGGGAGCAATCACCTCTGCCATCATAGGTTCTTCTTTAAAAGTATAGTCTGATACTCCAGGTTTTATGGGATTATGCATACCGAAATCATTGTAGGGAGTATTCTTCAAAGTGCATAAATAGGCTTTGATCTGTAAGGTTTCATTACAAGTAATTACTTATTTCTGAAAATTGTGTGCCTAACTGTATGATAATGTGAGAGAAACAGAGAGAAACTAGTATTCCCTGCACCTGTTTTGTGGAAGAACAGAAGGATGCTTGTTTTATAGGCTCTGTCTTTTGTGATAAAGACATTCATCGTCACTGTATCATTCCTGATCGTTTCATACAACTGTATGGATGGGCTTTGATGTGCCTGAGCTTCATATTTCTTCATTAGAGCAAACACCACTCTGAAGAAAATACTACAATACACAGACTGTTCAGGCTGTAAGAGAACCACCGTAGGGAATCCAATCTTCCTTTGAAATGTAAAGTACCTTCAATTTATGCGAACGTAATAGCAATTATACTGTTCTGCAGCAAGGGTCCCCATAGCCTGGTGTCTTCCTGCCTGAACTGTGGCCACAAGCAGACACTCAGAGATGAGTAAAGCCAGGGAAAGGTGTATTGTGAGCACTCCTCCTGGCACGCTTTCCTGGGCTCTCTCAATCTTCCTCCCAAAGGGCTGTAGGTGATTCATGCCAGAATGATATGAGCATCCTGCAGTGTTGGTTATACCAGGACTAGAAATTGTGAGCTGAGTAGGGTGAAGGAGAAGCATTTGTTTATACTCGTTTCCTTTACTTCAAGTGAGGTTGACATGTATGTTTCCGATGGACTCATCCAGTTGAAGATTAATGGTGTTCAAGTCCCAACAGATGTTCCATACACATCTAATTCTGGTAAGAGACTCACATTTATATTTCATTTAATCTTTTCTGATGTTTTGAAGAAGGAGAGGACATGATCCTGCAAACACCTCTCAAGATAAAGATCGCCCTAATCTGAGAAATAATTAGGTGACTTTAACATAATTTCATGCTAGCTTTCATAGGGGGTGGCAAGAAAGATGAGCAAAGAGATGCTGATCCTGTGTATCTTTGCACAAACCACATAATGCTGGGCTGTGGTACCTTGTGCTGATCACAGAGACCCACAGAAGAAGCATCTAGATGTCCCCTGGCCATGGCCACCCTTGTCACAGGCCTTAGGTTTGTTCCAGGGCAGGGAGCAGCACGGTCTTCCTTGTTTCCCCCATTGCTTTCAAGATACATTAGAGCCTGCATTAAGCCCCCGGGAATTTAACAAGTGGTTCAGATTGGACCCTAAAGCAATGGCTTCCTTTTAAAAGAAATCCCTTTTTGCTTTTTTGTTGCAGATGCAAGCATGCTCATCAGCAGGGAGAAGGAAGGCCTGTCACTAAAAGCCCCGGATTATGGCATAGATAAACTATATTATGATGGGCATGGACTTGAGGTATATTTTTAAATTATTTTCAGTGGGTTTATTTTCAGAAGAGAAACATCTCAGTGCATCTTTTCTTTATTTCCACAAAGATTCAGGTTGCTTTCTGGATGGCTGGAAAAACATGCGGTATCTGTGGAAAATATGATGCTGAGAAGAACAGGGAATATCAAATGCCCAGTGGATATTTAGCTAAAGATGCAGTGAGTTTTGGTCAGTCCTGGATCATCTCAGAAGACCCCTGTGCTGGAGGTACTAACTTTCTAACATATATCAATGTCATTGCTTTTGACTAATTAATTAGTCACATGAATAGATGATTTATATTAATTGCAGCACAATCACCTTATTTTTCACTGTTTTTGTGATTAGTGGCCACAGACTAAAAAAATAATCTGTTTTTCCTGAGTTTGGTAGCTCACTGAAAGTTCTGTTTTGTTGCATTTTTGTATCAGCTTCTTATGAACTATGTAGTTACCTGAAGTTTGTGTGTTCCAGATAAAATCATAAACTTAAAACACCCTAAGATGATAAGTTTGTGTGAAAAGTGCACAGTTCGACTGTTGACAAAAAGACATTTTATGTCATCCTTAATAGTTTCATTCTTTATTTCCATTCTGTTATTTCCAGGCTTTTAGTTTACTAGAAAAAAAAATATAAAATCTAGCCCTGGCTATCAAACTCGAGGGCATTTGAGGTGGGAAATATCTGTTTTAATTTTCTCAGGCTGAAGATGAACCCTTCAGCCCAGGAACGATTGTTCTTACCATCCAGGTCCTGCATAAAAATAACAACACGAAGGTATTGATAACATTAGGGTGCACTGCATTTTGTGTGGAACCCAGCCCTCTGGGCATGTGGTGGCATTTTTGGAATCTGTTCTCAGATCACGTTTTCCTGGAGGGACTGGTCCAGAAAAGCCTGGATCACAGAGGCTTAAGGCCTAAGCTATGCAGCCACGGCAAGGCAGGTGTGATGCTAGGCGCAGTGCGGAAGTGGATATACGGATGTCTTGGAGCCACTACTGCTCCAGAATGAAGTCTGGGTAAAGTTGAGTGTCAGTTGACCAGGTTTTTCACATGTATCTTTTTGGATTTGGACTACCTAGGTCCTATTTGGCAAGCCCCTGTCCTTGGGACGGTGCTCCACATGCCTGATTCTCTCACAGCCTAAGCCACTGACAGAAAATCAACTCACTTCAATCAGATCAGGTTCACATAGCTTGTGCCACTTGGTGCATCCATTGGTCTTTGTTGTTGCTAATTCTACAAATTAAGTCCAAAAAGTTATTTATGTAAATTCTGTAGGTCCTTTAAGAGAGTTCATGTTTTCCAGCTTGTAAGCTGCAGCGCAAATTTGTCAAAATTGAGCAGCCGGCTGCATTTGAGAAGGCAGCAGCAAAATGCTTCTCGGTGGAGCCTGTTCTGCACTGCGTAGAAGGCTGTTCAGCCACCAGGAGCGTTCCCATCTCCGTGGGCTTCCACTGTGTGCCCGCTGGTGAGTCTGCAGAACGGGTGCACACCACCACCCGCGTGTCCGACTGCGATCCTGTGAAAATCCGTGAGGTTGGCGGTATTAACACGAGTACCTCGCTGTGTAAAAACCCCTCTCACACGACCTCTTTTTGCTCTTTTCTCATTTACAGACTCCGCTCTCAACCTGGAAGGGCAGATCAGGCTGGACCAGAAATCCGAGGACATCGTGAGCACAGTTTCCGCTCACACGGCGTGTTCCTGCCACCAGCAGCCCTGCCCGGCGTGACGCCCCGCTTCACAGCCTCCCCCCTTTTCTGGCCATCAGCCCGGACGGCCCGTGACCCGCGGACACGGCCGGTTTGGACAATGAGGACAAGGCCCCGTCCCCTTCAGGGGAGCCTTTTTCTCAAGTTATTTTGAGATCTCGGAAATAATTCTGGACACCCTTCGTCGGCTTTGGTCTCTTAATAAACCGTTGCTCTGCAAAAGCGGCCAGTCAAGATCATTTCTCTCTGAACGAGCGGTTCCCCCAAGGCGGGCCAGCCCGGGGCGCCGTGTGCCGCCCACGGCCACACCACCGCCGAGGCTCCGGCCCGGCCCTCACGCCGGGGTCCGCCCCGGCCTCCCCCCCGCCCCTCGGCGGGGACACAGCGGTGTCTCCCGGGGGCGCTCCCCGGGCGGGCCGCGGGGCGGAGCTGTGCGGCCCGGCCTGCCCCCCGCGGCCCCGAGGCGGAAGCGACGGCCGGCCATGGGTCGGTGGTTGCTGCTGCTCGGCCTACTGCAGCTGCCGGGCGGCCCCGCCGCCGGTGCCTGCCCATGCCAGGACCCGCGGCTCTGCCACCCCGTCACGGGAACCGGCGGCTTCGAGGTGTGGGTCCTCCGGAGGCTCTGTGTCCCCCAGCCCGGCCCGGCGGCTGTGAGCCCCGGGGCGTGCCGAGGGCCGGGGAAGGCCGGTCGCGGGGCGGTCTGCGCGGTTTAGCAGCACGTTAAGCACACCATGCACCGCTGCCTTATCTTAATTAAGAGGCGATCAGATTTTTAAAAAGCAGGTGCATGTAATTTAGAGGGAAATGGCAGAGTTGTGGTGAGGCAGAGTGCTGTCTCCTGGGCCACTACTGCTTTACTAGCTGGGAGGGTGTTGGTGCAAGCTGGCAGGGGGCAGAGAAGCAACTCCCAAAGTCATGTAGCTTTTTGAGAGGCTTGTGGAAAATAATCACCCTGCCGAGAAGTGTTTGGCGCTAATGAGGGTGCGTTTTACCCCTTTCCCAGGTCTTCGTGTTCGATGTGGGGAAGGAAGCCTGGAAATCCTACGACTGGTCAAAAATTACAACTGTGGCAGCTTTCGGAAAGTATGATCCCGAGCTCATGTGCTATGCTCACTCTAAAGGCTCCAGGATAGTACTGAAAGGTTGGTTACGTTGTGAAAATGTGGATGTTTACGTGATACATGGATAAGAACGTAATGCACGTAGGGCTGTAATACCTTGGCATTTCACATTTACTTCTACGCAAAGTATTAAAAACCAGTAAGAGGATTAATTAATAAGGGGATAATGCACACAGGACTATAATACCTTGTCGTTTTGCACATGCTGGTATGCAGGGTATTAAAAAGAAAACCAGCGGTGGCTTCTGCCACAGTAATAGCAAAACCATTCCCGTGACAGGTAAGTAAAAGGTCTCTAACAGGGAACATCACGGCTACAGTGGAACAGGGAGGAAGGGAAGAAAGGAAAAGCCTGTAGTAGATACCTATTTGGGTCTGTGTTCTGGATGTTATGCACGGAACCCAAAAGACGAGGTAAGGGAAGGAACTGTAATTTTTAGTATTTTTCACTTACATCAATCCCTTTATTAGGAAGTGGTTGAGTTTTAAAACATGAATACTTGGGAACTGTGCGTAGGTACAAATGCTGATTAGAAAGACAAAGTCCATCTTGTCAATCTGTGCTTACATGCTGTAATCAAGTTTTGGCTCTGTTGAGGCAAAAACGTCATCCAAGACCACAATGTGCAAAACAACAAAGGTTAAACATAAAAGTATGTTTATCGGAACAGTGAGACACAGTCCTTTTGGCTCCCTGGAAATACTGGAAGTAAAGTGACTTGAAGAAAGGAAGTTTACAGTGGCTAAAAAATACTAAGCAAGGAGATTAAAATGATAGGAAAAAAAAATCCAAAAGGAACTTAATTTTAAACACTGCTGTCTCAAAGAAGCTTGGTAAGCTCTTCTGGGGTGGATTCTCAAAAATATGCTTGGGGAAAAGGTATTTCACCAGTATGGGCGAAGGGAGTTTTTATTTTGTGGTTACGTTGGTTGGTTTAGTAAAGCCAAAACTTTCCTCCTTACCATTACTGTGGTGCAAATACGTGTTAACTCTTGAAGGCTTCTTGTCTAGGTGATGTACCTCTTAAGGAAATTGTTGATCCTGCCAAAAGAGCAGCATGGATATCCCAACAAGTGGACCTTGCAAAAAAACAGTATATGGATGGAATTAATATAGATATAGAGCAAGAAGTTAATGAAACCTCCCCTGAGTATTATGCATTAACAGATCTTGTTAAAGAAACTACAGATGCTTTTCACAGAGAAATTCCAGGATCACAGGTAATAATAATGTTCTTTATAAAAACATTAAGTTTAACTTTATGAAATGCAAGTAGTTTTGAGAATGCTGTTTAGCATGTGAATATGAAAAAAATTATGCAGATCTAAAGCATGATAGTCTCATGAATGGTTAATTATGAATGTTAGCTATGATGTGCTATCGTAAGAATCACTCTTTTTGACCTGTATGAGTTTAAATGGAAGAAGGGTTTCACTGAGATATGTAAATGCAATGTTATTGCTGTGTGTGAGCTGGCAGTTATTAGTATGGCTTAATGAATCTTTGAAAGTAGGGCAAATACAGGCTTCTGGTGCAAAAGCTTGACAATGTATTGGTAAACCCATCACTAAAGTCTTACGGATTTACAACATGCTTCATATTTTTGATCAGATGGCTTTCATGTTGTCTTTTAATTTCTTTGGTGTTTTGAATTCACTAGTAGGGGCGCTCACTGTTTATTATCTAATGTTTATCAGCTGAGCAGCATCTCCTATGGTTCATTAGTATCACCGTGTGTTAAACACTGTGCAACATTTGGGAAATACTGTCTTTAGAAGTTACAGCTATTTTTTTAAGACAAAACCAGAGTGCCTAAGTGCCACACACAACACTAACTCGTGCATTTTTCCATCAGGTAACATTTGATGTGGCTTGGTCTCCAGCATGCATAGATAAAAGGTGCTACAACTACACTGGGATTGCAGATGCCTGTGACTTCTTATTTGTGATGTCATATGACGAACAGAGCCAGATCTGGACGGACTGTATTGCAAAAGCCAATGCTCCTTACCTGCAGACTTTAGTTGGTGAGGACAGAACGCCTCCCCAGGACTATTTCTTAGTCAGGTTTTTTGGTTGCATTAAGGCAAGTGCTCAAGTGCAAGTATGTGTTGTCGTAATGTGAAAATAGTATCTCAGATCCTTGTGACACTACAGATAGACCTTTAGCAGTTGTGTGTTGTTACTTGTAAAGTAATTGTGTAGCCCTCACAATTGTGAAGAACACTTTTAGAATGACAAACGGCAGCCAAAGCAATGGTGTCTGCCTGGGCTTGCAAAGAACCTGAAACATTTGTGTGTCATCCTCGTGAACTGCTGTACGGGCAGCAAGTTTTAAGTGTGAGCAACTAGAGCAGTTGCTAGGATCTGAATAGAGCAAGTGTAGGAGTATGCAGGTGGGAAGTAAAGAGGAGCTTGCACCTTAGTCTCTGTCTGGGGATCATGCAAGTCCTATATTGGCTCTGGCTCTAAAAAGCATGGGAAAACGCAGTAATGCATCTTAATTTTTATTTCTTTCAAAACTAGGATATGAAGAGTACATAACTATGGGTATTGATCCTAAGAAACTTGTGATGGGCGTCCCCTGGTATGGATATGACTATGTCTGCCAAAACCTGTCTAAGGTAAGATGAAGATTATTCATTTGCAATTATACTGTTATTTTTTTTTCCTTGGAAAGACCCAGCTAGATTTTGGTGATCCTGTTCTTGGATTAGGAAATACTGTGGTCTGATGGATAAGAGCATAAAGCTGGGACTCAAGACAGACACTTTTGCTTGGCTGATAACTGATGAGCCGTGTGTTACCAACCAAAGCGTTTTATCTCTCCGTAGGCAACCTGAACCCCATGATACCCAAACACCATGTTTGACTAAGGAGCTATAGATGTTATCTGTACGAGAAGAGATGATGTCCAAAAGCCCTACAACACTTGTATCTGCCATCTTAACACAGTCACTAAGCCCACTGTTTAAAGACTAGGTGCAACAAACCATAGCAAACCTGTGACTGTTAAAGTATAGCAGTTTATGCATAATTCACAGAGTCTCAAACAACTTTATACTTACGAAAAATGGAAGAGTGAATTAAACGTGGAAAAGATAAGGCAACTGTATAAGTTGAGTGATGTTCATCCAACCCTGTATCGCTGGAGAGTAAACAAAATTTAACTATTTACTTCTGTCTACAGATAGTATGTCTGCTATGGATACTTGAAGATTTGGGATTTTTGAGACCCCAATGCCTTTTGTGACTTTGTTCTTGGCTGTACTGCTGTTTTGGAGTTCAGTGGATCTATGTAACACGGAACTCATGCCTTCTGCTTTTTTTTTTTCAGGATCATGTTTGTTCCCTTTCCAAAGTACCTTTCCGTGGGGCTCCTTGCAGTGATGCTGCAGGGCGTCAGGTCCCCTACGGAGCAATAATGAAGCAGGTGAACAGTTCTCTTTCAGGGGTGCTCTGGGATGAGGTACAGAAGTCTCCATTTTATGAATACAAGGTAAGTGTCTCAAGACACCATGTTGTGGAGTAAACATTCGTGAACTGTAGTTCTTTGTTTATAAAGTTTTCAGGGTTAGATTCTTCGATTTGTGTTTTCTACTTCTATTTTTTTGTGTAGTAAAGGATGGCTGGATTTCCAATTTCTAGTCTGAAAGAGGGGTAGTGCAGTGACCGAAGGCTACAGCAGTAATAAAGTAATTACTTTGCAATTTTCTTGCGAGACTGTACCATGTCAAAAAGGATGTTTTGGCACAGAGAAATTCTATAGTTCCATCCTTCACTGTTACAGTTACTTATATGAGTTGGTGACTGGTTTCAACCAAAACAGATTCTGAGATGCTCTTAAGTTTTTCTCAGTGACTTGCATGCATGTTCTCTTCTACATTTGGTTTCTACATAGACATAGTGAAAGAGTCCGTGAATGATTGTGCTGACATCAACAACACAGTGTATGCATTTCGTCTTGTTTCTTTAGACGTAATTTTAAGTTTCACATGTAGATGACTAAAAGGTGTTGTAAGCAATGACCAGGTCAAAGAAACATAACTTTGAAAAAAAATTTATAACCTCCTCTAAAACTGTTTATTGCTGAAAAAAAAGCACTTAATCTCTAACTAAATTCACTAGGTTAGATAGTTAGATTAAATAGTGTATCTGAGATTTTAGCTGTATTTTAAAAAAATATTAAAATACAAATTAGCTAAATCTTTTCATCTAACTTCAGTTAAAATGCATCACTGTTTTATAACTTAGATTCTACGAGGAAAAAAATGGCCAAGTATTTGGCTTAATTTTTAATTGTCCTGTGTGAAAAATAATTTGTAAATCAGCAAAGTATCATTATGTAAATCTACATAGCTTGTATATCTGAGTTTTTAAATGTATTTTTCACTTCATTCAACAGAAAATGTAATCAAAACTCAATGTACTTTAATGTATCATGTCTATATAGATGGGTAGATACTGACGCTAGTGTTTAAACCTTTTTCTAGGATTCTCTTGGTCACTTCCACCAAGTATGGTATGATGACCCTCGCAGCATCTCTCTAAAAGCAGCATATTTGAAGAATCGAGGTTTAAGGGGCATTGGCATGTGGAATGGAAATAGTCTTGATTATTCCAGGGAAGCTGTAGCGGAACAACAAACTGAAGCAATGTGGCAAGCCCTGACACCGTAAGAATTATTTATGATTTAGGATGAAAATTGTTAATTTTTTATTATGGCTTATACTATCATAGACTTTGACTTTATAAAAATATACCATGATTACAAAAACTTTAAGAACTAACCAAATTCATCTTGTTATTTTGTATGCAAAGCCGTATTTTCATTCCTCAAAAAGTTGCAATGTTGCTTTAGCAGCATGTTTTTTTTAAGACGGCTAATCTTTTTAGTTTTTCACAACTACGATAAGTTGGTTAAAGCTTGGACCCCGTGTGGATCTGGTAACAAGTAAGACCAAGTGGTGGATTTACAGGGACAATCTAATACTGAACCTTTGCTAAGGCTGCCTGGTGCAGCAAGTATTCATTCTGAGGTTGCACGGTAGCAAGTATTCATTCTGAGGTAGACTGAAGAAATTACGTAACATGAAGTAGCTGACATTAAGATTTTTATCAAACTTGTTGTTAAAAAGGAATATTCAGTAAACTCCAGTTTCACCGTGTTTATGTAGCACGTAAATTCCTTAGTTTCAAAGCCAAAAATATTGGACCTTATCTTGAAGAGGGAACATTAATATGGAGAGGACTTGGATGATGTTTTCTTCCATTTCAAGCTTCTTTACATCCTGAAAACTAGAACTCGGAAGCTTATTTAATGAACTGCATATGTATTTTTCCACACACTTGAAGATTCACTCAGTAGCCTGTTGTTTGTTTTTATGTGGCGTTGCCTCTGAGATAATATGAGGTTGTATTTTCTTTCTAGTTCATATTTTTCATAAAATAATTTGCGTAGAGAAATTGTCTAACTTTTTTAAACATCTGTAGTGATGGAAAGATTGACTGGTGTTTACAGGATTTATTTTGTTAAATAAAATGCTGTCTTCACTAAGGTTGGTAAACAGTGTTGTCTGTTTATGCTTTACTTGTTCCACAGCTTACAGCCCACACTGCTTCTCAGAACTGTTTCACAACCAGATTAAAGTGCAACTGTGCCCTGCTTAAGTGACTCCATTAATTAAAAAATTTATTAAATTAGATGTATGGAGTCAGTTGTGGGGGGTGGGTTGGTTGGTTGGTTTGGTTTTTTTCCCTTGCTAAATAGTTACTGAGAAAACACCATAGAATAGCAGCACTACCATAATGGCTACTGAGGAGAAGATTAGAAGTCTTCATATGAGTGTCTGACTGCTTGATGCTACAGGTGATGGAAAGCAGAAGGTGAAGCCTACTGCTCTCACATAAAGAAAAAAATTGCCTCAGAAAATCAGAGGGCTCTTCACTAAAGGTCTGGTCTGTACGTTTTAGGAGAAACTGATAAATTTATTTCACATATAGATCCTTCAGAATTTCTATTAATATTTCTATTCATATGTTAAAATACTGAGAGAGATTTGTGAAATTGAGAGGTGTTCTGGAGCGGATGACCTACAAAATCCTAACTGAAGGCCAGATGATTTTATAATAAAACTCTCTTTCCTGTAGGAGTCAAGAATCATAAGTTGATTTTTTTTTTTTTTTTAATTCAGATTCAGGTTTTCCAGTAGCTAGTTGCCTGCTCCTGTGTCTTAAATAAGACACAATTCTGAAATACAGGATGTAGGATTCAATCCTAAATTGAGCAAAAGTGGTTGTAGTTTTAATAATTATTTTAATACTTTAGCACTAAAATCTTTGTTAAATCCTGTCTTTAAGAAAATAAATTGGATAATGGGTGGTTTGACTCAAGACATTTGGAAGTTAGTCCATTTGAGAGTTGCATAATTTTCTTATTGTATTACTGATTTCCCATGAGCGTTTCACTTCCAGTAATAAATACAGCCTTGTCAGCTTTTTAGATAATGTTAATTCCTACCATGTTACTGTTCTGCTTAACGTAATAACATCTAGTACTGCAAAGAGGCAAACTGGAAAGCTAGAAAAAATTACCACCAAGAGGAGGTTTCTGATTACTCTTTCAGAGCAGTTATCTAAGCACATGCATGACCTTGAACTTAAACAGAGTATGCAATACTGTAAGTTGGACCAGGATGATCATCACAGCTTGTCCAAGACAAAGTTTGCCTCTTCCACTAACTATAGAAGGTTAATGTCCATGTGGTTTTCCTAATAAGAGAGGGAACAAAACCGACTAGATATGAAGTAAGGTGAGATAATCTAAGATTTTGTTCATACTTCATAATAATATGGTAATAATACATTGGTAATTTATGGATAGGCATACTTATAGTGACAAAAATATACTTCAGTAAAGAGCTAAATAAAGGATTACTGTTGCTGTAGTTCAACCGAAGATGTATTTTAATAATTTTCCAAAAATGTAATGCATATGCCTGAAAATAAGAACAGGATGTTACAGATTATAGGTTTATTTGCTTAGTAGGTATTTAGTTAATGAACGAACATCAGCATACCAATGTGATGTTACACAATTCACTAATTTGCACTTTTAAATAACTTGGCTTTGTTTTAAACACATTACTAGGTTAAACTATATGTTTAAGTAGCTGACTAATCCTAGTAAGAGTGAGATTTAAAAGTAAGCTGCAGTACCACAGTAGCCTAGTATATAAATTCCACAACATTTATATAGTTGATGTCTTTTTACAAGATAACTTCAAGAACATACAAACAAATGCTCTGGAACTCTGAGCTTCTATGTACATTACAGAGCTTCTGTAGACTTTACAGATGTTAAAGTCATGTCATCCTCTTAAATTTCTGATTTTCTGGACCGGAGAATTAAAGCTGAATGAATCTTCTTCTGTATCAGTTCCGCTCTCAGTGCCCGTAAATCAGATGCTGCCTGCTTTCTCATCTGCAGAGGAACCAGTAATTTAAGCAATTGTAATCTAAGGAAGTTTTTGGAGTTGACATGCATATGGGTTTATACAAGATTGAATTTTATACAAGATGGCTGAATACAGAATAGATCTTTCATCTTTAAAATTTTAGGTGCCTAATTATATAGCCTAGTTCTAGCACTGCTTTCTTCTCTGCTTTGCCTTGATGTTTTTTAAGACACAACTGTCGAATTCATTGTTCTTTCCACTCCTTGTTATACAATGGAGGAGGCACGACAAGTACATCCATCCTAGATGTTTTGGGTTTGCGTGACAAGGTTTTGGTAGCAGGGGGGCTACTGGGGTGGCTTCTGCGAGAAGCTGCTAGAAGCTTCTCCCATGTCTGATAGAGCCAATGCCAGCCAGGTCCAAGATGGACCCGTTGCTGGCCAAGGCCAAGCCCATCACCGATGGTGGTGGCGCCTCTGGGATAACATTCAAGAAGGGGAAAAAAGTTACTGTGCAACACAGCAACTGCATCTGGAGAGAGGAGTGAGAATATGTGAGAGAAACAACTCTGCAGATGCCAAGGTCAGTGAAGAAGAAGAGGGAGGAGGTGCTCCAGGCACTGGAGCAGAGATTCCCCTGCAGCCTGTGATGAAGACCATGGTGAAGCAGGTTGTTCCCCTGCAGCCCATGGACGTCCACAGTGGAACAGATATCCACCTGCAGCACATGGAGGGAGCTGGTGGATGTCCATACATATAAAGTCATCTAATAATATACTGGTGTTCTGGGGTAATTTGGCTCAAGTGATAAAGTTACAACAACAACTAACACCATAAAACTAACAGTGTAAAACAAGAACTGTTTAACAAATATTTACATCATCTAATGTTTGGGAAATCTAAGGGTTTTTTTATACATAGTATCATTTTGACTGTTTTAATTAAAAGGCAGAGTACCTTAATTTCTATTACAAGTTTCATTTTTGTATCATCCAGCTTTCGCCTCAGTTGATCGAGTTCATGCTGCACTGTAGTAATCCGGATGATTGTGTAATTCTGTATGAAACAACAATACCACCAAAACTTCACATGCAGCATTAGTGCATCTCTTCATTCATTGGGTGTTACTTCACCACTGAGAAACAATCCTCTAAACTCTTTCCAAATCCCCTGCTTTTTTCCAGTCGTTAATATGTGCTGGGCTGTCTCTGGTCTGTAAGCAGTCTGCTCTCCAAGAGCTGCTCTGACAGCCCTTCAGCTGGGTGCGGAGGTTCTTCCACTCCCTATTGCTTTGGGAAGTTAAGATCCAGATCAGATCTCCTGCGTAACAGCACACTGTTTTGCAATTATCTTTTATGGCTACTCCCCATTTATAATAGAAGCCATACTTCAAATCGTGTGTTTTTTCTCTCACAGTCTTAGCATCACCCTGTCACAGTACATTTATTGATAAGATTGCTACACTCATGTAATGTTTAGTGCAGATAAACCCCCGGTTATACAGCACGTCATTTCAGCAGTAGCTGGGGGTGGGCCTATCTTTGAATTAACCTATAAAACTTAAATTAATGTTTTCGAAATGTAGGTTCTGATACCGAGCTCGTATAAGTCAGCCGTAGTCCCTTGAAGTCAGTAACGCTAAGGGATGGGAGTGTGCACATGGTAATCTCTTGATGTTCCAAGTCTTTCAAAATGCTAATAAACTGCCAGCTGAAGCAAATGATGCGATAAAGTTGCCCATACAAGGAGTCATTAAGTGGTATCTGTCGCCGCTCATCTCTGAGCTCCTGCTCTAAGCTTCTCCCCACCCAGGGGCGTAGCTGCCTGCACACAAGGGTCCAAGTCCCAGCTCCGACACCACACAGCTGTGTAACCCCACTCAGACCACTGAGAAAGCAGGAAAGGTACACAGTCATGCAGGGAAAAAAACCAGGCAGGGCCGTCAGACTAGTTGGGGGGCTACTGAGGAATCACCGTGTTGTTGGGTTGAGCCACAAGTGCGGACAAAGCTGGTGGAAGAGGGGAAACCAGCGACAGTGGGATCTGTTTCCCGGAGACCAACTCTTCCCGCCTGACCGCTGCCTGCCCGGCCAGCTGAGGCACCTCACGTAGCACACAGCTTACGAGGGGTGGAGAGCACACTAGTCCTTAGCCTAATAGCTCATTAAGTCCTGGCTGTCTTCTCTGTGTGCTGGCCAATAAACAACTGCTGTATGCATGTGAAATTGTGCACATCCTTCACATAACGCCTCTTTGTGCCTAGCTGCAGAGGCTGAAAAAAACCCTGGTATTGCCCCCAAAAGGAGCAATAACATATCTAAACATAGCTAGTAATATAAAGCAATATGAACAGTATTAATATTTTTACATTGTAGATATTTATATTAAGATAGCTCAAATAATACACATTTGTATACAATATACACTTTTAGATTGTATATACACCCTCCCACCTTTCAGATACAAGAAAGGGACTTTTTTTTCCCCTAGTCTAGCTTCAGATTAGCCAACAGACTTGCTTCCATTAATGCATTTAGAAAATCAGAGATACAACTATTGGGAAGGGCGTTTCCCCCTTTTCTTTTACCTTTTCTTTTTTTAATTCCTCTCTGAACTTCCCATGATTTGACACCAACAACATAACATGAGACTCACACTTGTACAATAGTTCAGGCACAACCATTGCAACAACCTCAGAGACGTTTCTTGTCCTCCAAACACAACTATAATTCATTACCTCTGTACATGAAATTTGGGATGCTGAGAATATATAACTGAACAATTCATTAATCATACTGAACAAAAGGGGATTTTGTTATGAGAAGGTATTGTGCAACCACAAAGCCAAAAGAATCAAATGCTCAGCCTCACTTCTTCAGTCTTTTTGAGAATGGGCTGAAGTAATTCTATACCTCAGATCATTGAGGGATATTTGGCTGTTAAAGCTAGTTTACAGGTCATTGGTTGGTGATGAATTTGTTACTTTAATTTATATTTTATAAAAAAAACAGGCCGTGTAAAAAGAGAGATTAAATAATACAAGCAAATACCTTGGAGTTTGTCATATTGTTTGGTCGTTTTCGGCTATCTCTGGCTTCCAATTGCAAAAGTAATTTCTGGTGGTAAAGCTCTAAATCTTGTCGCAGTTTGTTTAAAGCGTCCTCCAGTGAAACCGTAGCTTTCTTAGTTTCAAAGTACTTCTTTTTCCATTCCTCACGAGCTACACAGGAAAACAGTAATACTGTTTGGTCTTGTTCATCTTACCATAAGGTCAATTGAAGACAGTAATGACTGGCTGATCTCACAAGATTCAGTTGGCCAATACATGCATTAAAACATGGCAGTAGGTTTCTTTAAGAAAAGCAATTAGTGAAAATCTTCATTAAAATTATATTCACTATAAATGCAACTGAATTTTTATAGAATCATAGAATAGTTTGGGTTGGAAGGGGCCTTTAAAGATCATGTAGTCCAACCTCCTCTGCAATGAGCAGGGACATCTTCAACTAGACCAGGTTGCTCAGAGCCTCATCCAACCTGACCTTGAATGGTTCCAGGACTATACGGTATGTAATGGAGAGTGACTGTCAGCATGGCAATCTTAGGAGGATACTAAATACAGACTGGACCACTGTTCCTACAGAACGTGCTCTTCCCTTCATATCTTGTGAAGAAACGTGCTTGCAAATGCACTTACTTACCAAACTCTACAAGTCTGATAAAAATAATTCAGAGGTAGAGATGCTTCTTAAAGAACCTGCAGAAGCTGTTTGAATCCTTGTGAAACAACCTTTATTTTACCTAACTGGAAAACATAATTTAAGACAATGCAGGAGTCATTTAGGGCTTATCTCAGCAGGGTAAATTAGTTTGCCTTGCAGCTCCATGCTACTACAGATTCACTGCTTCAAGTACCCAAGTTTGGGCTTTTTATATACAACTTCAACATGTTGCAGAGTGCAGCATAGCCATGCCCTTGGAGAATAACTGGAAGAATTGGTTTGCCTTCTCCTTTCAACAGAGCTACTAAAAATAGTTGAGACTCCTAGTGATTTAGCTGTATTTAAGTACAAAGACAACGCTCTCAAAACATCAAAGTGACTAAACCTCATGTCTGTATAACCGGAATGTGACTTAGGGAGGACAGATTAAGTATAAACTTGAAAATAATTTTACAAAGAAAATTTGGGTGGGATTTCAATGAGTATTTTACCTTGTCAAAACCCAAGGTTTGTTAAGCTTGTCATGACAGGTTTGTAACTTTCATGCCATAAGCTGAATAACATTAGATAGGAGGAAGATGATAGGAGGAATTTTATGATTCTATCAAGAAAAAGTATTACACTGGCAATTTGACTAGAAGCCCTATCAACACAGTAAAATCCTCTGTAAGCACCGGCGAAAGGCAGGTTTAGAGTATGTCAGCTGTCCTGGGCCCCAAACAGTGGAGCGGCGTGCAGTAGCTTTCTGGGCACTATATGTACATGGAACACGACTTGAATGATTTATAAAAGCCAGGATGTTTTTAGATTTATAAGATTGCCACAAAAAAGTGGAAGGAAACATTGCAACCTTGAATCTTTCCATCATGCTATTACACAAATGAGCCTTCTCGGAGCTATCAGTTAGCAAACTGCTCTTTCTCTGTATTTAAGCTCACTGACAAGGAGACAAACATTGGTTTCAGTGTCATTTCTCAATCACTTCAAATTCCAAAATAAACTAAAAGTGTACCGTGGTATCTTCTCAGTTTATTTTGTTCCAGCAGCCCCTTAGCTTTTTTGATCAGTTCTTCTCTAGTTTTCTCCATGTGCCTTCTGTCTTTCTTCATTTGTTGCAATTGTTCTACCATCTTGCTTTCTAAAGATATTACAAATATATTTAGCAAGCATCTGGATACTGTAAATAGGAAGGATCAATCAAAATTTTTGTAATGCAACCACCATAAATCATGCCAAAAGCTCTGTCAGAACAGGCAGTAGAAATTCTTTCATTTTAATAAACTACCTCTAACTTTTTGAAATGGCTGGTGCATTAGAAAAAAGTGAGAAATCCAGCACGCGTCCAGGCATTCATACACGCACACAAACAAGTAAGCACCCTTTTACATGCCTAGGCAATGTATCACTAAAACTAGTATATTCAAGATCTAGATGCAGTGCACACAAGCCTCCAAAAGACTATTTCCTGCTTAAAATACTTTGTGATACAAACTGTAGCAAAATCTTGCCTTAAACTCCAGCTGGTCATAGGCAGGATAGTATCTCAGATTTTCATTAGCCTACAAAAATAGTTTAATCACTTATCTTCTTACTACCCTCCTCCTTCTCCACCACAGCAGAGGATCCTGAGCAATACTACTAGTGGTTTTCTTTGCTACATTCTCACTTGAGCCAGCAGTATTTCATCCGATCTCCCTTCTTTTCTCCTTCCATCCCCAAGTCCACAAACTGGGTTTTCTAGCTAGCACTGGGAACCTGCTATGCTCTGTGAACAGCCCATGCAATCATAAATGCCTGGAATTTTTCAACCACAAATTCAAATTTGTAACAATACAGTGAATAAATGTAGTTACAAATTCTTCTATAAAGTAGGTATTTCTGTCTTCATTAACTATTCAGTCTTGATTAAATGTTCACTTCCCTTCAATTTCCTGGAATCATGTACTCACTTGCTGTCTGAATTGCAGGAACTTGAGTTGGATTTACAGAAAGTGCCAGAAAAGGTGGACTAGGAGGCGAAATATATTCTTTCGGACAAGTATGATTTTTCTTGCTTTTAGCTGCCTATGGAGTCAGAAGACACAACTGTAAGTGCATAACTCATAATCCTGAATTGTTACATTAGACATACGCCCTGAATGTGGCCTGAGTGAATGGGAGGGCTGAATTTGAATTCTGCACATATGCTTTTTTATTGTTTTACCAGTACTAAATGATGAGTAAATTACAAACAGCTGGACCTCTGCAAATAAAATCGGGGCACTGAACACTTACATCACAGAGAACATACGGACAAAAATGTAGACTATTGCTAATTGTTCTTGTCCATATCCATAACCCCACAAGTTACTGGCACTCCCATGCAAGACCAGGAATAACAGGCCTTAAAACGGGCTCACTGCTTACAAAGTCTGGACTACCATTTTCTAAAATAAAAGTTATAATAGCAGATTTTCAATTTCATTATTATTTTCATAAGACTCCACTACAATCACTTCTGTGCAAGAGCTCACAGGTGACAGTTAATAGTGACAGCTATTACGCTGTATCATTGCATGTGGGTGTTCAGTTTTCCTAAATGTGTTCTTGTTCTGATCCTATATCATACATATGTTCTAAAGGATTTTATAGTTTTTAATCAGAAGTTTCGCTTGGCTTGAGAGAAGACAAATTTATCCCATAGGAAATATGAAATTATGAAATTGCCACCAATAAAAACAATAAAAAGTTATGGTCAAGAAACTGTAAAAAAAAAAGTGCTAACTTTAATAAGACTGAGATAGTTATTGTATATGTAGTTCCTGTTAAATTATAACCAGAGGTATAATTTCTGATGATTTCATTGTTTAGAACTAGAGTTGGTTTTTCATTAGCAAATCTGCTGAGTAGCAGTGCATGAATTGACTTTTCTCAATTACTTTCAAACCCACATTTGAGTATTTCATATTTCTAATGAGTTACCTGTCCTATAAAATTAGACTATTTCTAGGTGGAGGACTATGTTTATTGCTTCAGATTACTAACAATATGTTACCTTGAAAAACACACCTGATTATCCAGTTTCTCACCAGGAACAGCTATAGACTTGCTAGTTCTGTATTGCTGCAAGCTAAAGATAAAATCAAAGCAGCAAGTGAAAATTCATGTAATGAAATGGTTTTTTTCCCCATTTTCTTTCATTTATTTTAAGTCTGTAAAATAAGTTTCTAGCTATGAATTAATATTAACCATTATTTTAGCAAAATCATTATTTACTAACCTTTGGTTTTTGTGTACCATATTCTGTGGTTTGTGTACATATTCTGTGGTTTGGTCTTCCATTATTTTAAGAATTTCAGCATCCCGTGTTCTGTCTCTTCTTAGTTTGGTATCTTTTTGGTGGTCATTATTTTCCATGTTTGTTAGTTCTGTGACAGGACAGTGATGATCAAAATATATAAATTAAATTCACAAAAGTCAAGCTGTTTTGACTGTCAATGCCTGGACTTTCCAACCTGTATTAGAAATTCAGTGAATCAATCCAATAATGTTATCTCTGGTGTTTGGAAATGTGTGAATAACAGAGGAAAGAAATAAAGAAAAAGAGAATTTTGTTTTGAGAATTTCTATCTAACTAGTTCTTAGTAACTA
Source organism: Anarhynchus alexandrinus (assembly GCA_008711295.1). Classification (NCBI taxonomy): domain Eukaryota; kingdom Metazoa; phylum Chordata; class Aves; order Charadriiformes; family Charadriidae; genus Anarhynchus; species Anarhynchus alexandrinus. Next base: position 3,213,789 of record VUYV01000002.1, on the reverse strand, counting down.
GTACAGGAAACACTATCACAGATAAGGAAACCACATAATTATTTCACCTTCCCTAAACTAATTCTGTATCTTTCTGCCTTTCAGAGCAAAATGTTTTGCATTTATATGTTAATGAATAAATGTTATCTGCTTTAAAATACATACAATAAATACTTCAAAAGAAAATTACTGACAGACTTCACCTTTAGTACCACAAACTACTACTTCCTTCATCATTCAAAATAAAGTTACGGAAAACTTTTCAGTTATTTATTTAGAGATATATATTTGTATATTAAACAGTCTCGTACTTAATATCAGGTAACATGATGATGGAGAGACAAAGCTATTTTTGACAGATTATGACTGGAAACTGAAATTACTGAAAAGTCATCCATGAAAGCCTTTTCTAATACACTCTCCAGACATGTCTCATATTCAAATTTTTGTTTTTCTTACTCAAAGTGTGGAATATCCAGAAAATAATTCTAACTGAGATCTGTAAGGTGCCCATACCTATGAAAATTTGAATATTGCCTCATTTAATAATTACTCATTGGAAATTTGTGATACAGGTAATCTTTTTTACATTAACTGTAAAATTCTACTCAAATATTAAGACTTATTTTTCAAAAGTATTTCCTCAAAAGCAACTTATGTTATAATTTTGATGCTATATAGCATTAGTCATTCAAATCCAATTGAAATCTGTCAGTCATTTCTTTCTTGGTAATCACTAAAAATTAGGAATATTAAGAACATTATATAACCTTTCAGGGACTGAATGGCCCTCAGTATCCATAAGACATGCCATTTTAAAGGAAGTAGTAGTTAATAGATCTCTTCCAAACAACATTTTCTATTTTGGCACAGAAATGTTATCTAGTTAATGTGTGCTTTAAACCCCTCCATACTCTTGTACTATTTTCACTGTAGTCTGCTCAAGGAGTTCTCTCGCTTCTCAGTTTTAGGAATGTCACTATTCAATAGCATAGAAATAAACATTATCATAGAATCATAGAATCATAGAATGGTTTAGGTTGGAAAGGACCTTGAAGATCATCGAGTTCCAACCCCCCTGCCATAGGCAGGGACACCTCCCACTAGACCAGGTTGCCCAAGGCCACGTCCAGCCTGGCCTTGAACACCTCCAGGGATGGGGCCTCAACAACCTCTCTGGGCAACCTGTTCCAGTGCCTCACCACCCTCAAAGTGAAAAACTTCTTCCTAATGTTCAATCTAAACCTGCCCTCTTCCAGTTTGAAGCCATTCCCCCTTGTCCTGTCACTACATGCCCTAGTAAAAAGTCCTTCCCCAGCTCTCCTGTAGGCCCCCTTTAGGTACTGAAAGGCCGCAATAAGATCTCCCCGGAGCCTTCTCTTCTCCAGGCTGAACAGCCCCAATTCCTTCAGCCTCTCCTCATAGGAGAGGTGCTCCAGCCCTCGGATCATCCTCGTGGCCCTCCTCTGGACACGCTCCAACAGGTCCATGTCCTTCTTATATTGGGGACTCCAGAGCTGGACGCAGTACTCCAGGTGGGGTCTCACGAGAGAAGAGTAGAGGGGCAGAATCACCTCCCTCGCCCTGCTGGCCACACTTCTTTTGATGCAGCCCAGGATGCGGTTGGCCTTCTGGGCTGCGATCGCACATTGCTGGCTCATGTTGAGCTTCTCGTCGATCAGCACACCCAGGTCCTTCTCCTCAGTGCTGCTCTCCAGCCATTCCCCGCCCAACCTGTAATTGTGCTTGGGATTGCCCCGACCTAGATGTAAGACCTTGCATTTGGCCTTATTGAACTGCATGAGGTTGGCTTGGGCCCACCTCTCCAGCCTGTATATATGGGAGGGAGGGGAAGAAACACTTCCTCTTCAGTAGCAATGTAGCCATGTATAAGAGCACAATGAAAATTGAAGGGAATAAATACTTTCCTTGATATTCTGATAACAGGACTTTTTTCATTTAAAACTGCTGTTGAATTATGGAACCATTATCCTCCAATCTTTACAGCAGCTGCTTAGTAATTTTTTTTCATATAAATAAGATCACATAAATACATCAACTATAGTAAAGTGTTTCCCTATATCAGAATACAGTGATAAAGGACTCCTTCGAATTAAAAATTATTATTATTTAAAAAAATAGAATACTGTTCTGATAGCAATATTCCAACTCATGCTTTAACTATAGTTTTCTTAAAACTTAGCTTTACTCTGCCAACTTTCTAAAAAGCATGCTTTACCAAAAAAATGACAATGAACAGTTTTACCCTTTCGATATTTAATGTGATTTTGGTGTGTTTGGTTATGCTGGCCTTGTTCATCACTGTGGTCTACATGCAGAGTAAAAGCAGTTCCTTTGGCTTTGTCATTCCACTTAGGAGTGTTATACTCTTTTTGATCCTGGCTGAGATGATTTTGCTCAGGGGTCTGTAATACCATATCACTCTTTCCAGGCTCCCAATCTGCAGGATTTGAATGACTTGATGTGAAGAGAGATCCGTTGGATCCATTTTCATCTGCATAACAATTATTAGAAAACAGAAATATTATTTCATTGTAAATGTTAACAATAATATTTATTCTTCTCCTCCTTCATCATCATCATCATCCTTCACTACATTGGTTAAACTTACTTTTTTCTCTAAACTGTATCTGTTTTTCCTGAATCCTGTTGTTATGGTCTTGCTTATGTTTTGTAGGCAAAACTGGAACAGGTTCTTTCTCACCCCATTCAACGGGACTGTGCACTTCCTGATTTTCTAGCTTATGACTGCTTTGTATGCTTTCTAAAAATTGTTTGCTCTTTTCAGGATTTTTTTGGGGAAGACTGGATAATCTTGATCCATGATCAAACCGATTAGCTTCTGCATTAAAGTGATGTCTTTGTTCAGTTGATGATGATAATGGATAAACATCTTCAAAGTATTCCACTCCAGGTAACAAATATAATTCAGGATAAAGTGCCTAAAATATGCAGTATATTCATCAGACAGGACAAAAGAAGAAATGTGCAATGTGAAAAGCTTCTGAAAATGATACCTTAAAAGCCATTCAATACATACATAAGGAGGAGCAAATGACTCCAGTTCCAGTTCTGTTTCTTGCTTTGCCTTCACCTTGGAAGATAAAGAATGGAAGCATAACCAATAAAATACTTTTTTATTAATAATGTTGCATATCATTTAATTTCTATATTCTGTTATCATCTTTACATTTTTTCTTAACCAGCACTATCTTCTGTAATGGCCTGACATGGAAGAAGGAACACGGACTACTATTCTATTTTCTGATGTGGCACTGAAAATTTGTCTATTTTTCAAAATCCCACCCAGGCCCACAGGAGTACATGGACGTACTGCATAATTTGTTATATCCTTTTCACTCTCTCTTATGGTTCAAAGGACCTGATCCAACAGTCATAGCAGAAGACAGCCTTAGACTGTCTTCACCAAGTTGCTTCAAGCTGAATCTGGATGGACACGCCGTGTCACACAATTTTCGCTATTCAACTGATACAATACTGCAAAATATTTAATGTATATAGTAAAAAAATATTTACTACTCTCCTATGTCTTCTTGTATTTATTGTTTCTCTTGATATTCTTTGTGTGATATACACTCTCAGATTTCAACAGTCATCCTAAAAACAAAGTCTAAAATAACCAATGTATCTTTGAAAGATGTACTCCAACAGAACAAATATATATATATCTGAGCTTATATTTAATAATGAAATTGAACTAAACATGGGGCCAAATTCCGTTCTGAATAATGGCCAGGCAATGTCATTGATTCACTGTTAAAGACACACAGGCTATATGCAAGAAAAGTAAGAGCAAATGAACACAGTTTTGGTCTACGTTTATTTTTCATTTAAAGACCCTTACTTGCAAGTAGGGTACAGCTCTTAGCACTGCTTACATTGTTACTGTTGTGAAACACAAGACTGGGGGGTGGGGGAAACACTCAACAAATATTTGATCACTGAGATGTAATTCAATGAGGTTACCATGACCCTAAACAACAAATAAACCAGTTAGTTGGTTTATTGCTTTACACTTTGTTATGAAGTTAAACATCAAGCAACAGTAAATAGCCCAAATTAAAATTATATCTTTGTCACTAAAAATCTTCTCTTGTATCTACCAATATCTTTAATTCTCTATTAAAGTAAAATATTTTATTAAATGCCTGACGTTCTGACGGAGGTTGGAAAATTTCTCCATTTATCTCAGAACTATCAGTGGGGAAGAAAATACACCATCTTACTTCTTATGATGCAGTTAAAAACAGCTCAGCTCTTTGAAGACATATGCATGTTTTCAGATTCATATTGTGTCACAGTCTTTAAGTTTCTCTTCGGATTTTTCCACCTAGTTTTTGCACACTACTTAGTATTTATTCTACTCTTCTGTGTGGGTAATTTTAGCGATAACTTAACTACAAATGAAAAAGAACAGCACCAAATTTCCAGCTTGTAATTACTTTCCAAATCCGTGAGAAAGAGGTGAAATGAGAAGTGAAAAAAAAGTATTCTATACTTAGGTACACCACTTAAGCCTTTGTGTATTACACTAACAAACTTTCAGTTGGACTAATTTTCAGGCTTACTTAATCTTTAGCTGTAGTTCGTAAAATACAAATATATAGAGAATGAACGTGAGGAACAGTTACAATTCAGAGATGCAGGTTTTTGATTACACAAATCTCAGGCTGTATTACTGGACTAACTAGTGGAACATAAATGTACATTGAGAGAAGTTTTCATTCAGATACTGATCTTTAAAGGCTTCTGGGCAGATCACAGCAAGAACCATTAGAGGAACTCTGACTTACTCAGCTTCCATTGCAAATTCTTCAAGTGCCATATTCCCAACCATGTACTGGTAACAATGACCTCAGGTTTTGGTTTTTTTTAATGCAACCAGATTTGCAGATTTGTCATATTTAATCCATTGATTTATCAAAACTAGCATCTTTTCACTGGATGGCAACTAATTACATCTGATGCTTTAAAGGATGTTTCTAAAACACCTGTCCAGCCGTGCCTTTGTATTCAGGGAAGTAGATGTGCTCTGACAAGAGCTTATGCTGCAGCATGTTTAAAAACAAAGGCTAACAGTGCTCCTAAAGTTATCTCTGTTTTCTTGTGATATTATCTAATCTGCAGGAATGAAATCTGTGGTTTACATCATAAAGCAGAAGAGCACTAAAGAAAAAAAATATTAACTTACCACTGCTAGTTTTTTCCCAATGCATTTTAAAAATTTGAATTTATCTGCAACTGCAACTCCACATAGGTACTCTCCAAGCTTCTCCCGTAGCACTCTTAATGTGATGTGAGGAGACACCCTAGAATGTTGTTATTCATTAATACATCTGTAAGATCAAACAATGATGGCTAGTTCATAGAATCATAGAATGGTTTGGGTTGTAAGGGACCTTAAAGATCATCTAGTTCCAAGCCCCCTGCCATGAGCAGGAACACCTCCCGCTAGACCAGGTTGCTCAAAGCCCCATACCACCTGGCCTTGAACACTTCCAGGACGGGGCATCTACTTCTCTGGGCAACCCGCTCCAGTGTCTCACCACTCTCATAGTGAAAAATTTCTTCCTAATATCTAGTCTAAATCTACCCTCTTCCAGTTTAAAACTGTTACCCCCGTCCTATCACTACATGCTCTTGTAAAAAGTCCCTCTCCAGCTTTCTTGTAGGCCCCCTTTAGGCACTGGAAGGCCACTATAAGGTCTCCTTGGAGCCTTCCCTTCTCCAGGCTGAATAACCCCAATTCTCTCAGCCTGTCTTCATAGGAGAGATGCTCCAGCCCTCTGATCATCTTCGTGGCCCTCCTCTGGACTCACTCCAATAGCTGCATGTCCTTCTGGGGGCCCCAGAGCTGGACGCAGTACTCCAGGTGGGGTCACACAAGAGCAGAGTAGAGGGGCAAAATCACCTCCCTTGACTTGCTGGCCACGCTTCTTTTGATGCAGCCCAGGGTACGGTTGGCTTTCTGGGCTGCGAGCACACATTGCCAGCTCATGTTGAGCTTCTCAGCAACCAGCACCCCCAAGTCCTCCTCAAGGCTGCTCTCAATCCATTCTCCGCCCAGCCTGTATTTGTGCTTGGAATTGCCCCAACCCATGTGCAGGACCTTGCACTTGGCCTTGCCAAACTTCATGATGTTTGCACAGGCCCACCTCTCCAGCCTGTCCAAGTCCCTCTGAATGGCATCCCTTCCCTCCAGTGTGTTGAGCGCTCCACACAGCTTGGTGTCGTGGCCAAACTTGCTGAGGGTGCACTCAATCCCGCTGTCCGTGTTGCCAACAAAGATGTTAAACTGCGCTGGTCAAAATACCAACCCCTGAGGAACAACACTTGTCACTGGTCTCCACTTAGACATTGATCCGTCGACCACAACTCTTTGAGTGCAACCATCCAGACAATTCCTCATTCGCCGAGTGGTCCATCCACCAATCCATGTCTCTCCAATTTAGACACAAGGATGTCATCCGGGACACGGTCAAATGCTTTGCATAAGTCCAGGTAGATGATATCAGTTGCCCTTCCCTTATCCACCAATGCTGTAACCCCATTGTAGAAGGCCACCAAATTTGTTAGACATGATTTGCCTTTAGTGAAGCCATGTTGGCTGTCACCAATCACCTCCTTATTTTCCATATGCCTTAGCAAAGTTTCCAGGAGGATCTTCTCCATGATCTTGCCAGGCACAGAGGTGAGACTGACTGGCCTGTAGTTCTCCGGGTCTTCCTTTTTTCCCTTTTTAAAAAAAAAGGGTTTCCCCTTTTCCAGTCAGTGGAAACTGCAACGACTTCTCAAATATGACGGATAGTGGCTTAGCAACTTCATCTGCCACTTCCCTCAGGACCCACAGGTGCATCCCATCAGGTCCCATGGACTTGTGCATCTTCAGGTTCCTTAGATGATCTCGAACCTGGTCTTCTCCTACAGTGAGCAGTTCTTCATTCTCCCTGTCCCTATCTTTGCCTTCTGTGACTTGGGCAATGAGGCTAGAACACTCACCAGTGAAGACTGAGGCAAAAAAGTCATTAAGTACCTCAGCCTTCTCCATATCCCGGGTAACCAGGTCTCCCATTTCCTTCTGGAAAGGGCTTGCATTTTCCCTAGTCTTCCTTTTACCACTAACGTACCTGTAGAAGCTTTTCTTGTTGCCCTTGATATCCCTGGGCAGATTTAATTCTATCATGGCTTTAGGTTTCCTTATCTGATCCCTGGCTGCTTGGACAATTTCTCTGTATTCTTCCCAGGCTACCTGTCCTTGCTTCCACCCTCTGTAGTCAGTAAGAGGGGGAAGACAATGCTATATACATGCTGGCTTGCATGGACAGAATGACCAAAAATGGGAACTATGTCCTGGAACTGAACCTAATTACATATAGGCCAGAGAGTCTTGGTGTGGTAGAGTCAGAACACTGTATCACGTTATGGTAGACTGTATTACAAGGGCTGTCATAACATTAACTAGCAATATTCATATTTTAGGAACCCCATACAAAGGGAGAATATGGAAGTAGCCAAAATTTGAAAATTACTCCAGAATGCTCTTGCTCATCTGCAGATGAGCAACAAAAACATTGGAGACTACAATCATGCATTTCCATATAGGTGACAAAGTTTCATGGGGCTGGTACAGGACTGTAGAACATACCCCTTCAAGCACTAAGAGCTAGAGGAGACGTCATCACTGTCCACTTTAAGTAGCAGGCACGTTTCTTTGATTTTGTCTTCTCCAACACAAATTTACAGTTGGGTGTGTGCATGTGTACATGCAAATGCATTTTAAATCAACACCAAACACTGCAGTGTGAACATTTCCACCATAGTTTGAGGATGAGAGAGCTAACACAAATATGAATTGCATCATTTAATGTACTACTGGAAACCATGCAAATATTAAAGTAATGAGCTCAGTATAAAAATCACCATAGAATAAAAAGCATCTCCACAGAATAAAACCAAATGTGCAAGAGGCACACAAAAGCTCTGCAGCACAGCATAAGCAATTCTAATTGCTCTTATGCTGCCATATAAAATAAACCAGGGAACAAATTCAGGCCTGAGACTGTTAATCACCCATGCTGATTAAGTGTTAGTATACTACCTAGTATGATTTTGGCCCAGGCAGCACTCTTCAAGCAATGCACAGACATAGCTTGGGGGATAGCACACGCCATTCTCAGTAAACAGTATAGACAAGAACATACCATCCCTTCAACTCGGACAGGTCTTCAACACTGACTTTCAGGGTTTGTTTGCATGTTCAAACAGCCCTATATGCCTTAATTTCACACCCTAGATATGTAAAAACACACTCAGTTTCATCTCATAAACACATACTTCAGTGGGCTACAATGCTTCCCTTGCATTATTTCAAACACTCTGGACTTAGAGGATCCTCCTCAAGATCATAAATCTGCCTTGGAGCACAGGCATGCAGCAGAGGAGACCCAGGTCTGCATGCAGCAGAGCAGACACATCTAGGCCACACTGCTTAGTCCCTGTACATTTAGCTCCTGTTTATTACTTCCCCAGTCATTTTTTGCCCACCCTTCTGCAGATATTAGCCCTTGTCATTTATTTCAAATGTATAAAGAAGTATGTGAAAGATGGATACATAAGGCCTTGGAAGGATGGGTATCGAATTATGTAAGAACAGAGATGATCTGTAATTCAAATATCTCTCATTCACTGCAATTTCTTCAAGCTGATGTCTCAGATGAGATATGCCCCTTAAATGGTCTTCTGAAACCCAATAAATGCAAGCTCTTTCAGGGGCAGTTCTAACACTGCACATCTTTCACTGATAATGCCCGTCCAAACCAGCAAGGAAATCTAAATCTAAGGCATTTATGAACAGCAGGGAAAACATCTAAGTAACTATGATGTATCATGGGAGAAAATTATCTAGGTATACAGAACCTGAGATACAGCTGCTAGGAACATATAATAATATATTTCTTACTTGCTGCCACTGGCTAGCAGAAGGCTAGTCACACACGAGTAATCTGCTTCAGGGTGTTCTTTTAAAAGTAATGCAAACTAGAGTTCATTGAAGCAATCTCATCTGGAATAACAAAAGTATGGCTTCTGTGGTGAGGAATGAGGAATAAATAAAAGATCACAGAGGCTGAGAAATAAAGTTCATGGGAACAAGAACTCAGGGCCATAGACAATTACACACTTAATATTTTCCTCTAATTTCATGATTAATGGAAATAGCCTGTACTTAGACCTCAGAATCCTTTGTTAAGCTGACTCAGATAGTATTAGGATTGTCGAGCTGACTGGACAGTGCTATCAACAATGTTCAAACAGCATTAGTACCAGCAAGGCTGCTGTTCCCTCTCCTGCATTATAATAAGAGAAGTTTTTTATTTTTTTCTGTTTTTTTTAAAGACAGTGATACACCAGCCAGGTGCTAGTCATTGTTAATGATAATGTACTGCAGCATTGCATAGTACCCATAGGGTAATTAATTATCAATTATTTAAAGACTCATTAGCAAGCAACAAATACCCAGACAGATATAAACCCACTGAAATCAACGAGAATCCTAATTTAAGTTGATGGCTCAGAACTGAGTCTTAGTGAAATAAATTTACACTAGCAAACAGAGGGCAGTGACAGATGTCCAATCACATGAAATGATCTGAAGTTAACACTCCAGCTGTGTATTTTGCACCTCTGCTGTAGACTAGTACAGCAAACAAAACGGACACATGCACGTATTTCCTCTGGTTTTGAGTGGCCTTTCAACAAAGGAAGCTGTGAGAATGAATACATTCTGCCCTACGTGCTCGTACCTGACTGCTGTCAATCTTTCCAGCTACACAGTATATTGTCTTAAGTGGACAATACAAGCCTAAATTTAAATTGGTTAAAACCCATATTCCCCGCATTTTAAGCTCAATTGACAGGTTTTGCACAGAAGCAGACAAGGTGCATGTAACAGCTCCATTTCAACACATATTTTTACATTATTTGATTTTTCTACAACTTCTTACCACACTGGATACACACAGATTTTGTGAATAAAGTGTTTAGGAGTATAAAACAAACTTTCAAAGTTATGAAAGATTAAAACTGCAACTCTCTGTGTCAGGTTTGGGCCTAGGACTGGAACCTGGGGTATTCTTTCATTATGTCATCTAAACAGCCATCTTAGAGCACAGGTAGCACACAGTGTTGCGGGTAACCTCTCAGAAATACTACTGAAGAAGAAAGAAGGTATGCTGGTGGTTACATGGGCTGTAAGGCTTCCCCTTGGGAAACATGGCTTAAGCTCTTTCTTCGGACTGAGAGTTCAGACCATCACATCCCTGTTCCTGCGAAGTGACAGGCTTTCCCATCTTCATCAAGCCACTCTATCTTGAAGCTGGCGCATTGCCGAAAAGAATTCAAGATTTTGATAATCAGGTTTAAGAAGACAGAAAGAATATAAAAACCGTGATTTTACGACATAAATTTTTCTTCAGAAATACTTGCACTGCTCTGGAAGTGCGTTTCAACGGTCTACATCAAGGGCTGCAATGGAGCTAAGCCTGATACAGTCCAAACAAACATAATGCTAGTCATGGGCACCACTTGCCCTCTAGAACTTGTTGGAGAACAAGTCTCTTCTGACAGATGTATTCATGCTCTATAGAGAATAACATAAAGGAGCTACCATGTACACGAAGCCTAAGACTATGCTCACCTTATAAATCCAGCTGAGATAAACTTGCTAGTAAGAGTAACAGGAACTGTATTCAGCTTGAAGTTCCACACTTCTTCTGGGACATAAAAAACATGGAGCTCCACCAACTAAATAAAGTAAGAACAGATGATCGTAACTGTAGATATATTATAATACTTGTCCAATACGCTTTGGTTTGCTTAGCTGGACTATCAATTTCTGGAGGCAGGAATGGCTTCTTTGATGATAGAGCCTCACTCTTCTAGCCCGTGTACTATCTGACAATGATGACTAGATAGCGAGAAGAGCGATGAGTAGAGCAATTTGTGACTGAATGCTAGCTGACAGCATCAAAATAAGTCACATTAGAACAAGCTCAACAATGGAAATGAGAGCCTATGCTTCTGCTCTACGTCACTGTGACAGCAACGGAAATAGCTTACCAAAACCAGTTGCTCCTCTGGAGTGTGACATGGATACAAGAGAACTTCAGCTAAAATCCTACCTTTGTTCATTTCATAAAAAGAGCAAAGTCCTAAAAGCTTGATTCAAACATAATAGAAAGCACCATAACTTGACCTCACCAGCATGAAAAAAAAAATTAAAATATTTCAGATAGTTGTTAATAATATTAGCTACCTTGGAAGCACAGAAGTACTCTTGGTAATGTCTGCAACAAGGGTAACTAAGCCTTCTCTGAGCAAGGTTAACTTAGATTGTGTTCAAACTTGTGGTAGTTGTAGGACTGTTAATGTCTGGGTCTTGATACTTTTAGCAAAAAATCAAAGTATTGACAAGGATGATACACTTCTGAAAAGCTTCCCCTATAACTAGAAGCCACGCAAATAAGTGATATAAAATATTTCTGAAATTGCTGAGTTACTAAATATAAACTAGAAAAGAATGCCTTCTATATATACTATGATAAAAGTACATTTTTGTCCTCTCAGGCCTCCTAGAAACGGTGCAGTGTCCATATTTTTTAGTTTTATTTAGGAAATCTAAAATCTAGGGAAAAGTACAAAAACTCTCACCTGTGATGTTCGAGGTCTCATCTGATTGAACGACATGTTGATCCCTGTACTTGATCACAGTGAATGAATGCCAGGTGGGTTTTTTAATTTTCTTTTTGATTGAAACATTCTTTAAGGATGAGTTTCATGACAACCTGTTACGAAACAAGTTACTCCATTAATTTCCTTTATTTTCATTTATTGTTCTTCTTTCCATTTATGAAAAAGTTGCTTCTGTGCTGAGGCAGAAAGCTTCCAGCTAACTGCAGACAAACAGACTCAACCACACCTTCTACACAATTATCACCTAAGTAACTGGGGGAATTGCTAAACCACAGCGCTGCAGCTCTGAGAGACCTGCCCTGGAGTACTTCCCCATAACATTTTCTGTCCTTTCATAAAAATACTTAAGTTGTATATAAATTTCTACACAACTGCACTGTGTTCCTGAAGACACAGACCAAATCCCCACAAAATGGGATTCTTGCAGGGTCTAGGTTTATCTCTGTTAAAGTGACAATTACTGTGAACTGAAGCCAAGCCACACACATGGCACATTGTGCTGGCCAAATGGAGTATCACAAGGAAACTTGACTGTGCTGTGTCATGAAAATCATTCCATGAACTACCCTGGTTACGCCCTAACATCATTAGGATTTTTCTCAATACTCTCACCTGAAGGCTCTCCCAGAATCTCCTTCTGATTTTCTGCCTGCTGAATGCCCTGACTGTTCTGATCACCATAGTGGCTCTCCCTTGCACCTCTGCTACTTCTAATTCACCTTTTCTTGACTGCAAGGGACCAGACCTTCCAGATGACCTTCCAGGTCTCGCCCTAGCTCTGTGCAGTGAAATTAGGATCTCCTCATGTCAGCAGGAAGCACCCGCTTAAAAGGGCTCATGTCTTTACTTGCCTCTTCACAATTACACTGCAATGAGCTGTCATGAATGACCGGACCAGAACATACGGTCACTTCTCCACAGTTATTCCCAACCAAAGACATGGCAGGGCACAGCACAAGTTCTTCCCATTAGTCCCTACATATGCAAGATGTTGCACTTTGCATTACGACATCTCACCCCGCGCCATTATTCCAGGTTTCATGGTTGTTCCCGGACACCTTCTGCAGTAATTATCCATCTCCTCTAAACTGTAGTCAAGGCCCAAACATGCTGGCAAAGAGCACAGTTCGCAACTTCATAGAATCATAGAATGGTTTGGGTTGGAAGGGACCTTAAAGATCATCTAGTTCCAAGCCCCCTGCCACGGGCAGGGACACCTCCCTCTAGACCAGGTTGCTCAAAGCCCCGTCCAGTCTGGCCTTGAACACCTCCAGGGACGGGGCATCCACAACTTCCCTGGGCAACCCGTTCCAGTGCCTCACCACCTTTATAGTGAAACATTTCTTCCTAATATCTAGTCTAAATCTACCCTCTTCCAGTTTGAAGCTGTTACCCCTCACCCTATCACTACCTGCCCTTGTAAAAAGTCCCTCCCCACCTTTCCTGTAGGCCCCCTTTAGGCACTGGAAAGCTGCTATAAGGTCTCCCCGGCGCCTTCTCTTCTCCGGGCAGAACAACCCCAACTCTCTCAGCCTGTCCTCATAGGAGAGGTGCTCCAGCCCTCTGATCATCTTCATGGCCCTCCTCTGGACCCACTCCAATAGGTCCATGTCCTTCTCATGTTGAGGGCTCCAGAGCTGAATGCATTCATTATGTCTCAAAACAAGCACCAAACTAGTTACTAACTCGGTATCAGCACCAAGATTTGCCACCTTGGTCTTAACATTGTCTTCTCATTTAATCCACTTTATAGATAAACGGGTACAAAACGATCTTATTTCTGTGTTTCCAGCCGACACCACCCCACCCCCCACCCC
>VUYV01000002.1:3187589-3200154 GCA_008711295.1 Anarhynchus alexandrinus | reverse complement strand
CGCGGCCCCGCAGCGCCCCCCGCGGCGGCGGCTCCGGCTCCGGCCCCGTCCCCGGGTGCGGCGGAGGTTGCGCAGGCGCCGCCGGGCCGAAGAGTTTGGGACGCGCCGGGAAGTTGTGGCTGGGTGTGCCGCCGCCTGCCGTGCCCGCCGCCGCTCCCACCATGTCGGGCTCCTCCAACGTGGCGGCCATGAAGAAGGTGGTGCAGCAGCTGCGCCTGGAGGCCAGCGTGACCCGCGTGAAGGTGAGAAGGGGAGCCGGGACGGGACGGGACGGGGCGGACGCGCCGCCATTACACCGCCCCGGGGACCGCGCCCCGCGGCCCTCCTCGGAGGCGGCCGGGCCGGCTCTGGCCTGCCCCGCCCCGCCGACCCTCCTTGGCGGCGGCGCCCCGCTCCCGGGGTTTAGCCCCGGGGCTCCGTCGGGCCTCCCCCAGACGAGTCGAGCCCCGGGGCGGGCGCGCAGCTGCGTCCCTTCCCCGCTGCCGCCTCCCCGGGGCCCGGCCCGGCCCGCCGCGCCCTCCGGCTTCCTGCAGCCTCTCGGGGCCGGCGGGGTCCGCTCTCCGGGCGAAACGCTCCCCCGAGGGGGGCTGGAGGCGCCCCGCTCTCCCCTTTCATTTCCTTATTCTGGGGAGCGTCTTCTTGCATCGGGCGGTGGTGAAAAGGGCAGCTTGAGTCGGGGTTCACAACAGGTTGTCTTGGCCGGCCTGGCCCGGGCACTGTAAGGTGGAGACTTGGCCGTAGGAACTACCGAGCGCGTTTAACTTGAGGCTGGGCCCTGCCCAGTCAGAGAAGCTCTGGGCAAACTGCAAATACAAGACACCAGCTGCTTTCTGAAACTTTGGTCGTTTGGGGTTTTTTGATGAGTTCAGAGTTACAGCAAAGAAAAGCAAGACAAGTTTTTCACTGCTCTGTTTCTAGGTTGGTACTGCCTACCAAAACCCGCGTATGCTGTGTAATCATAAGGACGGCTTTCCAAGGGAAGATGAAATGCCAGTTTAGTCAAGCAGAGCATCTTAAACTCTAGGCTGTGTTTTTACACAATTTATGCTAGAACAAGATACTCATATTTAACAAAGCCATCTCCAAGATGTTGCTCGTCTTTCACCCTTCGTGCTCAGAAGTTTAACATGACAACTTCCTGAGTTATTCTAATATTGCACAATTTATTGTATTTAAGAAACCAAAAAATTATGATGAAACTCATGTAAAATCTATGTAATCTGTATTGCAGAATCTTTAAACAGTGTTCTTTTTACTTTTTCATGTAGCTACATCCTCAGTAAAGAGTATTCAGTGAATTCTAATGCCAACTTTTATTCTGACTAGGTTTCTCAGGCTGCAGCAGACTTGAAGCAGTTCTGCCTGCAGAACGCACAACATGATCCCCTACTGACAGGAGTATCATCAAGTACAAATCCATTCAGACCCCAGAAAGTTTGTTCATTTTTGTAATTATGTGAACTACTTTGGTATCTTTCAGTGGTAAGTTCTTGAATTACAATTCATAAACTCTTCTGTCATTAAAAATAGCTGGCTTTAAATGAGACTGCCTGTATTAAAAGTATTCAGAAGATGACTTCTGCAGCTGGTGTTGGTGTAGATCCCCATTTTGGGCCCCTCCTCCCCTATTCTGGTGGTAGCTCTGTGGACACATGCTGTTTATGAGTATTATGAGTAGCATCTGTTGCAGAGCTTCCACCAGTTTCTGTTGCTGCAGCAGAATAGTGGGGCCAGCTGCTACTGAGCTGCTATTTGGACTAACCTGGCTGAACAGTAATTCTGCTGTACCTCCTTCCATGTAAGGGCATTATTTCCATTTTCTCACCCAGGATTACTCACCTGAGAGTACATGGTGAATCCTGATTGTGGCAGATTAAAACAGACTTTAGTTCTTAAACTTTTAAACAGCATTTCCAAAGATAGGTTAGTGGTGGCCTCAAAGAAGAGCACTGTCCCCTACAGGACACGCCCTCTAAGCCAAAAGCAAAAAGTATGGAGTGATACAAGAATTGCATCACACCACTCAAATAAGCTGCTACATGGGTAGCAGTTTAAATAACTAGAAAGAGCTAAATACTCATTTGGATTTTCATTCCAAAACTTTTATAGGTTCATTAGCAGTCACTACGAAGACTACTAATCTGGCATTCCTTGAAAATTCTGGTGATTAGATTTTAGGCTAACCTATTTAGAAAGGTGAGTTTTAGATGTATAGTAGTCTCACCAAGACTCTGAGAGTCACAATAATTTGATATTTTGCCTGGAGTAGATGCACGATAATTTTACCATGTCCCTCTTCCCTCTTCCTTGATTTGAATCCGTTGGGGGTGAGAGCAGGTATGTTATTTCAAAGCACCTGATACACAGTTGACCATAGTTCACAATCCTTAGAAATGTCATACTGAGTCTTAACCTTGAAGAATTCTGTTTTTGTAGCTGACTTACATCACCTGCAATTTCCTAGATTTGTGTTATTTAGGCAGCTTTATAGGAAGTCGACCACAGTCAGAGTTGTTAAAATTGTTCTCCCCTCAAGCAGACTGTAGAAAGCTTCCCAAAAAAGTTTGTGTATAAACAAGGTGGTTCATGCTAGTAAAGACCAGAGTAGTAACAGTATAGAGGCTGATGCTTAACTATTTAACAAACAAAAATTAAAACACTTCCCCCATTGTTTTGAGCAATGAATTACAGCAGTGTAACTGAAATGTGCTTTAGAGTTCTTGTAGCATTTGAAGTTATTTCTATTGTGAATTTTATCAACTATTCTTATTTAAAAGTACTATTCTTGGACACTGACCTGTGTTCACACTACTGTAGCTTCAACTTTAAGCAGCAACTCAAGGAAGAAATGAGATAATCTGTAAGCATTATACCTATAAAAAGTCAAATAAACTGTACTTTAATCAGTGACACGTGCAGTTCCCGACTAAGCTTTGCCAAGGTCTACTAATTCCTGGGTGTGGATGTCAGGAAATAACGTTTCCTCTGTCTCACACACACATGTGCATACAGAGGGCATAAAAGGCTTAATATTTTCTTTATCAATTACAGCCCTTATCTTCCCTTTCTGATTTTGGAACAGAGCACTTTTTTGCCTGTAACATCAGCAGAAACGTCATTAGAACAGTGGTCTTAGTTACACTACCTATACGGAAAATTTCTTTCCTTCACTGTCTCTCTTGCAAGCACTTCCTCAAACTCAGAAGTTTCTTAGTTGTAATCCTGGTGTTTACACGATGAGCCAATAGAGCTCATATTTGCACAGTCAGCACCACCTCTGTGGAGTGAAGAGGAAGTGCAATTTGTCAGTTACGCACACTCCTCCTGCTTCTCAAAGGCAAAGTAGATGCCTGGTATTTCTGTAGGCACCAAGTGACTGGGAACAACTCTTTCCATCCTTCCACTTAGCAATCTGGCTTCCAGGAGACACTAAGCTTCAGTTCTTTCGTAACAGCTGATTATCTTCTTGAACCCTTGGGGATAGCTTCCTGGTTTTAAAAGTTTATTCTATAAACTAATAGTTTTATAAAACAGCTGTGGAAAAAGAGAATTTTTTTTTTTTCTAAATAGCTGTCCATGGCATACTCTGAAGGTACATGTTCTTAGACATACAGTTGCTTCATTTAGCATTGTTACTTTTCTGACTACGTTTTGGTTTTGTTTTTCAGATCTTTTAGCATCTTTTCCTAGCTGCGGATGTGTGTAGGGGCAGAATGCCTCAAGGAGCGGCCTGGTTTGAAGCCTGTACAGAAGCTTAGCTTTAACGTGCCAAATCTAACTGTAAAATTGCTACTGTCGTCAAACCTCTTACCATCTACCTCTCCAAATGAACTGTATGCTAGTTATAATACTTCTGTTTCATAAGGGAATCGGTTTTATATGCCAAGCAAAAAATAAAAGTGTCTTGACTTAGTCTGGTCTTGGAATTACTGTTGATTAACTTCAGTTACTGCATCACTCTGCAGCAGCTGGAGAGCATATACAGGAGTCTGTCTTTAAATATTCCATGGTGCTGCAAGTTTGCTTGGGGTTGACAGTCTTACAGAACAATGAGGCTTCGTCAGTACTAGACTTCATCAGTACTATACATAGAAGCATAATAGAAATAGAAAAAAGTTTGTGGCTGTTAGTTTGTAATTCAACTATACAGCTGTCCCATATCATAGACATTAAAGACAAAAAAATAACTTAATTATTCTTTATCTTAAAGAGTAATTCAACCCTAGTAGATGACTTATCTATGAGCCATCTTACTCGAGGTAAATATGAAAAAGCATTTGTTATAGCTGCAAATGAAAAGAGAGTAATTCAAAGAAAACTTAGATTTTTAGCTGCCAGTGAATGTGCAAACTTAAGGCAGAACAGTAGTTTATTCACCAACTTGAGTATAGCTATGGGGTGGAAGAAGCATTTGTAAGATTTTAATGGGAAAAACCCTGATCAGAGGCTTCACATGTTCACTGAGCAGCATTTTTAGATGAGATAGCTTTATGTGCTTCCTGTAAGCTGGCCTATGAAGTCTTCCCCATCGGTGTTTATTTCTTTTTATATACACAAGTATCAACTGCTTTGGGTATATACCACTTCTAAGTATGACATTTACAGGAGAGATACAAGAATAATATGCTTGGCTCCTACATGTAACTTCAACATTTTTTGCAAGATATTAATGAAAGAAAATACCACAGATTTCCTGCATTGCATACAGCCTTCTCAATGTTCTCTAGATAGAAGACCATTTTTCGAAAACTACCACCATACTGTCAGGGAACAGTTGTTCCGTAAGTTACAAAGAAGTTTAAAATATTTACCTCTTACCTGATTAATGGAAGATGTCTGGGTTTAGCTGCCTAACAGGAAAAAAAAAGCTGCATAAGTAGAAACACTTTATTTTGAAAATATTTTTAATGAAAATATTTACTATCTTTGATGTTACAAAGGGTAAGTTATCTCTACAGCACAGCAGCAGTCATGGCAAATCTTCAGTGATAGCTAAATTACAGGCTGCTCTGACATTGCCATAGTTTTTCCTGCAAAACTGGGAAAAGTGTCACTGTCCTTGTCATGTTGGATTTAGCTACAAACATAAGAAGGATGTGTCCTGCTTGATCTGCTCCTATAGAGATTTTTAATATTTGCAGTTTGTCTTTATGCAGACAGATACTGTTCAGTATCATTATCATTAGTTAGCAGTCTGAGATAATCCACAGTTCAAAGCAGTTTTTGTATTTCTGGTCACCACCAACTGGCAGATAGCTGTCCCTTATAAGTGAAATTTTCTTCTACTTGTGTCCATTTCTCGGCGCTGAAATTTAAAAGAAAAGTTATTAACCAGCAAATTCACGCAACAGGACACAAACAAGGATGACAACCCAGTTTAGAGTACGGTGGGCAGTGAAATGTGTCACAGTTACAGTGCAGTTGAGTCTTTATAGTCAGCTTTTCAAGACTAACAAGGGAGAAGAATTAGAGAACAGCAATTTGGAACTAAAGAACAGGTAGCAGTTCTCTGTCTACTGACAGTAGGCAAAGTGTCTTTAAAACAAACAAGATTATCCATTTCAGGGGCTACACCAGGAGTATTAGAATTTTCCTTCTGGTATAGCTTGGATAATCACTTCTAAGTTTTGCCAATCAACTGCAATTCTGTGGTAAAAGTGACTGGAAAAGTAACTTGTCATTGCCTAGAGTAATATTTGTATTTCACTTGAAGGTGCGCAGAGGTCAGTATTACTTTCCATTCACTATTAAGAAGTGACATTTATGTAAATAGCTTAATCATTTTTACATTATGATCCTTGCGCTCACCTTGCAAAAAAATAGCTCCAGTCAAGTTTGCTAGGCTTTCAATAATAGCTTATACCAGGTGAGCATTTTTCACATTTGCTTATATCTGTGTATATTAAAGAAATTACATTCTGCAAATACATAGTCACAGTATATTGATATTCATCATCCTTGCTATTTTTATTTTTGACTTGCAATATAGCAGAATGCTTCTACTTTGCATATTTCTCAAAATATACCTCTAAATATTTCAGTTAAACACTTCCGTATCGAGAACTGCATTTATACGGCTTTTTTAGACTAAGATTTGTGGTTACTTTTAATGTAAGATTTGGTCTCTCTTCCCAAGCAGGACTATTATCACGACTTAGACATACCTTATGAATCCATTCATATTCTCCAAATTTGGAATCAAACGTTCCTTTTTGAAGAGACCTCAGCTTTAATGTAAAACGTGGCCCAAGTTCTTGAATTCCCACTTTCTTTTCACTCTTGAAGATATATCTTGGGGAAGAAATAAAAATAAATATTAGGAAGTAAGTTACAAGAACGTTCTCTCTCATTTGTGAGTTTTGTGGAAAATGTCACCTGTGGAATCTGAAGAAGATGTAGTCCCGCTGGTTGTGAAATGTAGCTACTTGTCTTCCAATGAACTGAGGATCATGCGGGAAGAGAGAAGCAAACATGCGACCAACAGAATGTCCGAGTCGTGTTGTAAAATTATTCAGGATTACTTCAGGTACGTGTTCTGTGGGCTCTTTCCCTTTTCGCTGAAATGAAAGTGATAGATAAGAATGCAAATAATAGATCGAATGCAAAGTGACTGTAAATATATTATCAAAGAAGAGTTTGAAATAAAATAGGGGGAAGACAACCGGAGTCAAGTTAACTTCTTTTAACATGCCCTAATCATTTTTTCCAAACACAACCTAAGTTGGTATACAAGTGAAGGAGCAGCTGGTAATACAAGGATCTTTGGTTCAACATTATAAATTGAATGAAAAAGCACAAATACTTTTACATTCCCTCTCTCCTGTACCAGTTTCCACTCCTGGCTGCATCCCTTATAGCAAATAATGCAGTTTACCTACCACAGGAGTCCTCTCTGTGAGGCACTAAGAGTACTTGGGATTCTTCTTTAGCAAGAACAGATGAAGTTTAAAAATTAATTAGTTCAAAAGAGGGGGGAAAAAAAAAAAACCACATTTTACTGCAAATTATTTAGGACTAAGTAAGCAATACTTACTACAGATGAGGTGACAGGGCTGTAAGAATAACTAAGTTTTATTCCAGACATATCTATTGAAATCTTTTATACTGCTGATTTTTATATACCCTGTTGTGTGTATGCTACACATTGGGTATTCCCTATTGATGTAAGTTATCAGCTGCAATTTATGGGCATGACTATAAAAATACTTGGCAGACAGTTAAAGAAATACAGCAAATAACTATGAAAATGGAAATATGCTGCTTATGGAAGTAGAACATACTCGTCCTTGGCCTCCTGTTAGCTTACAAAAAAACCACCTTTACAAGATCAGCTGAATCATACAAAAGTACAACCAGTTTTGACAGCTCAAGTAGACTGAATGTATTTATCATTAAACAGACCACCCATTTTTTAATTTTGTTGGAGCCTTACCTTTATTTCTTTACGCAAACGGACACTACTCATTCTAAAATGAGCAGTTGGACCATCAGGCAGATGACTTAAAACAAGACCATCTGTTCACAGAGTTAAAAAAAAAAGGCTGGTAAAATTTAAACATGTAGTTTACAGAGAAACATTTTTTGCGAAACGCAGTATCACATTAGAATATTATATCCATAATCTATGCCTGATTTACAAGATTTCATTATATTTTCGAACATATCTTCATAAACTAGTTACTGCTCTGAAGTACGTCCATTAGATTTTGTTTCAATAGCTAACTAGAGTTATCTTCTATCGCTTTCTCACTTATTAATTAGTAATATTCTATCTAGTCAGCAAAACTAAATGGAACTTCCTGCTTAGAAAAACTTGTTAATTAATCAAACTGTTAAATTTACTGAAATAACAGTGTTTATGCATGCATTACAAACTAAAAAAAAAAGCCTATACACCTTCTTTAATAATTCCAAATTCCACTAGCCATCAGATATTCAAGTTGGCACAGTGATTTTTAACTCTGTAGTAACACTGTAAGCTGCACAGTGAAGAGAAAAAATCCAGAATAAAGTAGATCTTTGATGCACACTACAGAATTATTTTCTTTCCCTAGTAGGCCCAGAGCTAGTATATCTATTTTAAGAAATACACAAAAGGATACTTGGTATTTTGCGATCTTCATTAATGACGATTAAATCAGTGAAGTCCCTTGCAATACACTGTGGAATAATTCTTTTCAAAGCCAGTCCTCTTCGATAGTAGACATGCGAGTTAGGTATAACAGTAGACAGTTGTTCACAGAATCTCACCGTTCTCTGCAAAACAGGCGAGTTAAGTTGCAATGTGGTAAATACAGTACCAAATTCAAATACTAGGGGAATGGAGGGTTGCTCATTCCAGTGAAAAAAGATTTTATTTCCAGTAAAGACTGCAGCACACCAGGGAATTTTTAAAAAAAAAAAAAAAAAAGGATTTCCTCCCGTCCCTTTCCCCCCCAATCATAGAAAAGCATAACCCCCAGACTCATTATTTATTAAGGACATTGGTTTACAAAAAGTTCGTAACATTTCAAAATACAATATAACTATGACTTCAGGTACTAATGTCTGAGTTTCCAGATCAACTGTTTGAGGTATACTTTTTCCTATTTTTAAAACCACTTCTTTTATGTCAGTAATCTCCCCAATTAGGTAATGCAGATCATTTGCATACAAAAACACACATACGAGTTTGTTCTGTTGGTTTTTTTTTATGAAGGAAATAAACAGTGCTAGAGAAACTAATAGATTACATACATATACAAGGTTATTGATAGCCACTAAATAAAACAGCAGAAAAAAATCCATGTGAAATGTCAACGCTATTATTTTAATCTTTAATTTACCAATCATATTATGAAAACCTTGGTACCTTCTAACCAGTTGATCGCTCAGAACTCCCCAAGTAAAGCATACGTACCCCACGAGGTCTATCTGATGTTGTAATAAGAATCTTGGGAACTGTCTGTCTGTTGAAGTATGGTGCAAATTCATCAGTTGCTTCATCAAAAGCGACCTGGAAGAACAAAAGTCTTGTTAATCCACCATATATGAAATAATTGAGGAACAACTGTTCTGATCTAAATTCTGATGAAATTGAATTTGTAGGAAAAATTTCAATTCACAAGATCTATCCTATAATTAATCATCACAAGGTATGTGGTTTTTACATTTTTAAGAATCTAGTGTGATGAACATTGATTGACAGATTTTGTTATCAATAACAGTAATGCAAAAGGCAACTACCTAATGTAGATAATGAAAGAATGACATCATTTCTTCACGAACCCATCACATGTGAATAGTAATTCATCAACACCTTAACAAAAGTGTGTTGAATGTTAAGTTTCGTCAATCCATTTTATGTCCCTTCTTGGAAAAAAAATGGTTAACTTAACAGCGTATGCAGAAATTAAGCAGTTACCTCTTCATCATTGGGATCTACAGTTGTTTCGTCATACACTCTCTGATTTTCAATAGTCTTTGGTACGGCTTTTGGAGGTGCCTAAAATAAGTAAGTTTATTAACATAACACATTCATGTAATTTTTAAGTGTATTCCGAAAAACACATTCATACTACCATGATATTGTGTATATTTCTACATAGAATGAGAAGTACTATTTATTTCATGCCAGCTTTTAAAAAAGAAGTTACAACATAGCCTTGATTGAAAATATACATGGGTATTGGGACACCACAGAGCATCGCACAGAGAAGCATCACTGGAACAGTGACACTGCTTAATTGCAGTCTAATTAAGAAATAGGGCTACAAAACAAAACAAAAAAAGGAGGGGGACATTATATCCACTTCTCTTCCATGGAAGAAAAAAGCTCTACTTTCAACAGCAACACATTTTAGCCTCGACATCTACAATTTAATGACTAATAGCATATGTTTACCCTGTTTAATTACACTATTTGTGTAAGATTATGATAATACAGGAATTCACAACTGAGTATCTTCAACTACCATGATTGTTTTTGAAGTGGTTCAGGAAAAGGGCCTGCTTTTATGCCGTTACTAGCATAAAGCCCACCCTGCCCCATTACAGCCTCATTTAACGCAGTACCAACACCGTGTCTTAGCTCAGCTGTTTGGTGCCTCCACTGCCCAACACAGAGAGTGTCTCTGAAGACGACCACGGCCGCTGAGCGCCGAGATCACTGCTCCACCGAAGGCTGTGGAGAAACCGTTTCACTCACGAAATGGAGGTAGCCCCAGCGGGAGGCTGAGCTGAAGAACCATCCCCAAGGCGAGCTCTCCCCCGTCCGCGGCGGAGCACCGCCTCCCTGCAGCGGGGACGGCCTCGCCGCGACACCGGGCCGCGGCACGCTGCGGCCGGAGCCCTTACTTTGTCTCCGAGGGCTTCTCGCTCCTTTCTCCGCTTCTTCTTGGCGGCTAGCTTCTCCTAGAGGCAGAAGGAGAGCGATCCGTTAGCCAGACCCGCCGCCCGGCCGGGGCCTCCCCCGCCCTCCGGTAACGGCCGCCGCGCCGGGCCCTCCCCCCCCACCTTCCTCTGCTGCTGCTTCCAGCGAAGGAACATGAAGTGCCGCCGCTGCTTGTTCTTGATCTCGGACACGCTGAAGGTGGGCGGGAAGAGAACCCGCTCCGGGGCGGGCGGCTGCCCCCCATCCTCCGCCGCAGAGCCCACCGGGCCACTACCACTGCCGCCACCCTCCATGCTGCTGCCGCCGCCGGACAGGAACTGACCCCTCACCCTTGACCTCTGCCCCCGCCCGNGTGAGGGGAGCGGGCTCGCGCTGCACCAACCGCCGCCGCCCGCCCGCCGGCCCGCTGAGGGGGCGCCGGCCGGGAGGCCTTGGAGAGAAAGCGCGACTTTCAAGGCGAGCGCCATCGTGCTCGGTGCGCCCAGGGGACGTGGCTGGGCTCTAGCGACGGTCGTTGCCCAGCCCGGTCCCCCCGCGGGAGCTCTGGCCGCGGCGCGGTGGAGGAGGGCGTCGTGTGCCTGCCTCGGCCCTCACGGTGCGCGGGCAACGCGTCCGGCTGAGCTGCTTGCGTAGCCTGTTGCTTCGCTGCAGGTACCTGCCAAGTGGCTGAGCTAATTGCTCAGCAGGCAGCAAACCTTGAGATAAGATCAGAGCGTTTAATACAAATTATTACTGCAGTGTAGCTTATAATCAGGGTTAACGATATCAAAATGGGAAGCTTTGAACAAACATGACGCACCGATGGATTTACATAAATGATAGTAACATCATGACCCAGTAGTGTTTTCCCATTTGCACACCTTTCACATTCAGACACTTGCTCACAGTGAGTGAAGTTGTAGGGAGCATCTGCTTAAAAGGAACCAAAGATTTTTTTCATGGCAATGTTCCTGAAAATTATTTTTATTCGATTAAAGCCTCTTGAAACTTAGGTTAAAATGAAACAAGAACCCCTACAACTAAGCTAGAAATGAGATTTTCTGTTCCTGAGCTGATTTTCTAGCTTAGAGGTATGTAAGTGTTGCTGCACAGTGAAGAAAATACTCTTATTAGAAATTTAATAGTTGGGGGTTTGGGGGGGGGCTAAATTAGGGGCATTTTTAATCTCAGACTGCAAAAATCTGAGCCTCAGTGAGACTGATTAATTCCATTTTTCCCAGGGATTGTCACAAAGCTTGGAATATGTCTACTAACTTTATATACAAATGCTATTTTGCGTTACTAAGTGTCTCACACTAGAAAAGTAAAAAAGAAATCTGTTAACATAAACACGTGAAGATAATGGAAAAAGATCTAGGAACAGCCTGAACTAGACAATGTGTCAAACCTGCTTCTGTCCTATAAACAAATTTAACTCTGTAACTCAGCTTGCTTCACTGAGGTTATTTCTGCTTAACACAGATGTAAATGAAAGATCAAAGGCCTCATTACGCACAATCCCATATTTTTCTGGCCTCACATTTTTGTCAAGAGAAAATATTTCAGCTATCCTTCGTGCCTTAAGGATAAGTAGTTTCCATGGTAATTAAGGTTTGGGGGATTTAGTTGAGAATATGTTAACTGAGAACTTCCTGTAACTTTCTCTTGCTAGCTGATTCAAATATCAGTGGTTGCAAGGGTATCTCTAAACATCATTAGCAGAGTTTTTCATCGCTGCTGTTAGCAGAGCTAACAGGGAGTCCTAAGTTATTTGTAGTTTCGGTTTGCATTAGTGTTTTTGTTGGGATCATTGCAAACTGATGTGCAGCATAATTGTGTGAAGCTCACTGAGTGCTTACATGTGGAAAAAACACATTATCTTCCTCCCTCCCAGCAAGAGGGAAGACAACCTTCTAATATTATTCAAAGACTTTTCCTCCAAGGACTCAGGAACAAAATAATGATACACAATAATACAAGAACTTCCTAGGGCAGAGGAGGGGCAAGAAAAAGACACCAGAAACACATTGTGGACTTGGTAAAAATGAGATCACTAACAAGGTACAATTATAACTTCAACAGAAGGCCAAACTAATAAATACATGCATAGTATTAGTTTAATTTCTTCATAGGGAAGGTTCCAGGGTCTTTCGCTTATTTTAGCTGTGAACTCTGTTCTATGCAAATAATATCTTAACCAGGATACTCCCCCCC
>VUYV01000002.1:3040925-3187552 GCA_008711295.1 Anarhynchus alexandrinus | reverse complement strand
CAACTAATGCAGTATTGCCAGGAAACCATCTTGGAAGAAGCTGCTTGGTAAAAAAAAAAAACAAACAAAAAAACAACAAACCAACAAACCAAACCAAACCAAACCTGAACAGAAAAGCCAGTAGCTTTGATTTGTGTAAACCAACAAGTTCTCCAGTGGAGAGTGATGAATGAAGACATTTATTCCATGTCAGCACTAAGGGATTTTGGAGGAAACTTTTCTGTAAAATACCACTGACCCAGCTGCAGTAGTGGAAGCATCATTGTGAGTTGTATTGATAGAGGGCTGGAGATTTTTGCTGGTCTGTCATTTTAAACAATTGAAAAATAACTTGGGATTAAGTTGAAAGGACAAAAATTCAACTAGGGAAAGGAAATTAAGTTAGCAAATATTTATGGTAGGAGATGAGAAAAGAGAGTAAGGTGCCTCAGGATTCAAAAATTTATTAGAGAACTGTGTGGGGTTTTTTCTTTTTTAAATGCAATAACCAACATTTTGCTATTTTTCTAGTTTGTTTTTCTTAATTTCATTACCTGAAGGTAGACAGGATGTACTGCTTGTCTTCAAGATTCATTGTGCTGAACAAAATGTCCCAGAAAATGCACTGCTCCAAACCAAACAAACTGTTGTCTATGTCAGAAGAAAGATAGGCCCTACAGGCTTCTTTTTTTCTTCCTACAGAATACTGTTTTTCACTTGAAAAATAAAACAGAAAGCTGTTGTATGTTTTTAAAATCGATTCATTTTGACTGGAGTTACATTGCCTTGTTAATATGGCAAAGCAATTCCCCTCGGAATCAGTGAGCTGGAATTCTTTGTGGTTCTTGTTAAAGCAGATAACCACCAATTGGTAATAGTAATTTGAAGATCACAAGATTCATGAGAACGGTTTCTGTAAAGTAATATTTCAGTTCTAAGGATTGTTGCTGTGTTAGTAGAGTAGAGGACAAGGGAGAAGTGACTGATTTTCCTCTAGGACAAACCCCCCCAAGTTATACAGTTGGAAACAGTATTGTCATGGATCTAAAACTGGTGAGTAGAGAGGGAAATATAAGGAACATGAGGTCCCGACAAAATATGAGTAAGAAGTGAGGTAACTGAAGGTTCCTTCAAGAACTAGCTTTGCTGAGGTCCACATTTATGGCCCTCAAAACCTTCTGCAGGATCCCTAGGCCCTCTCAGCTTTCTGTTGGTGGTGAAGACTATATCTAAACTGTAGAAGTTAGTGCTATGTACTGGTAGTCAATCTAAGTCCAAGAGGCTCGTACGTGTAAACAGCACAAGGCAACACAGAGTGGAAATACGAGTTGAGGCCTTGCAATATGGTTGCGTGCTGTTGCAGCAGGCATCCTTTGTTCAGCTGCCCAGGAGGGCTAACTGGCAGGAGCAGATTGCTGAACTAAGACAAGTGTACTCTTCTTATTCTTTCATTCAAAGCTAGTTCTCCCATCCCTTCATGGGGCTGTGTAGATAATGAAGTTGTACCCCAAAGGTCTGGTTTTTGCTATGCCTGTAAGCACCGCAGCCTTGAGGCTGCAGAGCAGTTAGTACAGCTTTGATCACATCCGAGCCTTACCAGGCCCCTCAAAACTGATGTTCCTCACACTCTTGCTTGCAGCCTTTCTCTGGTAGGCATTCTCAGGGACTGTCTAACAGCGCTGACTGTGTAGCAAAGTTAATGATAGCAGCTTTCCGTAACCGGTAGTTCAAAAGTTAAAGTATTCAACATTTGATACAGAAGCCAGGACTTTCCAGTCTCTGGAGACCGAGAATAACATCTTTCGTTTCAATGGAACAATCAAAGCACAAGCCTGCAGGTTTTTCAAAGGTGAGAACTTACTTCATTCTTCCAGCTGAATCTATTGCTGCATGCAGAATAAGATACAGAAAATGCTGGACCAAATAGCTAGTGGCTGGGGCACTCTCTTCCTGAAAGGAAGGAATATTGGATTCCTGGTCAGGTCTCAATATTCTCCCTGTAGTTTACTTTTAAAAGTTACACAGAAAAACACAAGCAAGCTGTAGAGAATGGATTGTAACCAGGTTCAGTCTCTAGGTGTGTGCCCTCATCACTGGGCTAAAGGGTCTGGTTCCTTTTACACTCCTGGCCTGATCCTGGGCTTTTTGCGCAGTGAAGGAAGGGTAACATGGTCTCACCAGGGTGGAATATTCAGACAGTGGTGGGAGATGTTCTGCATGGCAGGGGAATCTGCATTTGGGCCCACATCTCTCTAACCGAGGAAGGAATTGAACACGGGCCCACCACAATACACTGTCATATGAAAGATGAACATCTATACCATCACTTTTTGAGAGAAAGCCTGCATTGTGTTTTGTAGAGAGCCTAGGCCTGTGATGCTTGTTATGTGCTATTGTACTAAGCCATCTGGGATCTCTGATGTAGAAAAGCCTCATGTTCATCTAGCTAGGCGTAAGCGCAAAATAAATGCTAAACTGCTTAGCTCTCTCCAGACTGTTCCCAGACTTGTGCATACCCAGAGCTGTTTCTCCAGGGGAGCATTACGTAGGGGAGCAAAGTAAAATTACAAGGTACCTATGCAGGAACTGCATGGGTAGCTTTCAAGATCATCTGTTTGGGACTTACAGGCTCGCATTCCATAGTGGATCTTGTTTACAGTCTTTAATTTCAGTGTTTTCAGTCACCTAGGGCAATCTCTCTAATGGATAAAATGGGGATCATGCTTAATGAAGTTGGGTATTATTTAACATTTCAGGATTAACACTAGATCTTACTATGCCTGTCCTCATCCCAACAAACAAACTCAACACAAAAATCATTTTTTTAATATGCTTTTTTTGGGTTATGCTTCTTTACAGTATTTGAGCTGTGTACAAACATTAAGGTGCTTATTGGAAAGAAGGTATTATGTCCATTACACAGATGGGAAAATTAAACAAGTTTGCCAGAAAAAAATTTGTCAAATGTATTTATGAATTTAGAATGCCCAGTATAAGACACCCAAAGCTGGATATTTTGAGAATATTTAGCACCATACGTTCAAACCACAACTATGTTCAATTAGGTTCACAATTAACTTCACCATGCTCAGGATCATTCTAGATGTCAGGTTCCAGGTATCTCAAGTTCAGCACCCAGCAAATAAGGAATGCAGACTCAGTGTCTGTCCCTAAAATTAAGCTAAATTTTGTTATACTACAGGTGAATAAGGAGACTGAATGAAGTTTTCTTAGTCAGTTTTCATTCTGTAACGCCCTAGCTTTTGAGAGTTTCTTTATGATCTTCATGCTTTTTATAGCTTTTGTGTAAAAAGTCCTAAGGTTTAAGAAAGCAAACAATGGTAAAAAAAGTGAAGGCCCCTCTGAATAGCAGCTTTCTCTTCCAGAGTATTGACATCCCCACCGCCAATAGGTATCACACCAGAACTTGCGAGAGTGCATTCTGTTACCTCATCTAGGTCATTAATAAGGATATTAAGAGCTTTGGCCCCTGTATGGGTACCTGAGGAACACCACTAGTAACCACCCGTCTTTTTGTTGGACTTTGCACTGCTAATCAACACGCGTTGCACTCCACAACCTAGCCAATTACCCACCTTGTGGTACATTTTCCACTCTATATTTCACCAATTTTACTGTAAGGGTACTGTGGGAGACGATGTTGAAGACCTTCCTAAAGTCAAGGTAAACGGCACGCACTGCTCTTCCTCCTCTGCTGAGCCAGTCTTCCCATCAAAGGTTTGCCTTGGTAAAGCCACATTACACCAGCTGTTCTCAGTTACCTTTGTGTCCCTCAGGTGCTTGCAAATGTCTTCCAGGAGTATTTGCTCCACAATCATCCTGGGGACGGAGGTGAGGCTGACAGACCTGTAGTTCCCTGGCTCTTCCATCCTGCCCTTCTTGAGGTTGCAGCTATTCAGCTTAGTGTAACTCTCTTGGTATACGGTGTGAAGAGCAGTGATTACTGATGCATTTAAATGGTCTGTGTCTGACATCTCAGAATGTGTTTGTATGTGTATGTGAGAAAGAAGTCAAGCATTTGCAAGCCTGAGAGAGCAAAGCTTGAATAATCTAAGGAAAAATTAACCAAAGGAGAGCATTTTAAAAAGAAGGTATTTTATGTGGTATTCTTGCAAAAAATCTTGCAAATATATTATTTAAAAATTATGGAAATTCCATAGTCTGCTGCATGTGAGTGTCCAGTTTTAAAGCTCATTAGAGTTTAAAAATTGACTTTACAGCTGCTTTATGTATGGATGTTAACACAGTCTTAAACATGTAGTTATAACCAACATTACAATAATTCCTTCCCACAGGCCCTATCAAGATGGCACAGCTGGCCATTATCTTAATCTGGGCAGATCAGCCTCATGAATACTGGGCGTTTGATTTCCTACAAGTCTGTCAGCACTTCTGGTTAGTAGATTAAAACTACTAGATAATGCATTCATTGTATGTACACTGAAAAAAAAAAATAAAGGCGTTTGCTGGAGCTTCAAGTGCCTAGTGCAGAAAACTGGAATACTTTCCCAAATAGAAATTCTATAAACAAGAAAATTGTAACTTGATACATTCAGATTTTTTTAGTTTATCCAATACCTACCCATGGCAAAATACTGAAGAAGTGTCTACTGTTTCCAACCTGGTATTTTGCTGAATTAATTTTTCTGCTTCTGGAGATCACTATCCTTTTCTAAAGAATTGTCCTGTAAAAGGGCAGGTAGTCAATGGCAACATTTCGTCAACTTTGTGGGTATGTTGAAAAACTTGTGTTTCTTGGGGGGTGTGGTCCTCTGTAGGAAGTAATGCTAGTATCTTTCTGCTAGTGGCAATTACACGTAGCTTGCGCTACCTTAATAAAACATTCCTTCACGTACTGAAGAAGAAAGAGTTTGTCCAGCATTAGAATATGACTCATTTCTAGTCAGATATTTTTCAGAATATGCTACCTTATGTTTTCCTTTTATTTATTGACTTCCTGTTATTTTATATTAAAGCGTATTTGTGCTGCAGTGGAATAATTTCTCTGTAATAGGTAGCACTTGGTATAGCAACTAATTTTGCTTCTTTTTCTGCTTGCAGGTTGCCCACAGATACCTAAGAATTTTCTCCTTGTCCAAAATAATTGCAACCTAATTTGTAGATGTTACTACAGAAATAAGGTAACTATCTTGTTACAGGGTCAAATACCTCAAGTGAAATTGTTGTTCCCCTTGCAGATCACTCTTAACTTCATGGTATTAACACACATGTTATCAACAATTAAGCAAAGTATGATGCTTAAATATTCTTCTGTTTTAATACATTTCAGTGTCTTGCTATTTTACTCTTTAGCTCTTAGTAGATACTTTGCATTTTAAATTGGGAAAAAAATAGTCAGAACCGTTTTCTACTTGGCATTATTAATAAGTCAGAAGTATTTATAAATGGCCAGTAACACCTATTAGTTAGTTTACTAATTTCTAAAATAATAGTTGCATAAGAAGCAGAAGTTGTGAAGTGATACATCGTACGGATTTATTCCACAGTGTTACCTCAATCTTTGGTAGAGTGAGCTAACTCGAACAATGTGCATTTTAGTATAGTTAAGTGTAGGCTAATATTTCTAGGAAAGAAAAATATAAATCAGTTATCTGATGGAGGACTGCATTATGAAAAGTAGTGATAGAGAAAAGCAATTAAGAGCATACAGAAATGCTATCCTTGTGGATAAATGTGGGAGCGCACTGTAGCAATAAGGATTTTGTTGGTGGAGCAGTATGTCTTGGCCTGATTCCGAGACAAAAATTGAGAAACTGGTTAAGCAGAACTATATGGTTAACTTGGGATCTAGAAACCCTTCTTACAGAAGAGACTTAAAAAGTTTAATCTCTTTAGCCCATCAATGACTCATATGAGAGCTAAGTCACCTGGAATTACATAAGTAAAGTGAATAATTGTAATAGAAATCTTCAGTTTAGCAGACAAATCTTTTAAGAGATGTAGTGNTCTCATTTGAAATCTTTAAATCAAGAAGGTGGATTTTTTCCAAAGGAAGTGTTCTAGCTCCGCCAGAAATTGTGTAGACATTACTTGATCCAGTTGTCACCTGTACTGTGCAAAAGGTCAGGCTGGAGACTCACGGTGCTTTCTTCTGGTCTGAAAACCTGTGATGCTATGAAACATCAAAATGGAGGGAAAAAAAACCAAACCCTTTAAAATGTTTCATAAGAATTCTAGAATATCTGCCATAATATTCATATAGTATGTGGTTAGAGACTGCAATGAATGGATTTTGTAAATAATTTAACAGACATTTTTAGCTACATTACAGGGTTTTTTTTCCTGTTTGTATTGCTAATTTTTGATGAATAGTCACTAGAATTGCAGTATCTCTTTTATTTAAGGCTACCTAGCCTCCTTCCCCTGGTAAGGTTGTTTCGTTTCTTTATTGGTTTATCAGATCTTTTAAGACTGATGTTTCCATGCTGAGTGTTCAACTCAGGATAACTTTCTGGAAAGCATATTTCTATATTTGGTAGTGAACATAAACAACATCAAAAGCAAAATTACTAAAGCTAATAAAAACAAATGCTAATGCAAGAAGTAGTTCCAAAATATTAGACAGATTGGTGGAGATTTACCAGGAGATTTCCTTCTCTTTTATATTATAAACTCTCAGTGGCAAAACTTTTTTTCTTATGTGTTGATAAAATATGAACACGCTTTTGGACGTTTATAAGTGCTAATCACAAAATAACAAAGGTAATGAACATTCTAAGACATTTAGCTGGCAAGACATAGTAATCCCAGTGTCAGATAACCTCTTTTTTCCAGTATGCATATGTAGCTCTTATTAATGAAACTCAAGCTGCACCTAATTACTAGTAACAGAAAATCACTGGCATTTACCTCCCACGTACAGAGCCACACCTTGCCCTCCAGGAAATTCAGAGAGCTTCCCAAGAACTATCCCTAGCTCTGGCCTAGATTTCAGTCTCTTTTACAGCATTTTACAGTAGAAGCTTGTCAGAGCCAATCCTGTCTGGTGCACAGGATTTCACTGAGCAAAGAAATGAAACTCATCATGAAATCTGGTCTTAAGTTAGACTTTTTATTACAGTTGCTCTTTTGCTTGGTCTACATGGTTCAGCAAGTTCAGTGCTCTACCCGACACAGACTGATGCCACAGACTATCCCTATTCCCTACAATAAGAGACAGAGGACAGAATCAGAAGCACAATTTCAGTCAAAGTTACTGTACAAGATGACAAGGAAGAATTAGCAAAGATAATATTTTTTCTTTGTCTACATTTCCAATTTGATCATATTTTCCTCCTGCTTGGGAAAGTATTTTATTTCCTAAGTTTGTGGGGGGTTATTTATTAACGAGAAGGTACAACATGGTTACCTTTGGCAGGAGAGGGTTAGGCTAAATGGTTCAAGCTCTATTCTTCTATTTCACTAGGAGAGTTCCAAATGCACCTGAAAAGAAATTATTGCATTTAGTCTGATACCAGGATTGTATCCCTCAGCTGACAATGCATCTGGTCACAGCTTCTGCAATTCAACTTCAAATGTGCAGTACTAGTGCCAGTATGGGATTCAGGAGACCTGCCCTGTCCTGGGTTTCGTTCCTCACAAATACTTTATGGGTAACCTCTGATAAGTCCCTTTGTGCTTTATTCTTATACAAAATTAGTGCGAAAGCATTTTTGTCTTATAGGGATAAATAAGCGTAACATATTCTGGAAAGAAGAGCACAGGCCCAGCAAATCTCATAGGGAGTGCTCTCCTGGGAAGCAGGGTCACTGAAAAAGAGTTTGAGACTAATAGACCACAATCGCTACTTCTCTGCCATGGTGACTAGAATAGGAAACATAACTCTTGATTGCCCAATCAAGTAAATATTGAGAAAGAATGGAGAGGTTTATATTTCCTCTGTATCTGGCACTGATGCAAGGCAAATTGGAATGTTGTACCTGGGGTTTGTGTCCTAAATTCAAAAAGTGATGAAAAATTAGAGGGATTTCGTAGAATAGACATGAGACATGATTAAAGGATTAGGATACTCTCCTAATGTGGGGCTCTAGGAGTTCCACCTATTTAGCTTATCAAAGAGAAAGTTAATGGGGGCCCTTTATGTACCTTTCTATGTAGTAAATATCCATTTAAAAATATATGGCTTAGGTCTTGCAGACAAAGATCCAAGACCTGCAATCTTAATTTGTAGTTACCCATAATTAAACCATTGAGAGGGTTACCAAGAATTATGGTAACTTTTCTGTTGATATTTACATCAAGATGTGATGTTTCCCCCTTAAAATGATACAATCTAGTTCAGACAGGAACTAGTTCAGGGAAATCTGTTCTCCATTATACAGGAAGTCAGACTAGAAGATCACACAGGTCACTTCAGGCTCTCTAATCTGTTAATTAAATAGTTTATATACATTCAGTTTAATTGGTTCTGTGATTGTTAATAAGCAGTATTTTCAATGTTTCATGTTTGGCTGCAGCCTCACCTAATCTCAATTATTTCTTACTGTATGTGGGTGGTGGGACTTTGTCATCCTACCAGCACCTCCACCTTCATCCCTAAGGGTTGCATCATTATCTGGTTACACAACCTGCAGGGCTGATATTGTTGATACGATGCCAACCACAGAATCGTTGAGAGATGGAGTGATGGTGTTGCTGGAGATCCCAACAAAACTGCTCTAGATCCTGCACACAAGTTATTTACCAAGACCAAGTTCTGTTGTATTTTTTTAAAACTTAACTAGAATATACTGCTCAGAGGATTGTAGTCTCTTTGCAGGTCTCTTTTGAGGATTTTTAGCATGTCATTCTAGGTTTTTTTTACAACTAAATGTATAATTTTCCAGGCTTTTATCCAGGCCGAGGCTGATACTTAAAATTTTGTTCTCACTTGTTCATTCAGCTGTATTTTGCTTGGTAGTCCTGGGAACAGACTGCCACCCTGACAAAGACGAACATCACCGCATCCATTGGCCATGCTGTTGTTTCTCTGAGCACCCCTCCAGCTTTGCATGGAGAGCAGTCCATAAGGAAACAGTCCATCTTTTTGGTGACACAATGATTTGCTTTCCTTTGGGCCCAAGATCTTTCATTCTATTATGCCTGTTGGCAGAAATTAAATAAGGTAATTTTGTTATTTCAGGTGAGATGTCAGTCTGGTACCCTCACCTACTGGATATATTTCTAAGTATTATCCTGCTTTAGGAAGAGGCAGGCACTCCACAACTCTCTGCAGTTCAAAACTCTTTGAAAAGTGCTGTTCCCTTCATGTTTGCATTCACAAATTGTTTCCATTTTTCTCATTTCAAAAAGCAAGCCGCACCAGATAACCCTCCTTACTCTTTTTGCTGTCCAACATTTTGGTGCCAATTAATCTCCTGTTAGCTTCCCGAACCATCTGGCTTTAAATACTTCTTACGTTTCCAAGAATTTTTAAAAGTCACTACCTAAAACTTCAATGCTACTAGATGTTCTAGTGTATTCTCAAAACAAGCTTCCATCTACTGTGATTTGGAAAAGACATTACATGTGTGTAGTACTAGCAGAGGACTGTGTGGCAGAAACCAAACTACGTACTTAGGGTGAAAAGCATTTCAACACTTTTTAAGAAAAGCTTTGTTACTAGGTGAAGGCTTAGCATGAAGCCAGGTTAATCTTGTGACTAATAATATATTAACCTCAGAAAAATTGTTTAGGAGCAGAACTTGCTATAGTGTACTGGAAGGGGGCCCATAGAAGGAAGGAAATTAACAGTTTGAGTCTGTTAATAGTAAATACTCTTTATCCCTCCACACATAGGCATACATCTTACTGGTACCACTACTACATATACTAGACCAAATGTGAGAACCATAATACTTCAGTGAGCTAAATATATAAAACTCCCATGACAGAATTAAGTTCTGGGATGGAGCTGGCTAATGAGCAACAAATAATACCAGAAGCATATACATTTAATAAAAAATGATTAAAAACCAGGAAAAACCTTACCCATTACCTGAGAAAGCTGTAGTTTTTGTACACAAAACAAAAGATGGTCCAGTTGTAAAGGACAGGCATACATAGGCCAAATCAAAGTTGCACAGGCAAATGTAGTTCTGTATTTCCTCACTTTTGAATGCTTTATTTCACAGCATTAGAGCTCTTCATCTGTAAGTTTCTCTTTATATATGGTATGATCATACATCCATATACAAGACGTACTGGAATCCTTTTCGATATTAAGCCATCTGGGACACGGTGCTATGGGAGTTTGGAGTAAAAGGAATCCAAATATCCATTCTGGTAAAAGTGCTTTCTTTTCAGTCCAAGTTGTTGTGGTTTTTTTTTTAATAAGTCTAAAGAAGGAAAAAACACAAGTGGGAGTTACGGTGAAGTAAGCTGGGGCATCTAATAGCTGCAGTGGAGGGAAATGGCTGAGCTGCATGGAAAGCCAGTCATTTGGCAGAGTCTGGGACATCTGCAGTGGCAACCTCCTTCTGTATTTAAAACAGCAAATTCAAAGCAGTAACAGGTACAAAACTGTATCAGCAATGAAATAGCATGAGTTTTTTTCTTGAAGAACAAAAATATGGGTTCTGATTGAGAACATTGGCAAAAAGTGTCTATGTGTGAAATATTTTAAAGGCTTATGCCTTTGAATGTATTAGGTCCAATTTCCAAGGCTGTTGAGAATTTGCCAATTGCATCATTGTCAGTTGTAATTATGAGAGATTACTGTCAGAAAAGCTGACTTTCATTTTTGAAGCCAAATCCTGAGAAGATACTGGAAAACCAGGACTTACCCTCAGTATTTCTGATCATCCTTTAACAGTTTCTTCTGATGGAGTAATACCGGTAGCATAATAGCTTTGCTAGAGATCTTTTGAAAACTGGTCTCTCAAGCTTAGAAAATCTGTGTGAAGAAAGTAATAGTTATCATTCAAACTTGACGCCAGACTCTAATTGTTACTTCAAACACAACAAGAACACAGCATCAACAGGATTTTTTTTTAATCTCTTTGGTACACTGTAATAGCTACACCTACATTCTCTTAGAAGAAACATATTTCTCTTCTCCTGAATATTTTGTACAAATACATATTAATTTGTGCAGTGCATTCATAAATTTGTCCAGAGTTTAGCTCTTCTAGTTTTTTACTCAGTTGATCTTATTGTCATCTTTCATACAATGCTTTATGTAAATTACACTAGACTTACTTCAAAAGCTGTTAGCCCTTGAAATTTCCCTTGCTTAGGGAAGATACGTGCTTATGGTATACATGGTAAGGGCCATGAAGCTGCTCAGTTTCACTTTGCCTTTACCGCATTGGCTTAACTAATCTAATCAAATTGGTTGTGCTCAATAGCGTTATGTTTAAGAGTGTCACTTGATCCCACAAAGTGCTGGGCTCATATACCCAGAGAAGAGAGGGACCATGAAATAAAAATTAGTTTCTTATCTGCAATACTGTGTTTCACCTTTATTGCACTATCTATCTAGCTGACAGTCATTTTAGTTGGACTACCAAGCTAAGCCCACAAACACAAATAGTGTTATTATATGATTTTCAAAGTAGCCAAACCACATGCTTCATTCCTCATTTCTTAGACTGATTGTATACATGCTGATTGTTAAAAATGAGGAAAACCAAAATGGAAACCAAAGGAATTTAGCATTAAAGACATAGTGCATTTTATTGAAAAAAATATTGAAACTGTAAGTTCTGTGTTTCTGCAGGATCCTGAGCAATGCTCTCTCTCTTAAAAAAAAACCAAAGAAACCCACAAAACCCCAACTGTATATTTTGACATACAATATAGGTCTGACTTGCAAAAAGGACAGATTTTGAAATTTTCCTATAGTTTTCCAGTAGACACACAGGCTTCCTTAAGAAATATAACGTATGGAAAATATATGTGAACAGGTATTTTGTAGTCATATTTGTGGCTTTCTTAAAGGTTGTCCATAAACCTCTCTACACGCAGGGACTGAAAATCATTGCTGTATAGTACACAGACATATTATCATATGGTAAAAATATTTCTTTTAAAGGGACTTTTCTGAAAATGTTTGTCATTTTTTTCTTGATATGACCTGCAATGGACTGGTGGTGCAGATCCCATATGAAATATAATTTGAAATTAATGAGGAGGCCTTAGTTAGGGTACACACTCTCATAGAACATTTTCTTGAAACACCTACTATTATTTGGAATTTGGTTTATTTGAAAGGGTCGATGTTGTCAGACATTTTGGTGACCAATAATGAAGGACAGAGGGAGACTTTTTCTTAAAGAGCTAAAATAGGACTATGAGGAGCTGTGTGTTTGTGGCACAGATGAACTCATCCATCAAGAGTGTAACAGCCTCTGCAGGTTGTACATTATGCACATTATCATACAGTGACTTGATACTGTGTCTTATTATGCAATCCTGGCAATGCAAGAAGCATAAGGAGTCATGCAAAGGAAAGAGAGGGAAATGAATTCTGCTGTTAGCAGAAGAATGGTACCTCTGTTCTTTTACTTTCCGCTTTGCTGTATGATGCCAGTACCAAAACAAGACCTGCAGAGATGCTTTCCCATGTTGGCTTTTCACAGCATTTAGCAGACAGAGTGCACCCAGGATGTGTTCTTAGTCCTTGAGGGAGATCTTAAATCTCCCCAGAGAAGAAAAGATTCAACACTGCTCATCTTCCCCAATGCTAACAACACAAGGTAGGACTGAGGAGATACAGCTTCCAGTCTTCATTCTGCCAGAGACAGGCTTTGAAAGAATATCGTAAATTACTGAGATGTAAACAAAAATACTTCCAGAAGTGGGGGTAGCACTTCTTCCTGATTTGGGCACTGAAAGGAAAGCCATGAACAGCAAGAGAGACAGTGTTCACCAAGAGGAGGTTCATCTCTGCCCAGCTCCTGCACGGTCCTGCCTCAGAGAGGTTCTTCTGGCAAAGAAACTGCCCACACATGTGGCCTCTCTGACGTCTGTCCTAACAGCCACCCTAGCAGCGCCAGGGACAATACTGTGGTCAAGCCAAGGGTGTAAAACTCCTGCTGGGGACATTTCCACCATGTCGTGACTACACTACCATCCTCTAAACACAGTTTGTGTCATAGACGACAAAAGGTTCAGATTTTATCCTTCAGGTTTTATGGGTGATTCCCGTGTCTTTGAAGTTCTGTTCCCACTGAAGATGAAGGCAAATTCCCACTGATATTAATGGGGTTAGGATGTGTCCTTGTCTCTATTTTTGCTGTTGTTTCCTTTGTTGCAGTAGACCTATTCCTTTATTAAAGCTTTTGCCTGGGGGGAAAAGAAAAGCCACGTTACTGAATAAATTATGAAATATTTACATTTGTGAAGCCAACCCCTTATGCCTAGCTCCTCCTCTGATATTAAGATGACACCTTTTATAGAGCTACAGGTTCTATACTGCCCTTACTTCTCTGTGGGATCCAAGACCGAGCGGTGACAAAACAGCAGGCCACCATGAGCCAAGTGACAGTAAGTAATATCTTGGAATGCTTCCTTGTTTTGACTCAGTGCAGTGAGAAACAACTATATTAGACCAGTGATGGTTGATTTAGTGCTGGAGAGCAAGTAGGATCACAGATGAAACGGAAGAAAGTATAAACTGGGCAGGGTTCTAAACTAAGCTTAATTTTTACCTGAGAATAATATATATTGTCGATATATATATATGTAGAATATATATATTGTAGATATAGCTGTAATAATAATCCCAAGAGCAAAGTGTTAAAGGCATCAGTTTGCTTATTGCTATTTATGTTCTCTTTATGTTCCTTTGTATTTGTATTTGCCTTTTTCCCTGCAGTTCTCTCAGTGCCACAAGAATGAATGAAGTGTCACGATTGTAATGAAATGATCCATAATGATCTGCAGTTGCTCTTGTTTTCATTGTATTTTTGTATTGGCTTTAAACCTTAATAGTAGCTTCCTTCTTTTAACAAAATGATTTAGCATGTTGTTCAAATGTGTCTGGTTCAAACTCTTTAGCTTAGCTTATGAATTTCTCCCTCCTACTTTCACATATGTAATGCTTTGGACTTCTCCTTGCCCCACCTCTTGTAGGTTTGGTAACAGAGAGGTAGCAACTTTCTCTCTGGGTGTTGGTTTGTTGGTTGGGTTTTTTTCATACTTGGCTAAGTCACTTCAGTTTATGCTTTTCATTTTTCTCTCTCTGTGGCATAGCCTATGGAGGCTGTATCTGTAAAATGGATAAATGTTAGGTTACTATCATAGTAAATGTAACATTCTGTTAACTGGATTTCTGCACAGTTAACTCAATGGTTCCCTGTCACCAAACTCAAGGTCTCTGACCTCCCTGGTGTCACCCATCCTAATGTTCCTTCTGCTCTTCCTTTGCTTTTTCTCTCTTGCTTACCTTCAGTTGTCTTGTTCCCTCTTCACCATTTCTCCTGCAAGCTCCCCTTTCTCCCATTTCTCTGTTTTTTCACGTCTTTTGGCAGTAAAGAGGCGGGCAGGTTGGTAGGCAGCTGGAAACATGTCGGTACTAATTGTCTCTATTTGCTGTGCGGCATTTCTTCCATGGTCTTTCCTTGCAAGATGTCCCATGCAAAATTGACAGTTCCTTCATTCTCACCTTGACTTTCATGAAAGAAATATCTGGAGTAGTTAGAAAGCAAGAGAGGAAAAGATACAGATTTCCTTTGCACAATGCCTACGATTTACAAGGTCAGTATGTGAAATAGAGCAGCTTTCAGAGCAGGGAAGGAAACAGTTCCTGAAATGTGTACTGAGCTGGGCATTTTTAATCCTAAACATGAAGTGGTGGACAGTGGTGCTGAGCATACTTATACCAGTGCAAAAATACATTTTTAAATAGATGAAGAGAAATAATGATTTTTAGCTGGCAGAATCTTAGCCTAAAAAGGAAACCTGAAAAAAAGACAGACACAAAGAAGCCTTGGAGCTAGCTTAGAAAGTCAGAGGTAGGGAACAAAAAGAAAACACTTGATGATACAGCTTTTTGTGAGCTTTTGGCAGGTTTTCTAATGTAATGGGGAAACCATGTACTGCTGTAATGTGACGTCCTTATTTGCAGGCATGAACACATGTGAAGACATTTTTGGATTACTGTATTATGATGCACAACTGTGTGATTAATAAATTAGGCAATGCTGGTACAAGTGTGCTGCAGCGAACCACTTGTAGCAATCACCAGCACTCTAGCAGGCAACATTAAATACTATGGTCAGCTCCAGTAAAGCTTTGAATATTTGAATATTAATTTGCAGTTCCCAAGCTGCAAAGTGATCAAGGGAGGGGAAAAACGTTCCTTACTTTTATCCGTCTTACAGGAGAATCAGAATAGTCACCAGATTCCCTGTGTAGAAGTGTCAAACAAACTCAGCTGAAAAAAATAAAAGATTTACTAAAGTCACTTGAGTAAAAGTGTAACACAGCTGTTTATAAAAAGCAAGATATAGTTTTTCAAATCCTGATGTTTTGTATTTAACAGCTTGAGTAAAATGAATATATCAAATATGCATAGAATAGCATACTCTTAATACTGGGATAAATCAGTTAAAAACCATAAAGGTAAGTATACAGTGGGCCTGAATTAAAAAATTGTATTATGAGCTAGCTCCTGTCTAAGGCCAGGATCTGAAAGTGCTACAACTGATTGCTGATTTCATATGCAGTTTCTTTTACTGTATTCATGTCAAGGTCATAAGGATTGTGAGAAAATTCAGCAGATTAGGCCTTTAATCTGGTATCTCCAATCTAAATAGAAAAACTACTCAAGTTATCAAGGTATCTAGAAAACACTGATATTGATATCCTAGCTTGAAATCTCAGATCAGGCTCTCTGCCTTGTACTATGAAGAATTTATTCCCTGCTACAAGGTGGGATTTTTCCACACTGTGCCTGACAGAAATTTCTATCAATCTCTTTTCTCATTTTAAAATTCCTGTCTTTTTAAGACATCTCTTGTGAAATTAAAGAGGTGCATCATATTCTTGCATCACATTCTGAGCACAGTTAGGCTTTGGCTTACACTGAGATTTTAGAAGACGCTGCCAGCACTACTCTGCCTCCCGAAGATTTTACCCAGGGCATAGGTAGCTTAAATGTTCTGAAGTAATTACTATACTAAGTACCCAGTGATGTATCTTTCCCAGAAACTGAAAATAAAGGTATAAGAGATCCACACAATAATTTATGGGTGTTAACATATGGGTGTAAGTTTCTCTGGGGATAATTATGTGACTATGCTAATAACGCCAGGGATGCTTGGATACATTAAAACAAATTCTCACAATGATGTTCTTGAGCTTTTCATTACTGTCGGGAGTGCTATTTAAACAGCAGAGAGGGATGAGAGAGGCCCATATGTCTTCACAAAAGACTCTCCCTTCACCCCGCAGGTAAGCTGAGGAAGCACTGTTTGACACAGGCGCTTACATTAGATGTGTTTACTGGAAACTTCCCGTTTTGAGAGCAGAAGATGACATAAAGCGTGCTGAGAGGGGAGCAGCGTGTGTGGCTTGCAAGGATAGCTGGAAGAATGGGCATTACTGACAGTGAAACTATCAAAACTTCCTGGGCTTTACAGGACTTCTGTACTTTTTAAAAAGTGCAAGCTAGCACACTTTGAAGTAGACTTTGCTGTGGTTCAGAAATACACCTCAGACCTCCATGACAAGTCCAAGTGCCAGGCCAAGTTAGCGTGCCTTGGAGAACAAAAGGTTCCCAGCTCAGTCAGAGAAATTCCTCCCAAAGCTTCCCTTGACTTGCCGGCAGACAGCTGGCATGGACCCCCGGGTGTCCTTGAGACATTCTCCAATACATTGCTCATCAGTCCCATCATGAGGGCTCAGTATATTCACAGTCGTTGCGGAGCCACCAGAAGCAATCCCACCATAAAGGCCGCCCTGTGAAACAGGCTCAGGCTGCAGTGCCTGTGCCTGGTTTCCAGTATAGTAATTGCCCAGTGGGAATTAAACTTCACACAGTTTAAGTTTTTATGCCTTCAAATTTCTTTTTTTTTTTTCCAGCTTTTCTTTTAGTGAGGCTAATG
The DNA here is from genome assembly GCA_008711295.1 of Anarhynchus alexandrinus. Taxonomy (NCBI): domain Eukaryota; kingdom Metazoa; phylum Chordata; class Aves; order Charadriiformes; family Charadriidae; genus Anarhynchus; species Anarhynchus alexandrinus. The sequence continues at coordinate 3,170,501 of VUYV01000002.1, read as the reverse complement.
TCTAATCCTTTGACCTCTTGCATTAAGTCTGTGTAAAATTGCACTTTTCCAACACAGTAAACCACTACCCTAACGATCCACAATTACTGGTGTTACAGAAGCATCCTCAGGGATACAGGGGTTTATGGAAAAATCATCAGGTTTTTTGCGGGTAGCAGTGACAGGGAGACAGAGTTCTGCCCTTGCTCTGGGATGGCAGTGGCCACGGTGAGGGTAGGAGACGCTGTGGTGGGTGAGCGGGTGGCAGGCGTGTACTTTGAGAGGCTGTATTTGCATTTCCTGCCCCTTGAGAGTTTGTCAGGTGTGCTGGGACCCGGTGGAAATGATTACAAGGCAATTTATACCTACTAACAACGATCCCTACTGTTGTGCTTCTTACAAACTTGGCTGCAGTACAGTAATGTTTAGTGGATTAATAATGTCTGCTTTTGGCCTCTCCTACTCCCTCGGCAAACCATTTTCATGTATAATAAACATTCTCATTTAGTCTAACTAGAACAGAGCCCAAGGGTCAGAATAGCCATACCTGCACGCTGAGAAGACACTCTAGGTTTCCAGACGGGAGAGCAGCTTTCTCCGCTCTCCATGGCAGGCTCCAAGACTTCTGCAGGATCAGCATTACTGGGCAGGTCCCCCTGAAATCTGCAGGAGAAGGTCTGCCCAGTCAAAAGGTTCACAGTGGGCAGCAAAGGCAGCACAGCGTCACTGGGACAGGCAGATACTTGTCGAGCGTTTGGCATTTTGAAAAAGAACAGTACATTTTAAAATTAAAAACTCTATGAATATATATATATATAAAGTATGCAAAAATATTTCACACCAACGATTGATCACAGTGCATGCTGTGAGGGCATATGAGGTTGAGTAAGTGGTGTATGGTCTTGCCATTGCACAGGAAGCCTGAGAGTTACAAACCCTTTCAAAATCTGTATGGTTTATCTTGTTGATTAGCAGTCTCTTTTGGGAAACAAAGAGTCTGCCCGTGTTTCATAATGTGTGTAGTAGAAATACCAGGATATGCAAATATGGAAGTTACACAACGAAAGCAAAACTGAATTAAAGCTGTTTACAGTCAAAAAATGAGAGAACCAGAACTGCAGCCTTTTTATTGCTACACCACTGAAATGTGTGTGCACAACCTGGCTATTGAGGTGCTTGTAATGTTGTGTGGTACAACTGTTTCTCTCCATCTTCCCACTGCTGTTTATGCCTCCTCAGTAACACCTAAAATGGAGGCTGCCAATCTTGGGTATAACGATAGAGGAATGTTGTAAGTAATCTTGTGAAGCTTTCTGGCAGCTATCAATTGATCAAATAATTACGAATAGCAATCAGCACTTAAAGTCAAGCTGTTGATTTTTAGCCTGGGGAGCAGGGCTATGGCAACACTGTTGTGACAGCTGGAGGATGGAGACTCTGTGCTATTGAACTCTGTCACCCAAATGCTGTGGCTGAGCATCTACCATAAGAAATACAGGTCTGGGTACCCTCTGATGCACCACGGTGAACCTCACCAGCACCGTCTCCAGTGAAGGATTTCTTGCTGTTCCTGTGTACTGAGGTCATGCGTATGCAAAGCTGAGGGCAAGATGTAAGAGTTCAGCCAGGCAGGTTAGGTCAGTGTCTGCTGTGGAGAGGTGGGCAAGAGCAATGAGTTTTATCTTGGCTTGTCTGAGTGCTGCCCTACCATCCCACTGCTCAGCGTTCTGTCGCTGGCAATTTTCACTGCCACAAATAGGTGTTGCTTGACCACAGCTAGTAAAACAATGAAAAGTAAATATGTAAAACAATTTGACAAGCATCAGAGAAAAAACATTATCGAGCAAATTATTTACCAAATGTTATTTGGTCACGCGCAGGGAAAAGAAAAAGACCTATTTCGTGCAGAATCGCTAAGCTATCTACATTATTTTCACTGAGACTTGGATTTGCCTTTGATCCAGATTGACTGAATATGACACCTATTCCTGCCCAATTCTCCTCATTAAGCAGACCAGATACATTATTTTTATTTCTTCAAGAAGTATGCACAAATGTCTTCTGAAATTAATTTGTTTGGTACTTTGTACACTTTGATGTTTAATTTTCAGGGTGAAAAGGGAAGGAAATCTTCGACAACTTCTTGTGGTTGTGGGGCATTTCTTTATATCTACTTCCTTTTAAGATGCTGTTGTGGAGAATCAGGGGTATGGACTATGAACACAGCAAAACAGAAACATTGGTGGGACAGCCAGCTCTTCAGACTGGACTTTACATTAGCAATTCAAGAAAAAAATACAAGTGAGATATAACCCTATAAATACATTTAGCAACATATTAAATACAGATACACTTTTGAAATCTGAACCCAAGAGTGTATCAGGATTTTGCAAATTAGCTTTGTCTTTATAGTAAGTCCATGCAAACTTCAGGTCCTGAGACTGGAGGTACTGCAAATTAGCAGCCACGTTTGTTGTAGTATCAAAATGTAGGTGAAAGAACATCTTCCTTCAAATATTTTCTTCTCTTGTCTTTTTAATTTTTTTCCTAATTGTCTCCATTTCTCCTTTGGCAGCTATAAAACATTGTAACCAACCACAAATAACTATAAAGATGGAAGAGGGAGACTGTAAACAGACCATTTTCACTCAATTTATTTTGCTTATTCATGTTTTGGACACATTTATTTGTTTATAAGATTGCTGCACATGAATAAAAGCACTAGAAATACTCCCAAGCTATTGGCTACAAATGATTTAAAGCTCATTTCTTCTCTAAAAATTAATCATGTAAAAATGAAGCCTTCCTGTCCACAGATCTACTCGTCTCCCTGTCTGTATCCAATTATGTCAGCTCTTTAAGAGATTCAGCCCAAACTGAGCAGAAATGCTGTGATTGATCTCAACAGTGCCTGGAACACAGAGCGATTTTGAAGCATTTTAGGGTACTCTTCTCTACTAAGTGCCCAGCCCCGACAACCTAGCTAACAAGACAGGTTTTGGTTGTTCCTCCCGTCCCATGTCCAGCATCACTCACAAGTTGCCCCAGGGACGCCTGTGCACGGTCGCTCACAGCTCATAGAGCTCTGCTTTGGTCCCATCCCGGTGCTGATGGTGAGAGGAGCCGGGGAGAGAGCAGAGTGTGGCTCAGCACACACGGAGCCTGCTGGTCTGGCACCCAGACAAAAACAGCCATAATTTATCTCCAAACCGCCTGCTTTTATAGCAAACAAGGTGAAGGTCTAACGCATCTGGCAACTCAAAGGGCTGTTTTTCAGAGTGAAAATATAAGGGAGACATTTCCTACACTTTCTATGTAACGAGGGGCTGGGCTGTTTCGGGGGGAATGGTTTGTTATATCAATGTGGAAGCATCAGAGCAACTTTCGTAGTGGATGATCAAATGCCTGAAGGCTTTGTAGATGTGTTCGTTCTGTGTGCAGACGAACCCACCACTTCTCCAAGCTTGCTCAGCAGCGCGGTTTAAGTCTCCGATGCAGGTCCACTGATCTTTGTATTCCCTTGAAACAGCCCATTTGGAATGATCATTAATGGAATAAAAAGTGGAATTCAATGGCATCCCTATTAGGTTTATGTTGTAGACGTGGTAGTCGAGAGAGCAGTTTGAGGGAAGTTTTTGTCCGGAATGCTGCCAGGATTCAGCCAATAAATCAGTCTCCAGTTTCTGAGCCATCCAGGCCACATAGATATCTGTGGAATAACACAGAGTGTGGGAAATTAGTCTTTCACATTCCTTTATTTAAGAGGGGACTGAAAAGCATCACCTAAGCTGGGCTTGTTTCTTTTCAATACATAAAATGACCCAGAGGGGATTTTGCCCCCTCCCCTTATTTTGACTTTTGCTTCAGAAGTTCATTTCTACTTTCCCTCCTTCTGGAAAACCTGTTACAAACAATCAGCAGCAAAAAAAAAAGGAAAGGAAAACAAATTTCATGTCTTCTTCATAACAAAAAAAAAGCGCAGATGATTCAAACCCCATTTTTGTTCTTTATTGTTACTGTTGAATAACAGGAAATAAATTTACTAAAAATCCCATTGTTGAACACCTCAAGGCATTTGAAGGACCAGACAGCTTTTTGCTTTGTGTGGCTGAGAGAATATTATGATGGGACACCATTCCTTTCCCCCTGCTACATTTATTTCTGAAGCCAATTTTTTTTTCCCCTCAAAGAAAATACTAATTGACAAAGAATATATTAACTGCTTATTTCTTGCTTGAGAATGCGTGATTGATAGACCAACAGGTTCTCTTACCATCTATGAACAAGTGTGACTTTGCAAAGTGGAGAAAGGTTTCTCCGTGAGCTGACTGGAGCTTGGAGAGGTTACGCAAGGGGGGCGAGGGCAGCCTGGACCCTGCACAGAGCTTCTGCAGATTTGGGAGATCAGCTTGGAAGATGTTAGGGATGGAACAGCTGTAGATTCCTGGATTATAACTCAGCATCTGTTGGTCTGAGAAAAACCCAAAGAAATGAACACATGCAGAATTAAAATGGGTTAAGGCGAAGCAATCAGGAGAGTAAAGTTCTGTCTTGGAAAGGAAATCTAAATCCTCCTAAAACCTCACAGCCTATCTCCTGGAGGAGTTCAGCGTCAAAGTATTTTATCAACCAAAAACATGTTTAATTGCTTTGTATTCCAACTAGCCCTGCAGCACGTAGACTGGCTGGGAGAGTACGCTCAGGTTTTTCCAGTTACACTTCATTATTCTTAGCAGAACTGTTAACCAGTGGTCTCGGTCCTCCACCACTTCCACCCATGCTCATCTTCAAGCCTCTAAGCAGTCACTGAGTGCTCAGACAGCATGTGTAAATCCACGCCTGTCCGTATTTACAGGACTAGTTTCCAGTCAGTTACAGTTGCCAAGCCAAATACAAACAGAAGAGCTGCCAAAGGGTCTAGTTTGGTTTTAGGGAGAACAGAGCTTGACCTTCAGCATCTGGACTGAATTTGCAGAAGAAATTTACCTTTCTGTATAGTGAGCAGCTCAACTGTAGAAGTCCTTGCCATGGATATGGTAAAGAGCAAGGGAACAAATGGGCTCATTAGATGAGTTCATGGAAGACCGGTCTATCAAGAACTTTCCAGTCTTTCCGGCTCAGGAAATCCCTGAACCACAGATTACCAGAAGCTGGGAGGATGGAGCAGGAAAAGCATTAGTGTACGCATCTCATTTTCTTGTCCTCTTTCCCTGAACACATGCATAGATGTGCTGCCACAAACAGGAACCCGATTTAGATAGCTGTGGGGTGTGGCCAGCCCGGCCATTTCCACAGCATGTATGTTTCATTAATATCATTTGAGGTTGGTAACTGAGAAAAGAGTGAAAAACAGCGCGAAAAGCTTTAAGGAGCATGCCAGTGTGACTTCTTGTAATGCCTTTTGCTAGTCCCTTTTCAGGATTCCAGTACCAGGTATCACTGTCAGATTGTTCTGAATCTTACAGGTACAGATTTTGGGGTGTTTTATTTTTAGTATTGGTATTTTATGTGGCAAAAAGTACCTGGGCAGTTTATTCCATACTTTGTATTTCAGACGAGTCAAGGCTACTACTCCAGCTCAAGCAGTGGTTGCCTTACATTTTTAGAACTGCAGACGATTGCAGCTGAATGAGCTATTACTATTAAAAATAATTAATCATCCTACTTTATATTTCCAAAGCATTTTGTATGCATGGACTGAGTTTACCCTCAATATACACTCGTGACTATTATTATCACAATAGTCCCCATGGGGAGATGGAGAAAGAGTGGAAGAGTGCTTTTCCCACATTCACACAGGAAATCATTGGATAAACATAACTGCAGCCAAGAACACTGTTTCCAGGCCCCAACTGGTTTCCCAATCTGACAACGAAGGACAAGAACAAGCAATTTTTGAGGTGAAGTCTCAAGGAAAGCAGTCAGAGGGGTGTGGTGGGGCAAAGGCTTTGTTAGGGAGAAGCGTTTCATACCTATTTCTATGAACTGGTCATATTTGAAGGTTATACAGACAGCTGTCTGTCCGTAGGACTCCCCAGTAGCTGGATACCCATAACCATCCTCAGGGATGGGAGGGAACAGGGGCACGCTGTGAATCACCCAGAAGCCTTGTGATTTGTCCAAGAGCAGAAATCCTATACAAAAAAAAAAAAGTTATTGCAAATGAATTAAGGAGGAAAAAGCCCTGAGACGATAGAGCTGTGTCCTACTTCGGATTTGCTGCTGCAGACACCACACTTCAATGCGTTAATGTCTACAGTAAACTGGCTCTAGATTAGATTAATGGATTAGAGGAGATGCTAATATCGTCTTAAAATTGCATTCGTTCTCTCCTGCATAGCCTAACTCAAACTGTTCCCATCTTTCTTTTAAGAAAAAAAAAAAGTATTTTTTCAAAACCTTTTTCCACTCAAATTTTGGCCTGATGATTTAGTGACTGTGACCCTCTCTCCACTGTTCATTTTCCTTCCCTTCATATATTCACTGCGTAAGGAGAACAGACTCCGTCAACACCATGTCTTCTTCCCCAGACCAAATTCTCCTCGCCGGGAAGCAGCAGAGAGACGGGCTATGCCTCCCCCCGCAGCAGGGTGCTCCGGGGAGGAGCACAGGTCCCCAGCCCTCCCCATTGCTGCAGCCTGGAAATACAGCCCTGCAAAATGTGTTCAGCCCAGAGTCAGGCTAGGAAAATCCCATCTGCTTCTCAAGGGAACGTTTAGACCTCCACTGAAGTTAACGCTTATTTAAAGTCTTACTTCACTTTAACTGCATACTTTAGCACTTCCATGACCTTGGCAGCAGTTTCTTGCCCCAGAGAGAGTCAGAGAGTTTGGAGGGGTGTATGTTTAGGGTGCCTTTCCCTTCACATCTTGTACTGCTATTGCCATGAGGCTCAGGATGATGTGGTTTGTACTCGCTGAAAGGAGCTATATGAGTTTCAGCTCTTGAAAACAAAGGGTCCATAAGCCCTAAGAGTTCTTCAACACAGCACAGGCATAGCAAAACCAAAACAGAAGCTGCAGCATATATAAATACACCACAAACCATGCATCATGCAAATCATTCTCCAGTTTTGCTTTAGGCAGGAATTTTATATAGGCAGATAGACAAACAGACAAGTAGATGCTATCCACAACTTTAGAAAGGAGAAAACAGTAGTTTGGGACTCTCCCTGTACCTTTGGTATGTCCTCTTTTCCACCCGTCAGTGTCTGATTCAGGGACCTCGTCGTTGTATATCGCAAATGCTATGCTGTCCTTCTGCAGGAAAATACACATTTCTGAAACATGACATACAGCAAAAGGAAGGCATTTAAGTGAACGTCTTCTGATGGGAAGTGAAGAAAGAATACAGGACTTCTCTGTGTGAACATCCCAAGCCTAATCCTTCTCCCAGTTCAGCTGACACAGTCTCTGCAGAAGCTACAGTAAAATAAACCTGAAGACTCGACATTAGGGTCCCAGTTAATATGAAGTGAAAGCTCTCTCAACCATTGCAGTAACCCTTCCTCAAGAGGTCGAATATGCTCACTAAGACAATTTACAAGGGTTTACGGGGCACTTGCTTGCAAAGAAGTTCCCCCCTCTTATTTTGTACCTCTCTCTGATTTAGCAACCAGACCCAGTGAAAATGTTTGCTGAGGAAAAATAGGCATGACAAGTGTTCTTATGAAGGACAAGCAATTAGTGCTTTTTTGCAAAATATTTGCATATGGCCACACCTTATTCCCCCTGAATAGAGAACTTCAAAGGAGTTGGGACACGCTTCCCCTCCCAATGTACTTTGAGTTTGTAAACAGTTTATTACAATTACAGCAAGACCTGGAATAGGACAGTTGAGTGGATTGCCAATATTTGACTGACTTCTGGGAATCTCTTCTACATATAAATTAATGACACCCTACCACTAACCCGCAGCAGAAATACATAGACACACCCAGACTCCCGAGAATATTATGTAGATGGTAAAAAAATAACTATAGGCAGATCTTGTGGTATTTTATAATCGCTTCACACAAACATAAATGAGGTGTCTGACTGTGGGGGGAAAAAAAGGCCTAACAAGCAGCAACCACTGCTGATGCAGTCACGGTGATTTCAGGGGGAAGAGCGAAACCCAGATTTGATTTGAGACAGACCGTGAAACGTGCACATGGGAGAGCTTAGGACAAGTGTCTGTAATAGTCGCCACTGGCTCTGGTCTGAGTTCACAGCTAGTTCACAGCTTCAGACGTTGCTTAACATGAATTGCAGAAAAGAAGCCAAAGGGACTATGTACCAACGCTCATTTTTTTGATGGGCAATACTTAACTGTGTGAAAGGCTTGACTAGAAATTAGAAGTTCGAGGATAATTTCTAATTGTAGCCAAAACTGCAAATAATCTGCCCAGCTGTCAAGACGCTCCCCTTGATGTGTTTTAGTAGATCTAGTCGGTCAGGTCCGGCCATAGCTCTACGTGCTTATTTTGGATGGTTTCATTTCATCTGCATGTAATATCAAGTATGCGTACTAACAAAATGATAATTAAATGTTACTTGCCTCAGATTCATACGTCTCATACAGCTGCTTCAGTGTTTGTCCCAGAGCACTCTGTGTCATGTTGATGAGGTATTTACCGAGCTGCCACTGCGGAGCCAGCGCGTCCATGTACATGTATTCCAGCCCCAGCATGGGAATCTCTCCTTTGGCATGTTTTGGCAGCTTGTAAAGGGCAAACCTGCAACCATGAAGAGCAATTGGCTTTTTACAACCATCCTGTTGGAATGTGCAAATCAATATCTCTTTCCCACCTGAGGATTTGAGAGTAGGGTGACTCCGGGGATGCCTACACTGGTGCGGGACCAGTGCCGCCAGCGTGCAGTGTGGGGGTGTCAGCCTCGAGGAGGTGACCCAGCACAGGAACCAGCAGCAGTTTGGCAGCACAGTACCTGCTGCAGACAAATTGTTCCGCTTCTTAGCAAGCAAGGGAGGCTGATTCGGCACCAAACTCCTGTTGCTGTGGCCAGACTGCTGTTGGCACCCCCAAAGAATTTGAGGTAGCCCTGCTTTGGAATCCTGTTTAGCCACCAAATCCCTATTGCTCCTGGTTCTGATAGAGAACCTCGGGTCCCAAACTCAGTCTGACATTCTCATGGTCAATGTGGACACCTCTTACCAATACATTTTTTATATTATATCGATATAACTTTATGAAATAGATAAAATTATGTATTAAAATTATCAAAATGCATAACATTATTTTTATACATATTAAAACCACAAAATAAGTATACAGCCATGTGATAATGTTGTTCCAATCCTACTTTTCATAACAGACTCACACTCTGCTGAACTGTTGCAGACTGGATATTTGCAAACCATTAGCCAGAAACACAAATATTTTCAAAATTGTAGAGTACTCAATATTATTAATATGAACTGAGCCATTTATTGACGTCCCTGATGAATTAAAGTGGTTTTCCCAGTGCACAAGTCCACAGGATTAATTGCAATATAATTAATCGAGCCACTGTCTTTGAGTGCAGTTCTTGAGTAATTTGTTATTTATGTCAATAGTAAGAACTGAGTGGCATTATTTTCAACCCTATACCATTTACCAAAAATGCAGCCTGACTGTGCTTAACCCTTCAAGTCTATCAGGAAGCGCAAGCCTTGCCCAGTTGATTTACAGTCTCAAATTGGTCAAAAAAGGTATCTCCAAAAGCAGGTAAGAAGTGGCAGGAAAGGATTTTGCTAGAGGTACATTTAATCCATGGAAAACGTACATGTACAGGCAGAAGAGAAACACGTGCCGCTGGTGATCCTGGTAATCCACCTGCATTGCCACTGAGTGATGTTCCTTAAATATCTCAAGAGAAATTGTTGCTGATGACAGATCAAAGAGAAGAGAAGAAAGTGCTTTCTATAGCAAAGGTGGGGAGAGCTGTCCGTGCACTGGGAGTCACAACAATCCCTTTACTTGAAATGAAGATCTGGAAAGGAAAGGAGTAGCGGTAGTTACAGCAGTACGAGCTGATCCAGGAACTGGTATACGAAGCCTTTCCAAACTGCTCTGAAATGTATTGGAAGCTTTATGCTCTTGAGGTGTTTCCAGCCTTGCATCTGACAAATCCACGGTAGCAGGTTTGCTTACAGAAATGCTAGTAGTTGAGCTATCAGTAAATCGCTTCCAGTTCCCAGTGGATACATGTTTTGGCCCCTTCCAGAAAGCCAGCTGAGCATATTAGGAATTAAAGTTGTATAAAAGTCTTCACTGCTATTTGTGCATGGGAAGTTTCTCAAGAGCTTAGGCGTTTGTGGGAGCAGAGTGAAAGATATTTTCCTGAGAACCAAGGAAAAGCAAATCCGCTTATACCCGATTAGCATTGTCACATTGTTTGCTTGTGACTGAACACTAACTTACTACAAATAATCACATCTTTACTTAATCACATCTTTACTTCCTCCTCCCACCAAATATAAACTCAAACAATGTGAATCTGTGGCTTCAGTCCTTGACTCAACACTTCTCAGAAAGCAGAGTTTTGGCTTTTATTTGCATGAAAAACTTCCCACAGAATACAGTGAGCTTGGAATAATGAAAGAAAGACTCTCTGCCCTCCTTAGAGACCCGATCCTATGGCCATTTGCTCTGGTAGCCCCAGTGCAAGGTGCAGTGAAGATGGTGGGGTGAGCTCCGGAGGGGAATGAAAACACGGGGGAGACTTTAGCCAGCGCAGGCACTGCGGGTGGGTAGGAGCTGCAGGTGCGGCTGGGGAGCACCGATGGGATCAGGTCAGATAAGGCAAGTGATTCCTCCGGTTTAAGGGCAAATGAAAGGGTGCGTGAATAACAAATAATGAGTAATTATGGAATATTGCAGGATGAAACCACTGAATAGGAGGAACTCACATAAAGCTCTTGCTAGCTGAATATAAAACCTGCAGGGCTGTGTTTGTTTGAAAGGGCATTGACATCTTTTGGTTAAGAGGAAGCTTTTCTCAGCAGTTTCACTTCTGCTTCTCCTATCAGCTTCTTAGCAACCAAATCCAGAATCAGGCCAAAGCTGACTATTTCTTGTCAATAAACTAGGATGGCCCCTGCAGATAGGCAAGTTTCTCTTTCATTTGATCATGGCACATTGGAAAGGAAATCCCCCATCCTTCCTACTACATTTGTCAGAAAAGAACACAGTTTTGCCTGGGCAGACCCCTGAGTTCCCATCTGGAATGGGTTCCACGTCACTGGTGTTCACACGGAGGCACAGATGAATTACTCCCAGCCACAGCTTTCAAAGTATTTCTCAGAGAATTTGGATACAAAAATTGTGTTCATTTAAGAAAGAAATGGGTGGGAAATGGTTTTTTTTGTTTGTTTTGGTTTTTTGTTTGTTTGGGGTTTGGTCTGGTTTCTTTTTAGTTTTAGCACAGACTCATTCTGCAAGGAATAATTGCAGTCTGAGGAGAAATGAAATTTCTCATACCTTTAAGTCATCGGGTAGCTGCACCAACTGAGTCTGATTCCTGAAAAAAATCCCATTATCCAGAAGTCCCTTGGCGAGGGTGACAAGTCACAGGGATGGGCCGGACCCTCCTACGTTTGATGCTACGCCAATACGGAGCAAAGCCAGCTTTATGCTCCTGCTTGTGTAGCCTGCTGCGGTGTGAGGAGCTCCCGCCTTCCCTGCAGTTCGCTCTGTGCGCAAGGGAAGGGATGTGCAAGAATAGCACCTACTTCATTATCACTTGTATCCAAACTAATCATTGTTCTATGAGAAAGACACTTTTCTTTTCAAATTGGTTGATATTTATCTTTATGAGGATTCCATGCTCTTTTTTAAGAGCTGTTGTCTCACTTTTTAAACCTGGGCTGGATATTTTGTAATTATACTTTGCGTCTTTCATCTTCAAAGCACATTAATCTAATTAATCATTTAATACCCAAACTCAGGCTCGCTGCTGGCAGTGGGACGGTACCAGCTCTAACGCGCCGGCAGCTCCGGCAGCGGGGAACAACCTCTGCTCCTCACTCAGACGGTGCTTTCCCACACCGTCGCCCCCGTCCTGTGCCTCTCCCGCAGCCCTCCCAGGGACGCTCGGCCTCTGCTCCCCCTCAGCCGCTGCACCAAGGGGACAAGTCCCACCACGCTGCTATCTGGGCATGAGTGACGAGGCTAAGGGCGAGATATGGCTGTTCTCCCTGCTCGGCTCGATTCCCTCAGCCAGAGAAGCGTGTGCTGGAGCCCTGGCGGGGGCCGGGTGCCCCCGGGGAGCACAGCCTTGGCACCCGAACACAGGTTACGCTCCCTTTGATGGTGAGACATGAACGCTGTGTAAACCGGTGATTATTTTGCAGTTAGTCATAATGCAGCAGGGTGCTTGGTTCAGTGAAACAAAATCACATTTCAATAACTTACCCTAGGTTTTCCAAATGCAAAATTCAGCTACTACTCACAGGCAAACAGGATTAAAACAGTGATTGCTATGCATTACTTCTCAGTGATCTGCCTGCTTCACACAGTTTAATCTCAAGTGCTATTTACTCACCCAGCGTTTCTCCCCTGCGCGGTATTTACTTACCAATCGACTGCCTCCCCATCTTCATTCCTGCAGGAAATCTCAGCTGCCCACAGGGGCGCGGAGGAGAGAAGCAATAGCAAAGCAGGATGATACCATGCAGATCCCGCGAGCATTTTGGTTTCTCGGCTGCACAGGGCGAGCACTGAGCGGGGTCTAAAAGGAGAAGTTGTGTTGCACTAACTGTCAGCTCCTGCGGTGCGACGCAGTAAGCGCACCCCGGGCAGCTGCCCGGGACGGCAGACCCAGCCGGGGAAGTGGGGTTCCCGCTGCAGGGACGGCTGTCAGCAGCCGGGCCCGGGCTCCCGGGAGTTGCTGGAAACTGCTCACAATTTCTTTGGGCAACAAATGGCAAATGACAATTGTCATGTTTTTGCAAAAACTTACCTTTGTATTTTAGGAGGCAGTATTTTGACTATTTAGAATATTCAAGGTACTCTGCTTTAAAAAAAAAAAAGCTGCAGACACCTAAACCTTTTTTGTTTTCTTTTCAGTGCTGCATGACCGAAGTATGAACTTTTTACAACTATCTGAAAAAAATCTGGTGTTCAGACATGCAAAAACAAATCATTTCTATCTCACTAGTTCTCCGTCCAGCCCTAGTCGTGAGCCCAGCCTTTGCACCGCTCCTGCAAGGAAGGTTTGCGGGAAGAGCTGAGCCCTGCCAGGCTCTGGCTCTGGCAGCCTTCATTTCTCCATGGGGACTGAGCCCGCAGGGACTGACAGTCAGAGAAAACGCTCAGATCTCTGAGCCACAGTAATTTACCAACAATTAGTTAATATTTTTTTTTAAATTATCATCTTTTAAGTAACAAACATGTCTGAATCAGACAATTTAACATCTCATAATCTTTTAGCAACTCACACGTAAAAAGCTTCAATTTATATTTTGGTGAGTAAAATATTCTTTCTCCCTCCTCATTACACTCATATTAAAAGGTGCTGATTTACGTTAAAAGATGTTGATACCAAATATGGGATATTTCAGCCTCAGGGAAAGTCTAGTGCCATAAGCTCTGGATATTTTAGTGTAACAGAAATCCTCACAACCTTCGCGGTATTTTGTCTCCTTTCTGATGTAACCTCTCCAACACTGTACTAGATGCGTAAATAGGGTGTGTTTGACAGAAGCAAGATAAAACTGAATAGGGCTTAGCACAAACAAAACCAAAGATCCCAGAAAGCCAGGATTTTGGAGGTGTGGATCTAGACCTGAATTTTGCTGCTCAGACTCGCTTCTGATCCCTTTTGTGGGAGATCAGAACTGTAACACAGTTGTGAGAAAACACTTTCCACCGGCCCAGCTCGGTCCATCTTTTCTTCCTGCTCTCAGGAATTGCAACGTGCAGAGAGGGGGTAATAAAACACACAACATGCCAAGAACATAACAGCTATTTCCATCTTCTGTTTGAGAGTTCTGCCTGCTTAGAAAGTAACCTTCCCGCCTCTCACAGAAGAATTGCTTTGATACTCACCGCTTCCACTCGGCCTCAGAGCAGCAAGACCCCGCACCCCTGCGTGCGTGACGGGGGACAGCCCTGGGGATGCGGAGCGCCTGCTGGGAACAGGGAGGCTCTGCTGCTAACGGGGGGCTCTGCCATGCAGGATGCCGACCGCATTTTGCCAGCTTCTGCCTGAAACCAGAGAGGGCTCAGTGCATTGCAAATGTGGAGCCTGAGAGCAGTTGTGAGAGCAGGGAGGCAGAGGAGTAGGAGGTGGTGAAGGTCTGTTCTTGGTGCCAGGGCAAATCAGGAGTTGTATTTCAAGAGGTGCAGCCCAGCCTGGCAGGGCCAGCCCCGGCAGAGTGACTGCGGAGAGTGCAGGTGTGATGCTGCCTGCCCTCTGCATGAGACTGAATGCACTGGGACGCCCTGGGTTCAGAGATGATGGTGGAAAAACTCAGTGAAGGTCTATATAGTCAAGACTAATCCAAAGATGATGAATGAGAGAGAGTAGTTCACTGTTACTCCTGTTATACGATCTGCCCCCCATAAAATTTTAAAATTCTATCACAGCTGCTACTAATGTAATAATAGCTTTCTAAAGTGTTTTTTCTTCCCATCAGGACTTGGCAATTTATAATGGAAATATTTTCATTATCACAGGTAACCGCAGAAATAAAGGCCATAAACATTGTTTATGTTTCATCAACTGAGCATAACTCAGGCTTCCACTGAGTTCCTTTACAACTGTCACGTATTTTCTCTGCAGATCAAGGATGTAGAAGTCCTCAACTGCGAATATGGCAAGAACACAATTAAGTTTCTTCGCCTTCATAGAGAAGGGAAGAAGCACTTCGTTAAGGAAGTGGAAGTGTGCACGCACCTCCGTCTGACTTCTGCTCATGAGTACCTGGATGGAAACAACTCTCTTGTGATACCTACAGACACCATAAAGAACATTGTCCTTGTGTTGGCCAAAAAAAATGGGGTATTTTTTAACAAGCCTTGCTGTTTCTTCTGACTTCATATGGAAATGTTTGTTATACTAACCTTTTATTTTCAAAATGCATTAAAATAATCTCTCCCCCTGTCACCATGTCAGATCGGCACTAAAGTCACCTTCAGTGATTTGGGAGAGAATTTCTCCTCGGCCACTTCTTATCCTGTGGACTCCACCTTAGTTTTCCAAAGCCTTTTTTTCTCACAGAGCTAGCAGTATTTTTTGTAGATTTGTCATATAAGATCCATTTTTTTTTTCAATTCAAAAGCACATAATACTGCATTATTCCTGTATAGCATATAAACAGAAGGTTTCAAAATATGTGACTCTTCTTAATTCTGTTAACTGTGTTCTTACCTCCTTCAATTGCATTTATCATCATGACAATCTGTAGCGTAAATTGTCTGTCTCAGTAATGAAATTCCATCTTTAGCCTGTAAAGCTTTATCAGTATACCACTATGATTATTTCAGCAATATATCCTCAAAGGGTAAGGCTTCTGCAGCAGTTTCTCTCAGCCCAAAGCCTGCAGCTTGCTACACCACAGAATGGCAGGTTTGTGATGTGACTGTAGCTGCTATTTGCAGCGTATGCTGCAAGCTGATCAAACAACTAGGCGCAGCGCGCAAAACCAGAAATGAGAGAAATCTGTATTTTTAACAACATTGATTCTTCCCAAATATTTATAACAATCAAAACAATCTACTTCTGTACATGAGGTAATTGCTTCTTTCTAATAATACTGTTTGCTGTTTTAGATCCCAACTTTAGAACAATTTGCTATAGATATCTGCAAACACTTCATGACAACATTTTGCCAAGTGGCGTACGTCAAAACCTACGTTCAAGAAGTACCATGGCAACGTCTACACGAGGTATCTAAAATACTAATACATTCAGTTTGTTTATGCTGGAGCCATTTGTCACTCAGTTCCTGTTTTCAAGCTAAGATGGTATTTATTTCACTTTTACTTACATGTGTGCTTTAAATTGCAGAATGGCATTCCCCACATCCACTCGTTCATATGTGTTCCTGATGGAATCCGCTTTTGCGAAGCTGAGCAGTGCCGAAATGGTGAGAAAAGAATTTGCAGCTTCCCCTACTTCTCTGTAAATATTTCCACCGCCGAGAGACGAAGATGGCTTTAGAGATGGCTAAAGGTGTTACAGGGCTTACAGCACAGCCAAACCGCTCCAGAGGTCTAAATCAAAGAACACTTTTATAGTCTAATTTTGCAGTCCTTGATCTCTGAGATATGGCAGCAGAACTAATGTAGCTCACCTTCGTATGTCTATCTTAAACATTTAATGGTTACAACAGCACATCCAGCAGAGCTGCTATATACTGTCACAGGATTTAACAGCCTTCTGAGAATGGTCTGCTTACTTTTTTACATTACACTATGTTCTGCAGTCTCACTATTATCGTTACCCTATAGAGAATGTATCACGAAACCACACTACTGTGGGCCAATTGCCTAGTTTGCAGCTACTTTCAAAACCCTGTCAACATGCCTTGGTTTTGTTTCTAAGAAAGATGCAATTTCATTGCTGCAAGGCCAGGCTGGCTTGAAGATCGTGAGCACTCAGGTCTATGTGCACACAATTTTTTACATGAAAATACTTCAGAGTGTGCTTACTATTTTGCACGCAATGTGTGAACAAAGCACCATTTGGTTTCACTAAGTTTTGTGATACTTAAAAGACATAGTCTTTCAAGCTCAACTGTCTGTCTGTAAATTGGCATTCCAAAGGGAGTGTAAAAATTATCTCTTCCTCCTATGACTCACAACAAGAGCATAAGTTTAATCTCACTGTGTTGGTGTTTCATTTAACCCATCTGTCAGACTACTGGGAACTGAGCAGAGACCACTGCATCGTTTCACACAGTGGGTTTAGAGGTTTTAGGCACTAGTTCAGTGCCTATTACTGCCATAATGTAACTTAGAACTACTTCCCATCCTACCCTCTCTCCCTGTTTTCCTAATGTGTCAGGGTTAGGACCAGTGGCGAGATCAGTTTCACTTGCAGACAGGACACAAGTTCTAAAAGGCGCATTTGAGCATCGTCCCCATGTTCCCGCTGAAAGAAAAGAGAGAGCCTGTACAAGTCTCCAGTGCCTCTTGGCCTAATCTTTTTTAATGTTCCTAGTAATGTTAACTACTGCTGTATTTCTGGCAGCCTCAATAGTATTGACTTTGGTTTCTGGAAAATGTTAAGAAAGAAGCCTGAATTAAAAAAAAAAAAGATAAAGAGTTTATGCTTTCTTGAAAAGCCACTGCTCTTAATGTGCAGATTGAATTAAATTTTTCATCACCTTGAAAATTCAGCATGAAATTCTGCAATTTCAGATTCTACACAAAAAAAAAAGCCTCTAAGGCTTACTGAAGAAATTGCCTTTCCTTCTTAGTCTTCCCTTCATGTAGCCCTTTAGCTGTTTCTTTGGGATTCCCTGCCTAGGTGAACAATAACCAAAGAGAATATTTTCAAATCCCTTTTATTTTTCTTATAAGAGAACCTTCTCTATCTTTAGCATCCTCCTATGCACTTATCAGCCAGACACAGAAATGTATTTCTCAGTTAATCCTATCTTTTAGCACTTTTCTCATCATTAAAAGAAACCTAGTGAGGCTTAATAGAATTATAGACTTATTTTTTGCCATTATATCAGCTGATAAAAGGCTCAGAGGTTTTTTGAGACTGAAAACATCATAAGTAACTTAACAGAGTCAACATTTTACAACTGAAGACAGCACAAGCACAAAACATACTGAAAGCATAGCACAGGCTGTTCACCTTGAAAACTTTGCCTAGGCGTTACGTTCTTCAGCGTGAGTTTCAGGTCGATTGCTACAGAGCCAGCGAGTCAGCCAGCCTCTCAGTAAATCACTCATTACAAGGTGCTCTTTCAAACAAGGCTATGTATTTGAATATGAAATAAACATATCTCCAGGTCCGCTGATAGTATCTGCACTACATTAATACCCATGTATTACAATCTTATACCCAAGCAATGAATTCATAGAATCACAGAATGGTTAGAGTTGGGAGAGACCTTGAAGATCATCTAGTTCCAACCCCTCTGCCATGGGCAGGGACACCTTCCACTAGACCAGGTTGCTCAAATCCCCATCCAGCCTGGCCTTGAACACTTCCAGGGATGGGGCATCCACAGCTTCCCTGGGCAACCTGTTCCAGTGTCTCACCACCCTCACAGTAAAGAATTTTTTCCTAATATCTAATCTAAATCTACCCTCTTCCAGTTTAAAATGCTCACCCCTCATCCTATCGCTATACTCCCTGATAGAGTCCCTCCCCATCTTTTCTGTAGGCCCCCTTTAGGTACTGGAAGGCTGCTATAAGGTCTCCCTGGAGCCTTCTCTTCTCCAGCCTGAACAACCCCAACCTCTCATCAAGAGAGATTCAATTCATCAAGATCTGAACAAACACCAGAATATCCTGTCCAAGGACAGTCTCTTCTTTAGATGTTTTTTTAAATAGTTTAGTTTAGTAAATAACAGGGGGATGTATTCAAAATTATAGATATACCTCCTTGGACTCATTCAAAACAAATAATGAATGTAAACAAGAAATAGATAAAATGCAGTTTTGATAAATTGCCAGTGACAGAGCAGTTTAAAAAAACCCAAATCTCTGAACAATCATGTCATTTAGAAGTATCCATTACAGTGGAATTACTTCCAGTACAAATTCCTGCAGAGGCACAGTGTAAAGACAAAGTCTGTCAGTCTTCCCAGTCCAAGGCAGGATTACTATGCACCAGACGTATTCAAGGGTTAATTTTGAACTAGCTAGGGTGACCACCAAGAGCTGCACAGAACCAACAGCTTGGGCTTCAGCCACTGACTATCTATACAGGCTGTGAATAAGCCTGCATACCATAAAGTTTCTCTTTTCTGCATCTGCTTTTTTGGCAGCTCTGGTCAGTAAAATTTTCAGTTATCAGCTTGATGTGCTCTAAATGACTGTCCTCTTGAAATTGTTTAGCCGCCATGTTTGTCAAAAGGAAAAGTTCACGACACAACTGTTTGGTCTTTAGAAGATGATAATCCACTCATGCAGCAGTGATCTACAACAGCACATTTTATAAATAGTGGCTGAGAGCAAAACCACTGTCAGTTTGAACCTGTGGGTGGCATCTGTATCAGTGCCAGTTCCTGCTAATTAGCTGAGCTGCAGGGATTTGCATTGGCTCCTCGCCCTCTCGTTCTTACGGATGCAAAACTCAGAACAGGATGGGTATGTAAAGCAAATTTCTGACTGAGGCTCCAAGTCTTTGTACAGAGAGTTTCTACGCTCGTCAGTGTTCTTAGAAAAGGCTCACCACACCTCTCCTGTACACTGCAGCACTAGTAGCCTATTTCATTTCCCTTCAGAGCAATTAGTAGTCCCTGAACTGACATCAGTGAGAGCCAACCCAAGGCATGTCCCAGCTCCAAGAAGGTGAGATAAAGGGTGTCCTCATATCACCTTGACTGCCGTTCGCTTGATGGGATTCTGTTTTCTAGATTGAGCTCTGATTTCAGTAGTTTCTGTCTCGTTTCTTACCTTTCTGCTAACATCAGTGTGCAGAAAATAATTTTAAAAGTGGTTAGGCTTGCAACAGAAGCACGCGAGTGAGTCCTGGAGAAACCACTTCATGGTTCTGGAGCTGTCACTGCAAGTATGTCCCCACAGGTTTCTTTCTCTCTGCCTGAAAAGGAGCTCATATTGTCTCGTTTTTGGATCGCAGGTCCTCTGGTTGTTTTTGCTGGAATTAAAGATCTGAAACTTATGAAGACAACACAGTCTGGCTTTGAAGGCTTCTATAAGAATGAACACACCACACTTCCTGAAAGGAATGACAGGATTTTATGTGGAGAGCTCTTCTGCAAATGGTCATATGGCGAATGCAAGGATTTCGACTTTGACTGCACATGGTACACATCAAATCAAATATTTATTACCTAATCTATGATCCTGAAGTCCCTCTATATGGGACAGCAGGTGTAAGCACCAGACCTGCAGTTGCTGTGCACCAGGAACTCACAGATCTCAGTGGCGGCACTAAGCACTAGTTAGGAGGGGCGAGAGGCACACCTTGGGGGGTACTCCTCTCTCTGACGGTGCATCAATGGACAGTTCGTTGTTCAGTACAGAACACTTTAGGAGAGCAAAATAACAATTAATTTGTTAAATACTTTTAGCAAAACACCTATTTGTGAATTATAGAGCTGCGGGGATGGGGTGGAATTTGGAGGTGACAGGACAAAGAAATTGTTCAACCATAAAATCCCATGTGCTATGTATTTGTCAGAAAAGAGAGAAAATGCAAAAAAAACCCTACCCCACAGTCAAACATTATGGATGTAGACAGAGACAGCTGATACAAGGTTTTGTAAGAATTCTGTTACCTCTAGGAACAAAATCCGTGAATGTATCTTCGAAGCCTTTTCTGGGCCACCTGACTGTGGGGAATATTCACCCTCTTACCAGAAAACTGTCAACTGTATCCAGATGTGCGTCCTTTCCAAAGTGCCACAGGTATCTTCTTTCCTCCTGCTGATGTTTTACTTCAACAATAGTGAATGTTAATCAGACCACTGAGAAGACCAAAATGAGCCTATTATTTCCTCTGGCAGTTCTAAGTAAGGCTGGACACCATTTGGTGGTACAGCTACATGGTCTGAAAAAAAATACAAACACACTGAGGAGTTGATATGCTGCTCCCCAGCTGTGAACACAATGAGGGAGAATATCACTCAGTGCTTGGCAGCACATGAGTAAAAGTGAAAGGGGGGGGGCTACAACACTGTCAACACGTTCAATAAATTGCATTTGATCAACTGTACATATTGGAGGGGGGGGGAATGCATTTCATTCACTGTAAAGAAAAGCAAAGACACCCAGGCTGTTGGCTGAAAAGGTGCCCTAATTCATTGTCTCATCTGTTTTCATGGTTTCAGGTACAGGTCATAGAAACTGTCTTGAACAACACTTTTTTTAATGTTGTAGACATGAAGAATCTAGGCTTGACCAATGACAAAGAAGTAAGTAAATACTCCAAACACAACTTGCCTGCACTCTTTAGAAAACCCAACCTTAAAGCAGAGCTGCAGTTCTGCATAGAACAGGGTTAAAGGGAGCAAACTTTCTCCCCCAGCCCCAGAGAAAGCTCCACCTTACCTCTAAAAGAGATTTACACTGATTACAGAAGAATAATTGCCTTCTTGTGTTGTTGATAAAAGCTAAAGGAGCACAGTCGAATGCTTTGGAGATCAAAAGGATCTGTAAGATCTGTAAAAGGAAGTGTAGGAGACTACCTCTGAAAAATCATTCCTGTTTCCTTCACTGAATTGGACTTTTAGTTATAATGTCAACTTGTGCAGTTTTAACCAAGCAGAATGCGTCATGGCATCCTTTCATATAGCCAGGTCGTGTGAAAAGCTAGCCTGCTACGGCTTTTTCTGCTCCACTGGCAGCACCAGAGGCCAGGGAGCATCCTTGGTGCAGTGGGGTTACAGGTAGGTTAGCTAAGCCATAGACTAAGTCTAGGTGACAGAAGACCAGCGCTCTAAGGGAGCACTGAAATTTCTGTAGCCATTAGGAGCCAAAGCAGTCCAACAGTAGACAGGGTATAAGCCAGGCGTAGGGGATGAGATACATTTGCTCCTCCCTCCACAGCTGCTCTAGCTGAAAGCCAGGTCCAGCTGAAAGTCTGTTATGTTATCCGCACGTGACAGAAAGAAAGTGGGTTATTTCGTTTTGTATCAATGGTCTATAGTCTGTTTATGCTCTAGTCTCCCTCCCTAAGCCTTGTGATTCTGCTGCCACCCTATCCTAACCCTTGCCCTCTTTCAGGTGGACATTATAGATCCACTTTCACCTGAGCTAACAGCAACATCTACCACTGATGTTCATAAGAGAAGGAAAGGGCATGGGCATGATGTAATGAGGAGGTGAATAACTGCAGCTTCTGCTGACACATCCCTGGCTCAGAAATGACCTCTGTGTTTGTGCTTATCCCCCTCAGGTTCTGGTTCCAGTGGAAACTCCCTATGGCTCCTGCGCTTGCACGCTTGGCAGGAAGAAGTTCTTAGAAGCACAAGGCCACATGCTAAAAGATGAGAGGCAAAGTCAGTTTGGAGTGGCAGCTGCCCAGGGAAACTAAATCTCTTGGCTACACTTACGCCTTCCCGATAAACCTAACAGCATGGCTTTCCTGTCAACGTATACTCCTTATTGGCCTCTTCCATTGCTGACTACTTTTCCCTCTATGAACTCGTGAGGTTGGGATTTCTGAAGGACCCTCAGGAATTCAGAAATCAAAGTCTGTCCCTGAATCTAACTGTGATTTGTGGATTGAAATCCCCTACACTCTTTTGAAAATCCCAGCTGGAAACATTAGTCAATTAATTTTTAAACCAGCTATTCCCAGGCCTCTTAATGAAACAATTAATTCGATAATGTCTGTAACATGTTTTTGACATGTAAAATCAGCAACTCTGTATATTCTACTTATTAGTGTTCCTGCAGTAAAATGAATATACAGGCATGACACCAGATGTTTCATTGACGTAACCTGTCATGACCCCTTGATGCCCCACTGATCTACAAAGCTGAGGTTCTGACCCCGTAGCTGAATAAGGAATCAGTCAGACACTGATTTCTTTGTGGAGGAAATGAAAAAAGAAAAAAAAAAAAAAAGTATCTCTCATATCTCCTTCGTGGTGTGAATAGTTACAGCTGTTTACTAATTTCTCTGCATGTATTCTGACTGCATGGCTGCTGCTGCTACTCATCAAACTATACATTTACTATAATTACTTTTGTATTAATCATTGAGGTGTCTGAGGTTTTGGTCTATCTCTGTAAGTTTAATTAAATAGTTTTCGTTAGTCTAATAATCTCATCATGACTTCTGAGCAGGCAGGAGTCAACCTAAGTAACCCTATTACTTTTGGGAGGGGTAGGGAGAAAGCTAGGCAGACAAACAATGCATATCTTACTTTAGTGACCCCAGGTGATAGCTTTGAACATAGAGATAAAAACTATACAGGCAACAATTCTCATCTTGCAAACTGTGGCTTCCACATTTGCAACAGAAATCCTGCTCAACTTCTGACAGCTTCTAACCGCTGCTCTCATTTTCTCCGAGCGTCATTTTCACAGACTCCATGTGACAGAGTGCAAATCCAATGGGAAGTGCCCGAAGTTACTTCTGAAAACTGCAATTCAATTGCCTTTGTGCCTTCTAAATTTGGCAGACCTGCAGCATTCCTCTGGGTACAATCATTAAACTCATAGGCAGCAAAAATGAGGAACATGTCCTGCACCTGTGACATTTTGAGGTGCTTTGCAAGATAGGAACTTGCCTTGGTAAGCAGGACATAACAGATACGAAGGGAAGACGCTGTTCACAAGCCTGAGAGACCTCCTGAAAAACCACAGGACAAATGACACCATAGAGTGAAGCCGTCCCAGATATGCTGTTCTCTGGTCGCTAGCCAATTCTGAAAGTTTTATTTACAACACTTTTAGCTTTTGCTGGGGACATTCTTTCTTACCTTGTTAGATTGTGTTACATTGTACTTGTGGGCTTATATCTTGCTATTTCTGCTATTTTTAGGTGCTTGTAATTTATTAATGTATCTTTTAAGGGCAAATAAAGAGCAACATCAAAAAACAAACTAGTATTTGACTATTTACCAAATAAGGAATGAAACCATTTACTATGTATATATAAATGCAAACACTGTAAGTAAAAGAAATATGTTTTGGTTCAGCCAATTTTACCTCAAGTGACCTGCCTTGTTCCAAATGACAGTTCACTGCCAACAGATGGAAAAATAGATGAAAAAGGATCTTACTGAATATTTCAGCATTTACCTCTTTCTAAACAAAGCAGATGTTCACAACCCACTTCCTTTCTACCTTGAGAAATTCATTGCATTAGGTGGTAGATTTCCTTCATTACTATTTGTGCTTCATTTGTGGGCTTGTAAGGTACTAGTGGACCAACCTTCATGGCAGAATGAGGACTCAAAGCAGTAAGCGGTTGTTTATTTAGACTTTCCTGTGGCAACAAGCGCACAGGTATGCTCATGCAATGCTGTTTCTATAAACCTCCACAGACACGCAGACATTCAGCAGGCCTCTAAAGGCATACCAGCACAGCTCCATCCAGCACTGCAAACCTGAGTCACTTATGTGGGCAGATTGCTTCTAAAGAAAGTACTTAGGCAATCGGAAGAAGCCCAGATTTTCCATATGGCAATTAGATTCAGATAACAATGGCATAAATCATTCTTGAAAATGGGACCTAGCCAGACTGACTTGGGCCTGAAACCTGACCAAATTCCCATTGGCTTCATTAGATTCAGTCTCCATAACGGACTTGCGTTATTTTAACTGAGAGATTTTTTTTCAGTGCCTGTCCTGAGGAGCTATTCAAGTTGCTTACTGTGTTTTACTTGGAGGCAGCTGTGATGCTTTGCTGATGAAATCACACTTGATGAACATGAGCAGCAGCTAGCAGATTGTAAAATTGCCATTTTAAATAAATCCTCCTGCTGCTAACATGAACCTTGCTGGTCCTGGGCTATACCCCCATAGTTTATAGGGCCTGGAGCCTCCTACGAAGACACAGGGTATTTCAAGCGCGCAAACATCTTGCTATCATTTTAGCGTCTGACTCTTTCACATCCTGTTTCTGTGCAATTCTGATAGCTGCCCAGGACAGTCCAACCACAATCCTCCTCAGCTGCTGATCACGCTCCACCTGCAGCCAACGTCACATAGATAAAATGCACTAGCTAAAATCATTAGCCAATATCTAAAACAGAGACGAAATGTCACTGTCAGGGTCAGTACAAGTGATCTGTCTTCACTGGCTGTATTACTCTATATATATTCAGGCTACCTGCTTTCCAACACACATGTAAACCTGTGAGTTTTTATTAACTATTACAGCTACTTTTTTCTTCTTTAAAGTTGTCTTTTTCTTTTTATTTTAATCTTACTTTTATCAGGAGTACAGAACCCTGATTCTAAGTTGAACTAAGCTGACTTAAAGTGACCAAAAAAACCCCCTTCTGGCTAGAAATCTCAATATAAATACTTTTGAAGTTAAAATCCCACTATTTGTGTACATACAACAGCCAGCCACCTTCTTCCTGGAAAGCGCACAGCTGTATCTAGAAAAGAAACCTACTAAATGTCTCCAGTTATAGGATCAAAAATGTCAACTCACATCTCAGCTATAGTTAGGATATAAACCGTTTTCTGATTCTGAGATTGAACCTTACCATTCGTAGCAGGCTGAGAAAGAAAAGACACACACGTACCTGAGTGCACGCGCACACACACCTGGTCCCCTAAGTATACATATATAGATGTATAAATAGTACTTACAGATCAGCTGATATATGATTGATCTATGGCAATCAAATAAGAAACAACATGAACTGGGCTTAGTTCTTACATAGTTTTACTACAGACTTGCAAACTCAGCTGCATTGAGTTGAAGCCTGCCGTGTTCCCTGAAAGATCCATCCCAGATTACACACCGGGACAGCAGTTCACCTCTGCCAGGCTCACAAAAAAACAAGTGGTGGAGAGAACCAGGAAAGGGGCATATGCCCTGTCGCTGCCTGCCAGAGAGAGCTGGAGGAATACTTCATGGACCTGGGGGGCAGAAGCAAAGGTAATCATTCAGTCCTGTTAGCTGACCAGAGCAGGTCAGGTATTGCAACAAGTAAATGCTTGCCTGTGGGGACAGGCATTTGTAGCCCAGGTCCTGATGGATGGAGATGCACAGGGGAGCCAGCCTGGAATGGGAACATAAGGTAAAAGAGGCAAGAAAGACTAGAAGAAAAGCAGGAAAGATGGGGGGAAGGAAAGAGGAGGGAGAAATACAGTGACAGTAAGACACATCAGACAAATCAAAGAAGAGAGAGAACAGAAAATAAAAGAAAATCAGTGAGGACAAGTATCTCTCCTATCTGGCTACTTCAGAGCTGAAAACAAAACCTCAAAACAAACAATATTGGAGGGACTCAAAAAATAAGAGGGTAGAGAAACCTTTGGTGCAGAGGGCAACATAAGAGCTGAAACCAGAGTGCCTGAGTACTGAGGGGGGCTTCTGCCACCTCTCAAGAGTGGCATTAGTCGTAAATTCCCACATAAACATCTACATCTGACTGGAAAAGACATGAGCTCAAGTTTCAATGGCCTTGTACACCTGCAGTGTTTCCAAATCTTTTAGATTACACATATTTCCAGATAACGAAATCCAGGCAAATTGGCATGTGGTATTTATACAGAACGGAGGAGGGAGTAGAAGAGGAGTATCCTTGTAAAACAGGGTTGCTACACCCAGGCTCACACCCACTTCCACATTTCTTGCTATGGTTTGGCCACCAGCTGGGAAACAAACTCAGTTACAAGTTCCTTACTCTTTACTTGTCCTGCTGCAATCCACCAGTACAAAACAAAGCAATGTTACTCTTGAATCAGAGATTGGTGTAAATGACGAGCCTTCCCTTCCTTTTTTTGACATGATTTAACTGCTACAAAATCAGGGGCATCCTCAACATAGCAAGTACTGCAGAGTGTTTATAGAGGGGCAGCTGGATTATAGCAATCATCTGAAAAGGAGAAGAGAACATCTTGAGATGAGTGCAAGCCTGCCAATGCCAAGACATTTGTTGTTGCCTTATCAGCAGATCAGCTGATGATACTGCAGTTACAACTGCTGACTGTTCCTTTAACAAAGATGCTCACGAGTGCAGCATATAAATACAACAGTGGTCTCCAGTACTCACCAGCAGCCTTCACAACCACTATACCAAAAAAAGGCACGATACAATTCTTTCAAATAATTTTTTAAAGTGCTATGAAAGATTCTGATAGATGTGCACTAGTGGTATTACAAAAAGGGTAAGAGGAGGCACAAGGGAACAGCAGGACCTTGGCTGCAGCACGTCTCTGTGTTCTTGTGCTGACTAGCATCAGGGCAGAGGAGCTGACTGCTGCTTTGCTCCTTAAAGGTGCCTCTAGGAGAAGGAGGCCACTCTAAATTGCTGGTTCAGTGTGAAAGCAAGGAGACCTACAGCACCGAGACCATAGTCATTCTCACACCCAGTATCAGCTGAGCAGTCGGACACCTGGCAGCTTAACCACTACCCTAAACATAGCGAGGGCTTTTAAGGAAGAGGGACTCTCCTAGCTGCAGGCACATTAAGGGCACGTTATAAACTGGATTCCTGCATAGCTCTGCAGTTCTCAGAACCACAGTATTGACATGGTATCCAGTAATGCCCATCAGTTGCTTCCTCATCTCAACAGCAGCTGTGTTTTCTGCAAGAGGAATGGTAGCTAAAAATAATCTGGCTTTTACTTCCTCTTTCAAAGCCTCCAGTCTCTTTTAAAAAGATTTTTTGTTCTCCCAGGAACAGCAAGGAGAATGTAACACACAAAACTAGAACGGTCACCTGCATAAAGAGAACAGCAGCATTAGAAAGCTCAGAGAACAGCAGGAAACTACAATAAAGATCAGGGACAGTAAAAAAAATTGTTACAGTTCTGAGCAACATCCTCCAAATTCCCTTTCACGCTTGCAACGAGCTTTCTGTTAGGTTACTTGTATGAGCCAGTTAGCGGTGCTGATCAAAAGGCAAATATAATCTGGATGTTTCTGAATGCAATTCATTTGCTTATTAAAACATATTAAAAGGAAGAACAGTGCTCAGTAATCACCAAATGCACTCTCACAACTGCACAGTGAAGATTTTTACTCCCTCATGGAATAAATATGCTTTACTTCTAATTCTGTGTCACTCATAGATCTACAAAATGTGTCAGTCCCACATCAAACATGCAAATGGAGAAAAAGTGAATATTCAATTCATCCTTCAGTAACACAGGACTACGTATTCTCCTACAACAATAATCCTACAAATACAGGTCTGGTAGGTATCTCCAAACTGCTATGTGCAGCTGTTTCACATAATCCTTTTCATAAACATACCTAATTTTATATTAAAATATTTAGGCATTTAATGTATAATTTTTCAATTGCAGCCTGTAATTAGCCTGATACAGACTGTACCGGAAAACTCCCCAAGGCAGGGATGATGCTCTCTAGTTGAATCTAGTCTTCCAGATGATCCCTGCTCCCAGCAGGTATCTCTGGACACTACCAAACTATAAATAAAATCATAAACAGAATTCAGACTATGACTTACAAACCTATTGCTAACAGACTGATACCTGAAGTGACGACAGTACAAGGCACAGAAAGAGAAATGGTAAATACATCCTTGTCTCCTATCATGGATCTCAAATTCCAAATAAGTACGTTCCACAACGTAGAGGTTAGAAAGTATAGAAGAAAGCATGCTGCTGTATATAGTTTATGTATTATACCATATGCCATGAGCTTCACCTACAGCACAGCTATTAACATGGCTTTATCCCATCTCAAGTCTCAACACCAGAAACCATCACCAACTCTCCTAGCACTGCAGCATCAACAGCCACCTCGCATTTGGCCAAGTCAGAAGTGAAGGCAGGGCCACCGCCTAGGCAGGACATTACAGGAGCTTCTCCTTCCTCTCCCTGAATCCTGTCCCCACTTGGCAGAAAGCACCACCCTCTCTCTTACCTTCTCCCTTCTCAGCTGCACCCCCTCACCATTTCCTCCCACACCATTTCCACTTTCAATACACTCTCCTGCTTAATTCCTATTTCCCCAGTTCCTTCGCTCAGCCTCACTGATGCAACCCCACATCCCAGTTTCAGAGGTCATCACAAAGCTCTCTGGGCCAGAGAAGATGGTGAGCCCACACAGTGCTTAGCACCATCTGTGGGCTGCCTCCCAGGCGTTCTGGGGTAAATCACCCTGCTGTACCAGTGCCAGCACAGCCCCTCTGCACCACTGACAGCTCTAGAAAGGGATAAGAGAAGCACAGATGTTACTGGTGAACTGGGACCAGGGCTGCTTCTTCAGCAGTATATAACACTAGATAAGAAAGAGCAAAAATAATGCAATCTTTAAATATCTTGGTAAGTGGTGTTAAAAGTAATCACAAGAACATAGAATATTAAGTAGATTTTGGTACCTTTTTAATGGGAAAATGGAGAAAAACAGGAGCTCCAATATACCACAACAAAGAAACAAAGTAAAAGATCTGTAAAGTAAACTGAATCCAAACATAAACAATGCTTTATTGGGATATAGCAAGCAACCTATCAAATAGGGAACTGGTACAAACAGATTGAACAAGACTCTCTTTTAACAGAGATGTATGGTGACAAGACAGCTTCTTTCAGTTTTTAAAACAACTATTCAAACCGTTAAGTAAAGCATTAAAAAAAAAAAATCAACCATTACAACACCAATGACAGACAATATTAAAAATGTGCAGAATTTTACTCTTTTTACAAATTTCTGCATAATGTTAGAAAACAAGTTATAAATTAAAAAAGGAATAAAATGAAGCAATTTTTTGTTTTGCAAAGCAACACAAACTCTTAAAAAACAACTATACTTTACACAGAACTACTATTAAAAACAGGTGAAAACAAGCTGAAAATTTAAAGTACAGCAAAAAATGCACAACCCAGTTTCACCTGTCAGCAACGCCTTCTGCTATCGAAGGGGTTATGTGAGTTGTAGCTTTAAACATTGCAGCATACCATGAGTAAACCTTAATAAGGTCAAAATAGGACCCTCTGCAAAAAAGGGTGAGTTGGCAAGTATCAGTCCCATCCTAAAATTTTAAGTAGTAACAATTTTAGTAGGTCTTTAGTGTAAACCAAAACCTACTTTAATTGGTTTCTCTCTCCCAAAAATGCATGTAAACTTTATTTGGGGGGGTTGAGGGGGGTGGGGTGTTGGTATTTTAATTCATGAAATCAAGAACATGTCTGGCTCAAAAATGAGAATGACATACCTCCCTTTTGTTCTGGATACAGTGATGTAGCTATCTCAACATGATCACTGACACTTCCTAAAAGAGAAAATCATTATGTACTATGTAAAAAATACACACTACCTCTCTCAGTTCAGACTCAGTATATTGCCAACTCTATCCAATAGGATATATATTGTAATTTGGTTTATATTCTTAACAGATATATTCTCTCTTTACAAAGTTCCATCACATGAAACCAAATTGCTTTATTTATTGTTTGAGGCACAACATGACCCCAATTAGACAATTCGCTATAAAGAGTTGTTCTTTAGATGTTGTGTCTGTAGAGGTTTTACGTGATATTCATAGATTTTCAGCGCAGGCCCCAGTTTTAATGAAAGTCCAGTCAGTACATCATTTCTTGTCATCAACAGCAATGATTTGCCATCAATTTCCTATAAGAAGAATTAAAGAGTTCATAAAGACAAATGTACAAATCTAACAGATGAGAACAACAAATGGAAGACTACTACAGAGGATCAATGAGAAAAAAAATAGTAGCCTTTATTTTCCTGAAACTATGTCTGTAGCTGCTAAATTCTGCTGTCTGCTTTTCAAGTGCTCACCTGTGCTAAGGCACAAATACTATTTAGTCAAGCACAAAACCCAAATGAGCCTAATTTCAAAATTCCCTCCCTGTAAATCTTTTCCAAATTAATAGGTAGATGTGCAGATTGCCTAATTATCAGCCATTAAGGGAAGGATAGTCTTAAGAAGAAGGCTTATGAAGTGCATTTCAGAAGAATTGCCATTGACAGCAATATGCAAGTTTGGACTAGTCAGTATCTGCTAGAAACTTCAGTTGCCCTCTTTAAAAGGCCAATCTTCCCATGTGTTGTGTCGTGGGTGGGTGGGAAGACTCCTGCAATCATAAATTTTAGAAGGGCCTAACTGTGGAGCTCAACACGGAGGAAACTTCTCTTCCTCCACTTACAACAGAAGAGGCTAAGAGCAGCAACTTCCCAGCTTAGGTCTCAAAACCCCTACTTGTTCTTGCTTAAAATTCCCACTTTTAAATCACAGATATGTTGGGGTTTTTTTTCCTCTCGAACCTTGGCTTTCTGACCTATTTAGATTAGAAATCCTGTAGGTTTAGGGGTTTTTTCCATCTCAAAACCTTGGTGTATGTTTGAAAACTACCTGTACATGATTTTCCAAAGGTCAAAATGGAAGAGAAAGAATCCACATCTCTAAACTTCCATCTCCTTTTTAGACATGGGACCATCTTTTTCTTTACAGGTTCCTACAGTTCAATCACCCTGCACTACCCAGGAAACAGGAGCTACAGCTACACAACAATGCATTGTTGTGTACAACACAGTCAGACCTCCCAAGGTCATCATAGCCCAAAGAAGTATATAGCCTTATGGCATTCTCCTGCACTGGACTTCACTCTGCTGTTGCGTTCTTTTTTACTTTTAATAAAAAAAACCCACTATTAAATGTGAATTTGTTATCAACAGCCAACAAGCAGTTCAAATGCTTACATATATTGTTGTTGTCCATAATAATATATTGCCAAAATTTTTTAGAAATGAGTGATTATGTATTCAGAATTCAAGTTTTTTATGTCTTTGTGTGTATTGTAAGCTTTACCTCTTCTACTTCTTTTTAGTTTTCCACTTAGACCTGCTTCTGTAGATTTGTCATAGTCATTCCATTTTTTGGCACCAGGTAAGATTTTGTATGCTTTAGTGACTTCTCTGAATTTCTTCTCTGCTACTTCTCTATTTTTAATGTCATCTCCAGTGGCACCCCTCTGCACAACTACAGCTAACAGTAATTCTCTACTGTGCCAGGGTGACTTCAGCAGCAATAGCGTATTGTCTTTAGCAAATAACCAGAGGACCAGTTAAGCTTCAAGTCCTCCCAGCACTCTTTCTGCTCTTTCTCCAAGTGACAGAGAACTGCAAGGTTTTACAGTACAGCTAACATGAAAGCATGGCAGCCAGCATGCTCACACGCTCCACCATGCCATGGCTCCACTAGAAAGCAGCAGTGGACACAAGCTAGCATCAAACCCCAGTTTCCCTTCTAGCAAGGCATTGCAGTGAGGCCAGCAAACTACCATTGGGTTACTTGGGCTTATCTGGCTACCACAATACTAATGGTTAAGAAGACACATGGGCAATAATGAAGGTCAGGCATAGCACTAGCATGTCTCAAGGCATGGCAAACAGCTTCTGTCTTTGATTGAGCCACAGCTCCCTGTGCTCCCAGGGCTCCTAGAAAAAGCTCAGCCACGTACTGGCAGGCAGCAGTTCTTTGAAGGTGTTCACACCCTCATCCTGCATCCAGTCTGCCTCTCTCTTTAGTTATCCTGTGCCCCCAACTTCTTGTCTGATTTGCTTGCTGATGTTATGTTTACTTGTTATTGGGCAACATCTTTCAGTTGAATGTGTTTTCATCAATGAGCTCTTTTGACTTGCTGACATCGATGGAACTCCAAGAAGGCATAATGTATAATCATCATACAATCATCACTTCTTACCAGCACTTACAATACAGTATTAATAAAACATTCTGCAGTCCTTCAAATGTCTTCTCATTTTCCTTAAAATATTGTAAGAAAAATTCAGGTCTTAAAAATTCTTTGAGTCACTTGCTTTGGGTGAGTTCAGACGTATTCAGATTTATCAAAACCTTTTCACACTTTTCAAAAGAAAGTGTGGACTCAGTTACTGCTGTGTAAAAGCTGAAGGTAATAATAGATTTCATGATTATATTCTGGGCTATGGATGTTTCGTAAGGAAACCATTGTGCTACCCCTACTGAAGCAGTTCAGTGGAAAACAACTTCCCAGTGGTGTAGGTGAAACAGAATACTTTCCTTTACTATTCACAACCTCATTCCCCTTCCAGTACCTATTCAGGGCAGTAGCAGATCAAATGAATTTAGGTTTCTCGGGCCCAGGCAAGCTGCAGTAGAAATGGTAGAGAAAACCAGAGATGCCAGAGCTTCAGCTGCATGCCTGGTGACTCTATAGACAGAGGATGGCTAAGGGTTCAACATGAACCTGACTGCACTGCCATACTTGGAAGGCCTAGGAGATCCTGATAACAAATACCGTAAGTACACAGAGTTAAAGTTAGTGGCTAGTAAACAGCGTAGAAGAAACAGAACACCACCAAGGGTGGTGGTGGTTAGAGGTTAGGGACAGGGTTGCTCCTAGGGCTGTTCCTGGTGCAGACAGGGAATGGGCTGGCAGAACTGGCATGGAAAACCTGGCACTTGCTGCTCCTCGTGCTGCTAAGGGAATGGAGGAGGAAGGAAGTGGCAATGACTTCTGCTGTGAGTGTCTGTCCCACATCTCCTGTATGCATCCTGGTGGCAGCTGTCAGCCTCTCTCCCCAAGGCTTTGGCATAAGGTGAAGTTGGCAGCCACATTTCTGCTCATGGCTATCCTAGCAGACCCCTGGCAACACAATGCTAAAAAGCAGCTTACTTCAGCTATCCTCTGAAGCCACTTGCCCTTGCTGCAGAATACCAATAAAGCCTTTACACTCACTTCTATGCTGCTTTCCATCAGGTTGTTGCAAATTGCTTTGCCAAAACTCATGAGTTAGCCTCACCTTGCTGCTGCAAGATCAGTAGTAATTACTGCAGTATTACTGACAAGCCAGCTGAGGTGGAGAGAGGTTAAGATATTTGATGAAAGTCAGAGGTATCTGTCAGTATAAGGAAAAAAACCCAGAGGCTGCAATTACTTTGTCTGTGTGTTTTTTTAAGCCACATTTCCAAGGCTGTTGAGACTTGGATGCTGTTATTAAGGAATGGATACACTTAAACAATTTTTTTGCTTGTTTACCCATCTTCAATTTCTGAAAAATTAGCGGCAGCTGCAGAAAGACCCTCTCTCTGCACCCTGCCAGAGAATTACCCAACACCAGGCTTTTCATCCCCAAGAACAAAGAGCTAAATTTAGATACTCTTGTTATACTCATCAATTACAATCAGATGGGATTTCACTGTCCTGGTGCTGAAGGTCAGCAAGATTAACTTGCCCAACAGTAACGTTATTTCACATTAGATGTATGGTTTCCCTGCAAAGCTGCCAATAACTTGCACTAGCTCAGTGCCCTGGAAGGTCAAGCCATCTATTTTGACAACTAAATGCAAGTGTTGGTAACTAATTTCCTGGCAGTCACACGCAAACCTATAGACTTATCAGGGAAGGTGCTGAACTGACAATCTGGAGATTTAAGTTCCTTCTCTATTGAACAGGTGGACTGTAGGCCAAGTAAGCCAACTTTGCTACCCTGCCCTACTAATACACCTTACCAGTGTGCTGACAGACAAGTTAAAAGGGGCCACACAAATGTTAAGCTCTTTGCTGATCAGTCTACCAAAAGAAGCCATCTATTAGCATCAGCAGTTACAAGGCCCAGAAATGAAGACTCAACCTCTTTCTCAGACTGAGTCCTACAAACATGCTCCTTCCCTGCCTAAGAAGATTCTTCCCCTTTATTGCCAACTTGTCCTTTTCCTGTTCACTTGCATTGCCAAGTTCAATGCAACACAGCAGCCCCTTTTTCACCCTAGGTCTTCAAAAGCAACTTGCTGCTTAGGAACCCCGGATTTTATAAATACTCATTAGTGTATTTGCACAATACACTAAGGAAGAAGAAAACTACCATTCACATTTTAAATAACAAGACAGTGAAACTAAGTGGGTTGTATAGGTAGACTGAGTCCAAGCCAGAAAATTTGTTTAAATTCGTCACCTTTCAGATGAGTGTTTTAAACAAACTCCAACCTACTACCCACACCTTGTAGAACAATATTATTAACAAAGGTCATAATACCATTAATTTTCACCCAATAACAGACTCAAATCCCTCCATTAATATGGGATTTTCACTACCATTTAACAGTATATAACCAGGCCTATGGCAAAAATGTGCAATGTGAGAAACTGGTGGCAGTCAAAAGGTGTTTCCTAACAGATTTACCTGTTCTTGAAAAGCATTGGCTTGTTCTTCAAATCCAGCTGTTCTGAAATAATTCACAACATCGATAACAGCCCAGTCAGCAGGATCCGGAGGTCTCCCGTTCTCTACTGAACTGCAAAGTGCAAATCCAGACAAGTAATCACTAAATGTGTGCAGAGTCTGCTGCTTCTTTGTGCACACCCCATGTACATCCCCTCCTTCCTTGTTCCTCCAGGAAAAGTATCCTTTGACACACACACCCCTGCCCCGATACAGAACAGTCACTTCTGTTCTCTTCCATTTCAAAGACCTGATGCTGGGGACAACTGAGGTACTTCCCCCTTCAGAAAAAAAAGAAAGTATATGAAGCTTCACATCAGCGAAAGATAATCAGTCAGGATCTTTTCCTGCAAGTGTGCTGCCTTTTCAGTTGGAGAACAAAGACTACTATTACTAAGGTACCAAATCCCTGTCTTTCAAGACTACAGCTTGTTTTCAGCTACCAAGTGCTTATAAAGAATTGCAGTGTGTGGATTACTCTTTTCCCAGATGAGACTGTGCTTCCTTGTAATATGGGTAGAAACTACTGGAAATTATCTTTACCTTGTAAAACAAAAAACAAAAAAAAGAGAGGCCCCAATGATTGCACTAATTGCTCAATATAGAAAGTGTCCCAAAATTGGTTTTGGACTCATCTTTAGACAAATCTATGGACTTTTAAAATAGCTATGAATCTGAGAAAACATCTGTTAAACACAATCAGTCTGAATTCCTTCTGTGATTGACCTCAGGCAATTGCTTTCCACAGTAGCAAAAACAATCAGTCATTCATATTACTTTCCTTATCCTGCATTTCTTATCCTCAACATGCCATCATCCTATCTCAGATTACAAAGAATTTGCAGATGCACAAAGGTTAAAAAAGACATACAGTGAGCTTGATTGCCTTTCCTATAGCAATTTAGGAGGATGAAGAGCAAGACATCAAAAGAAAGAACTTCTTTAACATGTTTCTCCAACTAGAAGTCCCAAAGTTCATGCCATACATTTTCCACTTTTCCGCATGCTTAACCATAATGCTAATGAAGAAATATCGAAAATGTACAGATCAGGCCAGATGTCAGAATCCTGTCCATTTCAGGTCCTGAAGCTTAGAGGCAGGACTTAGATTTTCAACAGTACCAGCTGGAAAAGAAACACAGATTATACTCTCCTGACAGCATTTTTGTTCTGTCCTTGAAGTTTTTCTTTTCCAGCTGTCACCACCCCTGTCTTGCCTAGACTTGTATATCTTTCAGCAAAATAACTGAGTGAATCAAGGGCCAACCATTTTTCCAACCAGCCATGAAGAGAAGCAAACAGAATCACCTACAGTGCCTCCTATCACTGTTTCTATAACATCCCAATTTCTACAACTAGCTGAGCCCTGGGAAGGAGGACTCATGAACACAATGATTTTTGCTTCTCCCCTAACTCTTAGAATGTACCTCTCAATATGGCAACAAAATTCTGGCCCTAGAGACTCACACTGCAGCTTCAATATCACACTGTATGCTGCACTGGGCCTTCTAAAAGCAGCTTCTTTCACTTACCACATGGAATATACCTCTTTTGCAATGAGCAAAGAGCCAGAGCTTCTTACTTTTGCTCATCAAGTAATGACTTACTTCATGAATCGCTTCACTGATTGTGATTACATAGAAAGGCAACATTCAGCAAAATTGAAAATGAGACTATCTGGCCTTATCAGAGCTGCCTTTTTTTTTTTTAAAAAATCAAAGAATGCCTTTCAATTAAGGTTTGTGGTGTTGTGCAAATTCTTATGCTTAAGAAATAAAATGTAAAAAGCACCACACAAAACCTACACATATTTGTAAAAGCAGCATTTGAAGAATTATATTTGTATCTTTGCATTTTCCATAAGACATAGACTATCACTTTCAATGACTCATCTTCTACTTAAAATTAAACAAAAAAACCCCAACAACTCAGTATTTAAAAAAACCCAACATAATAAATCCTAAAAGATAGAATTTAATTCTTCCTAAATAGCAAGTAAAAGATTCAATCTGTAAAAATACCTCCTAACTCTATTTTGCTTACTTCCCAAAACACTTTAATTTCAAGCTAAATACGGTCCCAAACTCTCTTTCCATCAATTTTGTATTTCAGCCCAGGTGCATCAGTTCTTCATGTAGCTCTTCTTTTACTACTAGGGAACTACAGCTTGGTCCAGCCCCATCCCAGGCTCAACTGCAATGACTTCAGGGACTCTACCTTGGTCATTAACTAATCACAGGAAATAATTGCAAGTTCCTGCCTCAAAGAACAGCATCATGCTGGACCTCAAGTGGGGCCAATTTCCACAGCTACAGCTGCAGAAGACTGAAAGACATGTGGCAGACTGTTGGAGGCTGACTGGATTTTAACCCATCTACCCTCACAGATGCTCGTTTGGCTTCTAGACTTTTAACAGTCTCCTCCTTGCCCTGCTGTTGCACATGGCTCTATTCTTTAGACAAGAAAAGTGAATATACAACAGCCATGGCTTAGCCATACATCAGTTTATGCCAGACATCCTGGATGCTGTAAAATCTTAAGAGGACTGGCATTTTAGGCTTTGTAAGGAGATACTAGATGCACTGATAATGAACAAAGATTAGGCTTGTCTGCTTTTCACCACTGTCCCTGTGCCTTTATTGCCATCATGTGGCAGAAGCAGCAAGGCCTGAAAGGATGTGAACAAACAGATTGTATCCAAGCTATTTATAACCACTTAAAGAAAGTGCCAAATACTTCCTTTGCAGATATGCGCACATATATACTGTATACATTCCTTTAGAAACCACAGGTCCTGATAAGTTTAATTACAATCCCCATCAGTTTTAAAACACCACCTTCACAATTAGTAGTTGAGCCTTTATCACCGAAGCCTCAGGGGAAAATGATTAAATGTAAACTGTCCTTGCTTTGACTGCCTCCCTTCTCCCACCACACAGTCCTCATTGTAGAAGCAAGAAGACCAACTGAAAGTGGCTTCTGAGGGACGTACAGGATATAATCTTTTCATAGTCACCAAATAGGAAAATGCATTTTACATTGGTGTGGTGAAACCAACATCTCAAGTCAAGGGGGAGCATGCTGATTTTAATGGCTGACATCAGATCTTTTGATGCTGTGTCATTATCAGGTGTTTTATCAGCATCCTGAAGTGACCATTATTATTATTTATATTACTCTAGTGCCTGGGAGCCTAAGCATTGTCAAGTTTTCTTGGAAGCTTTGCAGAAGTGTTGCAGTTTGAGAGAACAGACTACGAACTCTCTCTAGTACCACCTTTCTTTGTGTTTGGGTGTTTGTTTGTTGTTTTTTTTAAAAAATATATCTATCTATGTATATATCTATCTCAGCATGGCTTCTATAACCCTAAAGCAGCATGACCAATTTTTTCCACACAGAACTCCACTTCTCAGATCATAACTTCATTCAGAATTGCTAGTCCTAATCTAAGAATTGCTGACCTTTGAGGATACGGAAATGCCTCCAAAACAGTTCCTTTGCCTTTGCCTGCAGTCTACCACACTAAAGAAAATTGTGAAAAAGCAGTGCACACCATGTCTCTGTCTTATTCCCACCCTAGGTCTGAAGTAAAAATCCAGCAGTTTAAGGCTTCTCCAGCAAACAGCTTAAAATATCTGTTCCAGAAGAGCACCGATACCAAAGACAGATGCTGCTGCTGCTACTACTTCTCAGATCTAAGTGGCTGGGCAGTCAGTAGAGAAGGGTGTATGTCTCTCTGAATGAGACAGAGAGGAAACTTCCACACAAGACGCTTCTCTGCATCAGGCACTGGTTCTGCAAAAGCCACCAGCAGACAGGTGAGCAGAGGTAGAATACTGGTTACAGTGCTACCACTT
Organism: Anarhynchus alexandrinus; assembly: GCA_008711295.1. Lineage (NCBI taxonomy): Eukaryota > Metazoa > Chordata > Aves > Charadriiformes > Charadriidae > Anarhynchus > Anarhynchus alexandrinus. The sequence continues at coordinate 3,131,700 of VUYV01000002.1, read as the reverse complement.
GCTTTAGTGTCTGGTTGAGAGGAGAAATCTATGGAGAAAGGTATACCCCTAACTTAAGTTACTAGCTTTTACATTCCTCCCACATACCATTTTTAATCGATTCAGTGCCCAAGATTCGTCTATTTTGAAGCTGAAATACAATAAAAGTAATTGAGAACAGTGAAGGTTTGAAATGAGCAGAGATGGAGGTGCCCACCATTGCCAGCCACATTAAGTCAAAGAAAAACTACAATCCACGTGCTGTTAATGTAAACTGAACACTATGGATTCACTTACTTGTTGACATCCAGAGAGCCATTTTCCTTGTTTTCCATGTCAACAGTTAGCATGGGGAGGATAGAGGTTTCTTTTACTTCAGCAACTGATCAATAGGGGGAAAAAAAGCTGTGTTTAATTATTGGTAGTACAATAAGTGCAACATAATGTAACAGAAACAAGCATTCTACAGGGACACAGCCATGTTTCCACCTGAGAGCAAAGGTGCTGTCAAAGACCGCTCTCCTCAGAAGCCTGGCAAAGCTGATAATAGCTGATGAACTAGGAAAACTTGACCTGTGCTTCAAACACAAGAAATATTTCATGCCTGAAAATAAAGGAAGGTAATGTTACATTTGATCTTTTCTGAAACTAATTAAATTTTGATCAAAACATATATTAATACACATAGAGATTGACCTGCAATACATAGCTAGATATCGAGAGCTTATTATGCCTTCAGTCATCCTGCTATGCAGAGGATCCAAACAGACGTATGATCTTATCCCTAGCAAGGTTTTGAAATCCATAACCTTGTTTTACAAATGGGAAATCTGGGACACATATGAGCACAAAGTGAGTTATACCCATCTCATACACGAATAGTAAACACAGTTACTAATTCGGCGCCAAACTCCTGAGGCCTATATCTGTATCTTATCCATAAGACCATCATCCCCACACTAGCACGATAGCTGCTTCTATAGGTATGGTACACTGAACTCTGAAAAGGAAAGGAGCATACGAAGGACACAGGAGAAAATCCAGTTTTGTTTCCCTCCTTGCAGCATGCTGAAGTACTTTCACCACACAGATTTTTCCACCACTCCACGGAACACGCAGAAATGACCTGAGCCTTTTTTTCTGTTCTCAAGTAAGCCATTTCTATTTCAGAGAGCACCAAAGAACTGACCAAGGACTCAGGATGTTCTTGCTGTAGCATTAATGGATGCCAGCAAAATGTCACAGGGCTCCGGGAAGTACAGAATAGGGAAATCACACTCTTCAGCTAAAACTTTGCAAAAATAGAGGATAGCAATTAATAATGCTGTTAAGGGAAAATAAAAAAGCGCCTTTATCATACAGCTAGCAGCATGTAAAGCACCAAGAAAACAGCAACTAACTAATCAGAAAGATGCTTCTTCATACACCGCTTACCAAACAACTCAACGCATTCCCTCAAATCACTTCTTGGTTCACCTGAGGTGACAGCAAAACGACAACCGCACCAGCCTATCTGGGGAAGGTCCCCTCGCCACGGCCGCGCCGGACCCGGCAGCCACCCCGGGCTCGGGGCACGGCACCTCCCGCGGAGCCCACGGCCCCGCGCAGCCACCCGGGCGTCGGGTCGGGGTGGGGGTGGGGGCTGGCTCCCGGGGCGCCCCTTTTCCCCCGCGGCGGGCGAGAAGACGGCTCCGCCGGGACTGTGTGACACGCGTTCACCATTTTACAAGCATCTCCGAAACCGTTCGCCANAGCGGGGTGCTCGGAGGCGGCTCAGTTTGACACCGGGCAGCAGCCCCGCCTGGCTCCCGGCCCGCCTGCCGCGGCCGCCACACACCAACCGCCGCCCGCGTCATGGCGGACGTTTTAAAGGCGCAGCGCTGCGCCGCCCGCCCCGTCAGGGGGCCCGGCGCGCCGCGGGGTCCCCCCGCCTGCCGCCCCGCAGCACCCACCCGCTTCCTCGCAACCCACCACCCCGCGGAGGCTGCGGAGGGCGCCCCGGGAAGTGTGTGGGGCTGAGGGGTGGGAAGGGGGAGCAGGGAACCGACGCCTCCGGGGAGCGGCTTCCCTCCGGCAGCGCTTACCTGCGGGGGAGCGGCGGGCAGGGCGGCGGCAGCGGCGGTGCCGGAGAGGAGAGCTCCATGCCAGATTCGTGACCTGAGTTTCTTGGGACCTCCTCGTAAACATTCCCACCCCTCCTGCCGAACGGGGTGTCTGTAGTCACGGTAAGAGCGGGGAGGGGAAAGGGAAAAATTCGCAGCTATTTTTTGAGGGATGCCCGAGGAAGTTTTAGACAAGGTGGGAAATGGGAACAGACAGATCTCGGAAAAATTGATACAGTTACATAAAATTCATTTACTAGAATGCTTTCGTCAACTTGCAGGTGAATAGCAGGCACCTGGCTTTCTCTGGAACTGGCTCGGGGTGCTGGGAAAGAGGAGTGACTGAGGACACACTGCCACGCCACCATCACCTGGACCCATGGAAGAGAGGAGATGGAGACAGCGATTCCCAGGGACAGCTACATCTCTTACGCGTGTAACACCATACCTTAGTTCACAAGGACACCCACAGGACTTGCTGTACAGTTAGGTACGACTCACAGTGCCCATGAGTGACCAAGTCTGGCCCACTGGCAATAAAATCTCACCCGTGGAGATTAACACAATCGTTGGCAAGTTTCTCCAGCATTTGCACTTTTTTTTTTCCTTTTATTACACTAATTTTTAATTTTTTTCTTCCCAATTTCCCTTGATTCAGGATATTTTCTAACGGCATAGAGGTGTTACACGGATGACACGCTGTCAGTGCTTGGGAAATTGAGCAAGCAGTACCGACCAGCCGACATACCCTGCCTTCCCCACACAGGGGCTTCGCAGGCTGCCCCTCAGCCCCAGGGCTGCCGCCCAACCACAACTCAGGTGCTGTGACCTTTTGACCATCCGTGACAGTCGGGGTTAGTACACATTTGTGGGATGTTTTACTCACAGAATTTCCCTCTGAGTGAAACCACTCAAATTACACCCTCGCTGCTCACTGCGAGGCAAGGGGGACGTTACAGGCTACCTGGGGATTCGTACGGAACCAGTTGGTGACTTCAGCCTGATTTCTGCGGAGCAAGTCACAGCTCCGTGACACAACGCCCCAACCAGCACTGATAGAGCCTGCTGGCCAGCAGAGCAGGCGCACAGGGCTGTCCCTAGCACCCCACATCTCTCTCCCTTCCAGAAGGGGCTTACTGCATCCTGGCTGCGCTTGTGAACAGAGAGTCACCTAACTGCTAACCGGACACAGTTACAAGCACTAAAAATCACAGGAGAAGCGCGCTTTTGTTTAGAGGACTGTAGATGTGACTTCCCCAACCATTTCATTTTGCCTGACTCGCCTGCTGCCAAATAAGTAACCAAAGCTCACAAAAACTATGCAAACAGTGGGACTTGGGTATTGATAGGAGCATTGAGAATGGACAGCAGTGGGAGTCCTCACTGCTTTAGATTTAAAATAAATGCAGATAAACACATTAAATAGAGTATTAAACATACTGCACCCTAAAGAAAACCCTTCTTTACTTCACATCCCAAAGCGTGCTGTGAAATGTGGCATATTTGTGTTGGACAAGTAAGCCGCGCAAGGCAATTCTTTTTTTCTCTCAAGAAATAAGCATTCTAAATGAGGCCATAATGAGTTTTGTGCATCAGCTGGTTTCTAACTTTGGTAATGAACTGACATTTGAGGATACAAATATAAACCAGCTATTTTACTCACACTCTCTCCTTCCTTCCATCACGTTCTTCAATTAATCCTTAGAGTATTCAAAGTGAGGCTCATGCAGTCCTTGCGTTCCATCTAAAAGACCTTGAACAGCAGAGAGATGAATTTTAAGAAAACAGGCTATGGAAATATTCAATGTGGAATATGATCTGTGGTTTGTATTTTCATTCATTGGGGTAAGGTAATTTAATTAAAACGAGATTGTCTGGAGGGAGACAAAGCAGGAAAGTGAATTAGACTTTTGTTTGACTATTTGCATCCCACTTCTGGAAAAAAAAAAACCCAAACATTTCCAGGCCATGTAGGGAACAAAGCGAGACCAGGTCTGGTAGGTCCGGGTTAAGGGGTCAACCCAGCGTGTTTCTGAACTTCTGCTGTTACACAGGGAGAGACACGGAGAAGTCTGTAGATATCAGACACCAATTGGCCCTGTTTTCTGTGTATTGGAAAATGCCAGTTTTCTACTGAAATGCTTTTTTTTGTTTGTTTTTGGTCCCTGGAAGCGACAGCAGTACACGAAGACAAAAATGCATCGCACACGTGGCAAAGGGGAGCGCAGCAGCCCATTAGCTGTGCAGTGGGTACCGAATTTCAGCTCCTCCAGAGCAAAATAAAGCCCTTTAAACCGTCTTTGTTCCGCTGTCCTGAGTAAAAACATGGTTATGCATGTTCGTAGGGAAAGTTAAGTGAGGAAACAACGCAGGACTAGGAAAGCTCCTCCGCGTAAACAAGTCTTACGCAGAGTAGAACGGATTATACCCACGTATAAGATGCAAATGTCTTTGTCAACAACGCCTTGAACGTGTTGGAGTTACCCGGGGCACANCCCTCCCCGCCCCGCCAATCGCCGCCGGCCTGGCCGCCGCGGGGCCTGCTGGGAACTGAAGTCCCTCAGGCCGCCTCTCCGGTCTGACGGGGCCCGGCGGCGGGCGATGGGCTGGGATGCGGCTCTCGAAGCAGCTGGGTGCCGTTGACTAACCGAAGGACAACGTGGAATAAACGCTGGAAGGTGCCACGCTTTTCCCTCTGGGTGTTCAGGGAGACGTTTCGGAGCTGGCACTGGTCATTTCGTGGTTCCTGGCGGCCAGGTTGGAAATACTGCTCACCGTGAGGAAGAAAGTAAATCAGAGATAGCCAAAATGCTGAGAGATTTCGTCCAAACGTGATTAGCGGCCAAAAATCATCAGCTCCTCTTAACGTGCAGCACTGGGCCAGGGGAAATGAGCAGGGGGCACAGGCCATTTTTAAGTAATTCTTGTCACAGATGTGGCAGTGACACAGGTTAAAGATGACTGCTTGCCACGCAAACTGAATTAATTCATGGCTATTTCCAGTCTATTAATAACAGTAGCTTAAAAATCCCTTTTGCATCATTTCCTTCCTAGCAATACAGGACTAAAACAGGACCTTCCAAGCTGTGGAGTTTGATCTCCTGCCATCACAGGCAACCCCTCACATAACCACATCCGCATCTGGTGCTGTTTTGGAGCCCATAAGGAATCCCACCCTGCTCCGCCAGCCGGAAAGCCTGTGTCGAGCTCCCCTTTACTGGTTAAGACCTTTTAATTTACAACTTGCAAAATACATGAACAGTTTATACCTATTTGTTCCTGTAGTAATATTACTTAGTTTAATAGTTGACTTCTCTGTTTCTCCAGTATTTACTTGCCTATATAGACTCAGCTGCCTGAATGACCATAGCTCTTTTAGACTCTCTCTGTAATAAGCTCTGCTTTTTCTGAGGTTGTTCCCCTTTCCTCTCTCTGTACGTTCACCTTCCAGGAGCAGACATTTGGAGCTGCACCCTGGGGTGCAGTAGGGTCTCAGCAGACCTTCCACCTGTCCTGTCTGCTCTGAATAGCCCCTAGCTCCACACTACGCTTACAGAGGTCTTGTATCTCATTTGTATGGCACTGATGATTTTAGACATCCTAGGATTGGTAAGTACCTCAGGGTCTTTTCCATAGTCCCTGGTAATTACTGTACACCCAGAAAGAGGCAAAAACCGTGTTACTGGTCCAGGTTGCACTTTTCCAACGCTCTTCTCTACTCTCAGAAAACTGTCTTTCCTCAGTTAAGGTCTTTTCCACTCCAGTCCAGTCCATATTCTTTCTACTTTGCTTGTAAAGGAATTTTGTCGCTTACCTTGCTCCACAGCATCAACAGCTTAATACCTGTTGTCCTGCTCTCCCTTCCCTATTTTGGCATTGCGCAGAGGAATGAGGGAGAGTTCCCAGCAAGCTACTGCAGTCCGCCCACAGAGTCCAGCAATGGAGCGCCTCTCTTTGATTCCTGCCTTGGCCAGGAAGGTCATCCAAAAACCATGCTGTGTCTTCTTCACAGTCCCCTTCTGACCTGCCAGGGTTTTCTGCATGGCTGAGCATTGTCACGTTGCTCTGAAGTTCTGCATAAAGCCTAGACAAAAGGCCAAAGATAGCATTGGTGTAAAGCAAGTGTGGAGGGAAGGCAGGCAGAAAACCCGTGGCAAGAATACAGCAGAGTGACTTGTACCAAACTAGTATTCATTTCTAAGGCAATTAAGTTAAAGCGCGTGTTTAACTACTAGGTCAGAGCCAGTCAGCCTCGATTTATATTCCATGCAGTTACCTGGGTACACTCTTATAAGGTAAAAAACAGGGTCCAGACATGTGCAAAAAGTTTTATAAAAGCTCTGGGTTTCAGGATGAACGCATGGGTTAAGAGCTCTGCGGGTGCACAGTGCCAAATCAGCAACACAGCCCCCTTGCTGCAAGCCTGGAGGGGAGGAGCACTGCTAAGATTTACTGACAAGGCAGCAATTAACAGGATGGTAAATACTCTCTGTTTTGTCCTGATGGGGAGCCCCTTAAATCTTTGCTTTAGTATGCTAAGGTCCTTTTTACACAATAAGCATTATCCAACCTTTTTTTTTGTAATCGTATGAATCTCCAATAAGATGGACAAGATGTTGCACCCTCCTCACCCAGGCTAAAAATAAATGTGTACGGCAGCTGACTACAATGCACAGCCAGTGATACCTTTCTGCTTTTGCTTGCTCTGGTTTCCAAGACCGAATTGCTTAAATAAATTTTCCTGCACGTGAATTATATCCACTTCACTGAGAATTTCCTGCCCTACTTATTTTGTTGTACTCCTCCTTATTCTGGTAGTTGCTCATATTTAATAAAGCTACTGTCCAGACTTAAACCCCTGTTATTTTAAAGCTTAAACTCTATATCACACAAATCATAGTATAAAACACAACTCGTTCTGCCCATACTAGCCGGGGTACCTGTCACATATTTGCCTAGCTTGTGATAATGTAGCTTATAAAAAGTATTCATATGAAATACTAACATTGTAAAATAGAATCCAGCCTCATAAAAATACGTTATATAAATATGGCTCAGACATCTCAATGAAATAGCTGTTAAATCTAGGGGAAATCTGAAAGGTAACACTTTGGTTGTATGAAGCGAAGCAAATGAAAAAGTACAACATCCTGATGCACACAAGAATGGAAAAATAAAGTTATAGATAGAAAAACATCAATAAAACACAAGCAGAAGTCTCAACTATATTCCAAATGCTACATTAAGAAGTTAGTGCAAGGTTGTTTTCCCACTTTGCTGGGAAGCTTTTTTCCCCCAGGAGTGAAGAACCTGCCTATCACTGAAAAACCATCAAAAGCCTCATTTTGACACCTCGGTGGCCCAGTGACCCACTTGGTGACTAGTGGTGACCGTGCGATTCACAGGTGCTTTTGCTGCAGGGGAAGCAGGAACCTGACTCCTGCCAGACAGCTTTCCCCTGCAGTGGTCTCAGGGTCCGCGCTGTATGCTTCTGCTCCTCCTCCTCATTCTCCAGACAACATGTACAGGGGTGAGGCTGACATCATCTTAACAACAAGACAGTCCTGGCTATAAAGTTGACTTCCGATATCTCACCAGCCTCCTGCATGAGCTTTTACTTCCCTGGATGCTACGCCTGGGAACTGGGCCCAGTACAGTCCCCCACAGAAGCCAGCATACCTATGAGCCTGTGCAGCTCTCACACAATGCCTTTTCAAGAGGCAGAGGAGACCCCCACCCAGATCAAAGGAACATCCATCATGGACACCTAGTCCACAAGCTGGAAAGCATTTTCTGCAGAGACATCCCCAAGTACCTCCTCCATTTCTAAAAATCCTAACTAACTTACGCATTACTTTCACAATAGGTAAGACTACCATCGAGTTTCTTCAGTAGCCACCTGACAGCAGCAGTCAAAATGTTCCAATGCAGTTGTGCTAAGCTGTTCCCTGTTTTCAATGTGGGGACATTGAGCCTTCTTCACACCTGCCCTCAGATGTTTCTGCTCAATCCTACACAGACTTTCTGGGGTGTCACAGGTTTCGCCTTAAAAGCACTGTTGTAACATTCTTACACCACCTTCCCACCAAGAAGTTTTCTTAGAAGCCAAAGTCAGTAAGATTCAGGATCGTGTATGCACTCAATAAAGAAAAGAAGAGCAGAAGCTTAGTCACAAACCCACCTTTGTACCAGGAGTCCAGCCAAACCAGTCTGTTCCTTTATGGTTTGCTTCTAAAAAAATGCTGAGCATGCACAGAGAAGTATGCGACACTTGGGTAGTGGCAAGCTCCTGAAGGGTGTCCACCTTTGCTAACCATAGCCATTTTAGGGAATGATCGTATTTCAGAGGTGTTGGGGCAGATCATTTCTTGAGTTTCTAGGGTGGTAAGGTTTTCCCACCAGATATCCCGTGGGCAGGTAGAGTTAGCCAGTTGCAGGCAGTTTTAGCCTGCTTTAGAAACATCCAGATTTCTAAGACTTGTAAAACACCTATGTCCTACTGGCATCGTCTTTACACGTTACAGTTCTGGTATAACTGCCAGATCGGGTACCAGCTGTGGAAGACCAGAATACGGCATCTCTTCCATTGATCAGCCATGGAGGATGCTGCTCCTCAGCCCACTGGAAGCACCCTGGACCCAGAAAAGGGTGTTCTCAGTCACTGGTGCCAGTGGGGGCTTACGGGTTCTCTATCTGCTCATAGGCACTGAACTATGAGGAAAACAAAAGAAATCACGACAGCCCGATGCTTTGTGTGTAAATGTGAAGGATCAAAGGACGCGCGTGTTGTTTGGCAGACCGCGGCTGCAAACAGTACCACTGACCGCAAGAAAGGAACCACTGTTAGAGCAGGGTAAGTGTTCCAGTCGCACATTGCATAACCCTGTTTCCCCTCTCTTTTCTCTCTTTTGACATGAAACAAAACAAAACAGGTATTCACATGTGAACATGAGCAGACTTAACATACAAAAGTTATGCATTAAGGTTATAACAGTTAAACTGACCTTTTAAAAAATTGCTCAGCTCTAAATTGGTTGATGAGGCTCTGACCAGAGATGCTCTCAAGAACATGTTTGCCATAACTTTACTTTCTCTCCAACTACTCTGGTGGTCACATAATTTGGAAAAATATTGAACAATGTTTTTTATCTGTAAACATTACAACTATAATTAGTAGAGATACATGTAAATTTGATCAGCATCCAATTCTAAAAATGTATATCCTCTCTACTATAAATACTATATATTTAATGAACCAGCTTAGAAGCACTTTTCAATCTTTTTTGTGACAATCGTTGGTTAAAAGCAGCGTATTTCTGAACTTTCAAGTGCACATAATACAGAAATGTGATTGTGTGCTATTAAAATTCTAGCCTCTAATGAAAAAAGGATTTATCTGTCAGGGATTTTTAGTGGAATTTTCATACAGCTTGTGCAATAATACATATTATGAAAAAAATGCTTTTGTTCAAATTAGCATCAACAACTCCTTTTATGCCGATATGAAAAGCAGTAAAAAAAAATTTGCAAGTATTAATAATTAACTCTAAAAGGAGTTAAAAGCAAAATCTACTAATACATAAATAACAAATGCTCATGGCTGGTATTGCATATATTATCTGACATATTATGTGACTGGTACAGTCCAAATTTCTCATTCCCTACTGCTCTTCAGTGTTTTCCAAGTCTCTCGTTCTTCCTACGCTCTGCAGCTGACATTTCTTACACACTGTTCCACACCATATAAAAGTGCCATCTACTGGCAAATGAATGCAACTAGAGCGTTTTGTTACAGAGAAGCTAGGTGAAAGTGAAATCCTGATTCATTATAGTTTACAGGTTTTTGTAGTAATTAGGAACAAAAAAGAAGTTCAAGAAAAGTCAGGGTTGAGTTCTGTTGGTCAGTAAGTTGCAGAGTTAAGACCAGTTTAATAACGTCAGACATACTACTAGGAATGCCCTAAAGCATAGCTTTGGGTTGTACAAATCCCAAGTGAAAAAGCATTTGTGTTGCTATTTCAGGTTTCTTCGTGTGGCTTTAGAAAAGACCAACTAATTCTGGAGACTTTAGGGATTTATTTTTCCCCCAGCATTCACTGCAATAATTCTTGGCAGGAAATGTACCTTGCAGGCGACCCAGTCCCGTTACACAATTCTCATCCAGAATGAAAGACCTATGGGTGCTTCAGCCACCTGGGGTGGTGGCTCTCTGATTTGGATGTCCTCCTGGAGCCGAGTCCCTGGGATATGGCCTAAACCACAGAGCAGATACTTCTATAGAAGGAGAACCACACTCCTGTCATGAACTAACATGCTAACATCAACAAACTGTATCACTGCCTTATACACCTGTTGTATCATGTAGCCCTTAGAATGATTCTACCACCATGATCTCACTTTTGGTACAACGTGATGTTTTTACTAAGGCTACCTGCTCAGCTCCTCTCTTAGTTTGTCCCACCGGTAAGCAAGCTTCCCAATGCATACTGCCCGATATGTATGGTAACAGAATAAAGGAAAATATTACTGCGGACACGCATTATAATTTTTTTTTTTTTCAAGAGGGCAGTTGAAAGAGATTATTTTATAAACTCTGGGCATTTATGAAATAACCAAATATTGATTGCTTAACCTCAGTTAACACACCTGTGAAACAGGTGAATTACCTTGGCTTACTCATCCAAGGTGTTACCTATCATTAATGGAGCCCTGATACCTAGAACCCTGCTTTATGCAAACATCAAGTAAAAAGATGACAGTAAAGACTGAAGAAATTGAAAGGACATCTCAATCAAGCATTCATTTTGTTGAACTATTACTTAGATAACTATTTATAAATTCAAAGTAGCAATGTAGATAGATACACAGTAAAGAACAATACTTTCAGTAGAAGACAGTTCTTGTGATATTGCTGTGTAGACCAAAGCATTGATATACCACTAAATGTAAATGAGGTGGTGTTGGAATTTTTTTAAAATTTAATCCAATTATCTTGATGCTGGAAGAATTTCAGAAAGTTAATCAAGCCTTTCCAGCACTCCAGTTTTCTCTTTGTTGCACTTACACCAGTATTTCTTCCCATAACTGACCGGACACACTCAAAACGTACCGCACGACACGCCAGGCTGCCGAGACCTTGCTCCATTTGAGTCAATATACCTACAGCTGTGTCCTTTCCAATCTTCCACAGCATCTTGGAAGCAAAGGCAAAGGAAGAAGTCTCTGACCGCTACCTCCCGGCAAAGGAAAACATCTGTTACTGTGGTTGTGTATGTATGGGAACAGATCACTGACCCCCGTCCCCAAATTCCTTCTGACTAGAACAACCTTTTCATCCTAAAGAGCTTTTGTGCTGCAACCACGTCCATGTGTTTGGCAAAGCGTTTCCTCTATCTTGTCCTTAGCAAAGATGCCTCATGCCCAGGCAGGCTGCTTCTCGACACAAAGAGCAGAAACTTCAATTAGTTACTAGATTGCTACTATGCAATCTATCAAAATCTAAATCTTGTAAGATGAGCACTAATAAAGAATGTGCAAGTTTGTTGCTTGGGTCTTTCTGAGGTGCTTCACTGACCATGAGCTAATGCAAATCTACACCACAAATACATTGCTTTTAAAATTTAAACAAAGAACTATGTTAACACAATTTTTAGAAATACATTTTTTTTTGAAAAAATTTATATTTGACCCTCTGAGGGAGGAATCAGGACAACTAGACTGTAAGAATTCTAAAGGACATTTTACTGGCTTTGAAATAAGACTATTGGGAACTCATCCCAATGATTTAAGGGATACCTCAAGCTACTGTTATCCCACTGAGGCAGGAACTTTTTGCAGTAGTGTATTATAAGAATAAACTACATTTTCAATCTATGCAAGTTTCCTTCATGCAGCCATCCCTTTTCGTAGTATACCAAAAAAAAAAAAAGCAACAAAAGGTCAAAATGTGACTAGACCTCAGATTTAATTAAAACTTTTATTCATGATCAAATTCGTAAGTTAGAAGGGAAGCTATCTTAAGATCCTATCTTGCCCTGGATACTCATCTTATCCTTCTAAAAAGCCCAACACATTACATAATTCCTATGTAAGATGACAAATATTTACTTTCTAGAAGATATTTAAACACCTTCATGGAGCTTTAACCCTGGAAGTGATCACTGCCCTACCTGACATGACAGACTCATATTTTAGCCCTTCTGTCAGAGGCCTCAAATCAGTCGATTCCTCAAGCTGTCAATTAAAAACATTTTTAAAACATGTGCAAGACCCCCACTTGTAAAACTATGGTGGTCATACGCTACTTTTTTTTGTCAAACACATCCAGATCAGCTACACACACCCCATCTGGAGGATGGAATCATCTTTTTACCAGTTTCTTATTGAAAGGTTCTCAAATTCTCCTCTGGGATAAGTCCTCCTTACACGCAGCAAACTAGAACAACAACAGGTTTGAATGACACCTTCAAATCTGCTGCTCGACATGCCGTGTTTGCACGGGAGCTGTAGTAAAAGCAGAAGAAAATCTTTCTGCAGTTTCTTAGCTCAGCTTCAGAAAAAGTACAAAGGTCTTAAAGAAGTAATATAGCATTTGTACTATGAAACCAAGAACACAAAACCACAGTCAGTAGGCGTGCAGCAGCAGAAGCAAAGAGGCCGAAGCTTCGCTCAGAAAGCAGGAAGAGGAGGAGCTGCGTTACAGACAGCAGATACCAGAGCCTCTCCGAACACCACTTGCAGAAAAAGCCTCAAGACAGACAATGCCAAGACCACGAACAGTCTTTACTTCTATCAGTTGTTTCACAGCACAAGGAGACACAGCACAAAGTTTGTACAGCGGGATCTGCAGACAGTTTAAAACGAGGCAATTATCTTTAATAAAAAGCATCGAGTCTGAATGTGAAAATATGAAGAGAAACAATACTGCAGCTAGTGATCACCTTACTTGCTTTGATTGTCTAAGAAGTCCAACTCACTGACTTCTCATACTGCCTTTGATGTTCTCCACACCATCTTCCCCGAACACCCTAGTTAGTGTAAAACTTAACGCGTCCCAACTAATATGTGCGGTATGTTTCATAGCCTTTTCCTCTTGCTTTCGACCCCTGTTTGCGGTGTGTGGGGAGATGTAACGACTCTCATCATACAACATTCTGATTCACAAAGAAGCAGCACAAGTGTTGTACATAATTTAATTTGCACTTCTGTATATAAATGTTTACTATATTGCACACTATTGCAGCACTTAAAAACATCTAATTATTTGCAAAAATTAGTAAAATACTTTAAAGGATTTAAAAATAAGGGTTTTAATGCAACTGACAAGATAATAAAAAAGCAATTTACTTAATGAGATACAATCCTTTATGTTGGAAATGAAAGTTACATACAACTAGAGTACAATTAAAATATACCATATAGTTCAACACTTAATTCCTCAAATGTGTAAAATTAACAAGCTTCTACTGTCATAGATATACAATTTTTCCATATTGTGAAAAGGATTTTTCAAATTAAATACAGGTAACATAATATTCTGTAGTTATATTTTATGACTGTGTTTAAATGAGAGGGTTGTATAATACTCACATTGTCAAATGTACTCACTAATGCCTTGGAAATTGCACACTTCCCCTCCTTTTCCAAAATAGAATCTCATTTCCATACTGAAGTCTATTATGCCATATTGGAAAAGTATTTTACTTTCTAACAGGATTTTCATAAAATTAAAAAATAGCATAATATCATGGCATTAAGATGACTTTTCCACTTATGCCCACGTAGAATTTAATCTGGATATCAGACAGACACGTCAGAACCAATTTCCTAGACTTTTGTCTTATTGTACACGCAAGATGAATGATTACAGTATTTTACAAAACAGAAAATCTCTGAACCTTACTAGAATTATAAATGCAATGATTAAAAATTAAAATCATAACAGAATCAAATTGTGATCTCCAACATTTATTAAAATCTTTTAAAGTTCATAAACGACAACAAAGTTACTGTAGAATTTATCGCATACAGCTAGCATACAGCAGCATGTCCTTGGTCTAAATGAAATACAAAAGATTTTAACATTTTCATACAAAGGATTTCTTTAAATTTATTAATGTGACGATATATTTTTGTTACATAAAATTTGCTACAGCAAAGTATCTTATACTTTTCTTGCACATATGTAAATATGGGTGGACAAAGACTGCATTCAGTGTCAGCCTCCTAATGACGTTGTGCAAAAATGCTCAACAACCTAAACATACAGAATGTTGGATGGTACGTTTCATACTCTTTTGTAAAATGTCTACAAAGGCTTTTCTTGAAGGAGTGTCATACAGATTAAAAGGAAGGAATGCCAGCCGTTTATTTGCGCTGACATTCAAACAAATACAATGGCTATGTATCAATATAGCTCATTTTTTTTTAAAAACAATTCATCCTTATATGCATGTAAATTTATCATAAAATATGAGTCTAGTTTAAACTGTTTAGATGTGCTGTTTTAAGACAGGTCACTGAGACAGCCAGAATCAAGTGTACAAATAAAACTACTATGAATAAGTTTAAAAGCAACCCCCAAAAAAGTGCTGAGCCACTGATTATTAACATTGAAATAAATGTGTAAAAGTGCCCAAAGCTAGCACATGGTAGCAGTATCTTTTAAGTCAGTTGGTGAGAGTATACAAAACATAATTAAGCCCAAATACTTATATCTGTGTGACCATACATTCTGTTTGATTGAAAGAAAGTAGGTTAGAAATGAAGACACAACGCAACTAAAACAAACCCAGCTGTTGCAGTTTTTAAACTTTGTCTCTTTTCTTCGTGAATGAAGTGCTGTAATTAAAGAGAAAATGATTGTAGCAGTACTCCATCCTCAGTTTACTAATATAGTATACCAGAATAAAAACTTGGCAATAACCTCTTATTCTTAACAGCTAACAAAAAAATAACCGTGTTCATCCAGCGATGCATCTAGAACATTATTTTGCATTTGCTAAACCATTTGTTTTTCATAGCTAATGGCAGAGCGCATTTTGCTTTTTGTGGTGTGGTGGTTTTTATTTTAATGGATGCCTTTTTTCACCAAAAAAGGCTCAAAACAAGGAATACTTTGGGAGCCCAAACATTGGCTTTTTAAGAACAACAACAACAAAAAAAAACCAACAAAAAACCCACAAAAAAAACAGTGAATCAAAATGAATCTTATTCTCTACAATACTGACCAAAACTTCCTTTAAGAGTTTAGGGTTCGTGTTCTTAAAAAAGCCATTTCATACCTGCCAACTGAAATGCTGGTAAGTTGACTTGCTTAAATACGGTCCATAATCCAGACCAGGTGGAATTACTCCCTCTCACGAGACTGAAAGCTTTCCATGGTACAGTCTGGTTATGGCAATTTACCTACTGCCTAGGTGGGAAATACAAAGGAAGGAGGCAGTGACGAAAACTGCAGGGATGTAGAAAACCAAGGCACGGGGTCTAGCTACTGTCCCCTACTTAAGCCATCCAATTGATTCTACTGAATTTTGGTCAGTCTCCAGGAAGAAATGTTTTTAAGTTAATTTAGCAGACATTTATATGGCGATAAATACTACCTTCAAAAATGCTAAAAATGTTGGCTAGGTTTAGTCTGAGCTACTAAAAAATTATTATAAATTGTAGCATCAGACACAAGACAGACAAGAATTATTGGCTGGCACAGACTAGAAGCAACATTTATCTTTCACTTCAGTCTAAATCACACTAGCCGCAACACCTTCCATTTCACTCACACAAATAATACATTATTCAAAATAAAATGGAGCATTCTTGGGTAAAAAACTACTTCATTTTAAAGGGGGAAAATGAACAATACACAGAAACAAAGAACGACAGAAACCAAAGTTAAGTAGGAAAGTGGTCTATTATTCTGTGTTACTGCACAAACAGTGCTTGCTTAATTGTGCCTAGTTAGAAGGGTTGGTGCAAACTGCACACATGGAAGATGGCAATAAAGACCTCAGTCAGCTTTGTGGAATGAAGTAACTAGGTAACTGTTTTGACATATGATGGTCTCAGCTCCACCTCATCTGTTAACAGAGTGCAAAGATCCCAATGTGAGCCCTGATGTCATCTTGTCCTCTTACGCCTACTAAAAATCAGCAAATTCTTTTGCACATTTTTCTGTTAGAGACGCACGAATATCTTCTTCTTCATAGTCATCAAAGTTGCTGGTATCTCCAGGGCCTCTGCACTTTGGTATGAACGGAGCTTCTACCTGTATTTGGGGGGAAAAAAAAAAACACAACACATGAAATGTTATCAGCCTAATATCTTTAGATTTAACACTGTGATAACAAGCACAACAATATTCCCAATACTCCTCAAATCCTGCCAAGAAAACCAATATTACAGTGAACCCAGCTTAAAGTTGTGGCACATACCTAAAACCAGCCTAAGAAGGTGCAGGCCTAGATGTGTGAATCTAAGTTGAAAAAGACTAATATCTCACAGACAAACATAAATTAAAAAAAATTACTTCCACTTTGAAACAAAGTTTAGTTCTCTTCTTGCAGAAGAGGCCCTGCTCTCAGCTCATCAGCGGCGTGATGCAGCTCCTACCGCAGTGAAGGTGGCGCCTAACAGTCGCACGGTCATGGCAGCAGCAGAGAAGTAGATTGATCGCCATCAACACTACTCAAAAATCTCGGGGCTGTTTGGAACCCCTCTCCTCCTACTTACCAGCAATCCTCTATTTGCAAATAAAAACTAACCTAATACAAGTTTAAAACAATTTGTTCTGCATCTTCTACAAAGTTCCTCCTAGGACCTCACTGGAAGCGGGAAGTGAAAGCTTTCTCCAAACTAGGCCACAACTGGGAGACAAGCAATGGCTTGAAAGGGGTCACTAAATGATTGTATGGAAAGCCAGTGCAGCTCTAATTAATGATGGAAAACCCCGTCTGGTAAAGAATGCCTGCATCTCCTCTCAAATCCACATATATACTCGATTAGCCTTCAGATTCAGCGCATCTCATGTCCCCTGTAAGCCATCCACACTCAGGGACTGGAACCAGGCGTTTTCCAACAACCCTCTTAAGTGCTGCTACTTAAAGTTGAGGGAACCTGCAGCTTTTTGAAGTTGACCTTAAAAATAAAATCCTTGGGTCTGGCTACAACTTAGCAGTCTCAACCTTTCTGTCCCAATAAGTGCACTTCAGCCTCTACTCATCTTGGAAGTTAAATTAAAGATGACCTTAAATGAAGACACAGGTCTGCACAGGGACATACTGCATTTTTACTGGCTAACAGCTTATGCTGGCCCTACTCAGTTGGGGGAAAAAAAATAAAGAAAAGAAAAAAAGGAGCTGTTCCCAACTTGCAGACACTTAAATGCTATTTTTAGGGAACAGACTACTAAATTCCACCTTCACTCAGCTAGTATCGATTCAAATTTTAATCCTTCTAGTCTATCAAACCTCAAAGTTCAAAATTAAGCTTAATTACTTTTTAAAATAACCTAAATTTTAGAATCAGCTGCATGCTGAAAGAAGGAATAAGGAAGGTTTGGGGTTGACGGGAGGCAAAGATGAAGAACAGATGGTAAGGAAGGGACGAGAGAGAATGGAAGACCAGGGAGAAGGAGAGATACTCTACTGAAACCGGGCTCAGACAAGCTGGAGTTGGAGGCACCATTATCAGTACTGCATTCCTCTTTTTCATTTGACAGGTGCCTGATTTATCCACCTTTATGGTAAGAAAAATTATAGCAAAATTATTGAGGTGATGCAAATCTAAACCTGGAAATGCAAAGTAATCAGAGAAGTATCTCTCTCTGGGACACCCCAAGGAGTATGTGTGCCAGAGGCAGCAGGTTGGGGAGACAGATAAGCGGGACAGGCTTGGCTCCGGCCGAGGCAGGGCATCAGATCACACTCTGCAACCACGGAACTGGTAGAGCCCCAGGTAGATTACTGATGGTGGTGGGGGTGTGTGTTAATCAGTAATTTAAAGAGGTACAGCACAGACTAATACAAATTAAACTCTACTGACTTTGGGTGATAACGCTATACACCCCCAAGAAATAACACTTTCTGCATTTATAGATTGTGCTACAATTGTCACTTGTGTATCCTTTTGTTCCTAAAACAATATACGCATTTAGATGATTTATCCCAAAAGAGTACACAGTCTGTGTACACACCTAGCCGACAAAGCCACACATTTACCATTACCTGAATTCTGTTTCTGTGTCTTCTCAAATTGATTTTCAATTACTTCCTTACAACAAAGCTCAGAGCACAAGAAATATTTTATTTACTGCTGGAATTTTAAAACACATTCAAATGAGATGCCTCAGACTTTTTCCTATTATCTTCTCTAAGGAAATCGCTAAGAAGAGACTGCAGGAGGTAACACTGCCTTATAGTAAAAATACCTGTTCTTGGCCCCAAGTACAATCATATTATCAGGCAGCATTTCAACAAACAGCTACACAAACACACAAAGAAAACAAGACTTGATCTTATCTGAAATATTAAGTAATTGATAGTTCACTTATGACTGTAGCATAACAAATTATTCACATTGCATTAGCTGCCAAGGAATACCATGTTTATTCAGGAAAATACATGCTGTGGTAACAGCCACTGTAAAAAGCTGGTATAAACCCAAAGTTTATTGCTGTATTTCTATGACTGCTTAAATGATATTACAATCCATGCTGTTGTTTCAGACCCTTAGTATCACAGTATTTATTCCTTATAATTAGAAGCTTCAAACTTATTCAGCATTAGTTTTCACAGTCCTTTAAAACTAGTAATAGGTATTCTGACTGTACTACTACTTCACGTTTTAAAGTATTACTTGTTTCTGTGAAAGTAATTCTCTACAACAGAGCACTAGCAATGCTAAAAATATTTAGCATGCTATTAAAACATCTGATTTAATATTATGGGGCCTGGGTGTCCCCAAACAGCATACTGGGGAATGAAACTCAGTGCATATAAAACTGCCCTGTAAACAGGCATTAAGAAAGCAAAGAACAGATAATTACAATTCTGCAATGGGGAATCTTTTCTTAAAACATCTATACTTAATAGAAAGAATACAAGATGTGTTAATTGTACCCTGTCTTCCAGTAATTAATACATTAGTGAATACTACAACAACTGTACTGTCAGTTTGTGTAGCCAAACAACCAGTTTCTTTTTAGAAACTATTGTTAGCATTCAGGTTTGGCCTTTGAAATACTGCTGTTACAGCAGCAAGTTCATGCCTCTACAATCAAGACTGTTACCATTTCAACAATGTGAAGCAATTCCTTGAAATGTTATCGCTTGACTCTAACCTTTTTACCAATACCTAGACACAAAATTATTTCTCCACCTGAGTCTTCTGGGACAACACCAATGAAGTTATTTTAGTCTTTTATTGTTGTCTATTGAAAAACCAGGAATTCAGAGATTGCACCTGAGAGAACAAATAATTTCTTAAGAATCTGTTTCTAGTAACTCACTAATATACAGATACTTAACTTGGACTCTACCTTGAAGAGGAGAGGGAGACACACCTAGACTGAATTGGCATCATCCCCATCCCTTTCCCCAGTTTCCTCTTGCAGCTCTGCTTCATTCATTCTGGCAGCCACTAATGTGCACCTCTCAAACCAGTATGTTAATGGGTGCTTGTGATCTGAAAATACTCTCAGTTCTCTCTGTTGCTCTCATTCTTACGGAATTCTGAAGTTCATAGTGCAAACTGGGCATGGACTTTCTAAAAACCACATTTCAAGTCACATTGGTCAAGCAGGGCTAGAAAACCATTCTAAAAAATGCCAGAAAACAGCATTCAAGCAGGGCCCTCGCCATTACTGCAGCTTATGGAACTGCAGTCAATTAAAGTGTAGTGTTGTCATAAGGCAAAAACTCCTCAGTAGACACTCTCTACATCTGATCCTGCCCCAATCAGCTCCAGCTTTGGCTAGAGCTCCTCCTCATTGAAGCGCAGTCTGACTGCTAAGAACTAGCTGGAAAGGAAAACAGATTCCTCTCTGCTGTGGAGGAGTATTTATAGATGCCACTATAGCAGGGGTTAAATAAAAAGTGAGAGAGGCAGGAGATGGCTCATTCTGAGATATTCCAGAAATAGACTAAAGCACAACACCTGTTAAGAGAATGTGAACATATACAGAGGTCCAGGATAAAATATCAACAAGAAACAAACATCATTCAACCAATATAAAATCTTCAGAGTGTTAAAGATTAAACTACTTTCACCTTTTCTTAGTTTTCATTAAAGTGACAGATTTAGGAAAGCAAAAATAAGCAAAATAATTAGAAATTTTGCTTCAACCCCTTAAAGATTTATAATACTTTTGATCAGAAAGGGTCTTACCTTTCTCTGATAAATGGCAATCCAATCTGTAGTTGCAAACCACTTGTGATTCTTTATGTCATTTACACCATTCTTGAGATTTCCGTATCGTTTGGTCAAATCTACCTGGAGTAAATTTCTTAGAAGATCCTTTAGGTCTGAACTGAAGTGTGATGGGAACCTTACCTAAAAATCCACATCCACAACATTAAAAGCTATATACAAATTTGATTCTTTGCCCTGTGAAATATAACAGTGTTCACACAAAAGGAAACATTAGGGCTGTTTTCTATTCTTCCTCTAAAAACGAATCAAGTAGGAATGCATGAAAAGAGAGATGATTATTGTTGCACATGCATTTCTGTTTCACAGAGCCTTTATCAATAGCACTACCTTGTGCCTCTACCATTTTTTTAACTGAAACTTTCTAGATTTGATTTGAGTTGAGGAAAAATATTAATTTAATATAATGATAAAAAAAGCCAAATTTAACTTGGTATCTCATCTCAAAGCATTCTCAACTATTTTCTGGGAACAAATTTTTAGATTATATTATATACACGCACACAGGAGATACAGTATAGTATAGCATATATACAGCACATAAACATATAGATTACTTTGAAATAACTGAACATTCAGTAATCATGTGAAAATTCAGTCTGGAACTTTACGCTGTACTGTAACCCATTTCTTACAACTATATACACCAACATCAAAAGTCTTACATAAATAACACAGCACTATTTGAAGATAGCACGGGTGACTTACAATACAATTAATTCAAACCTGGCTAAGAAATATTTGAAGATGATTTATGGGATGTAATTACATAGGGTTTTACTAGCAAAAGATCTACTGACACCATTTGAGATGGACAAGAGAGAAAAGGGGAAAAAGAACGGGCAAAAAGTTGTATCTGTCATGCCTGTAGTCTCAGCATTTGACACTCGCTATATTTAGCTGACCAGTTATGATGTACATGCAGAATATGGAATTATTCAACATAAAAGGATGTTGCAAAATCAAGAGGTCTGATAATCAAGGACACTGCTTCAGTTTGTCTGTCAATATGGCTCTATTGTAGTACATGAGAAATTTACAGGTTTTGATGAATGTAATACCTAAACAGTTGAGAAGTAAGGAAATATTAACTCCTTTTTTTAAGTAGAGAACTAAGTGCATGAGGTAGATTAAATGAAAGGCTTCATGTTATAAAGGAAACATACCGCTAGCTGAGAACTGAATGTTAGTTTCCAGAGTTCAAGTCCCTTGCTATTTCTGCAACCATCTATCCATGGACTCAGTAAAGAAGGCAGATGATCAACAGTATAAATCTCAAACAAATTAGATACAACTGCAAAAAATGCCCAAGTTTTTTTAGTTTGAAAGGTAAATACTTCTCTAAAAATGTTTCTTTGTAAATGAACTCCCATATACCCATGGAGACAGCTGAAGGGTTACAGTATTACAGCTCTCAACCACCTTCTTGATTCAAATAAGGTCCTAGACAGGAATCTCTCTCATTGCAGTGTACCACAGGGCCTACTGAGGCACTTCCCTTCATTAGCATTACAGAAGCGCGTAAGATGCAGCACAGCATGTGTTTATGTAGGGCCAAGGAAGAGAAGAACCATAACAACTCAAGTAAGCACAAAGAAACATGAAGAGACAACACTGGTTAAAAGGAGGGACAACAGAATGATCCCATTTTCATGCTATCTGGTACGCTAAGAGATATTAATGAAAAAAAAGGGAAAAGTTGGAAACATTTTTTTAAATTTTTATACAACCATGAAAGCTGAACAGAACATTAGACATGTCTTGAACTACAGGACTGCAGGAATAAAGAAACCTACTATGAATTATGGAAACTCTTTCCAGCTTCTCAAAAGAAAACAGAAAAGAAACTAACCAGGCTAATTAAGCATACAGCTAACTAGTTGATCATTTTTTTCCAAGCATAAAAGGATATAATACCACAATGTCTGTAAATTTAATAACTTACATTTTAAATTTGAAGGCAGGGAACAGATTTTTAGAACTCTGAATTTTAATATCACTATAACAATGTCTGCACTGAAGAAGTAAACGTTACAAACTTTTCCCATATTCTTTCCAAACTCTCGCTGCCTAGTAGCCAGCAAATTCTATATCTACTCCACACAAAAAACAGGTTATGTACAGACAAACAACTGCATTTGCCAAAATACACTGAGCTTTCACTTACCTTGCCAGACACAATCTTCTCATAAATTTGAATGGGCTGATCTGCAAAGAATGGGGGATATCCAGCTGCCATTTCGTAGATTAACACTCCTAATGCCCACCAATCCACTGCCTTGTTGTAACCCTAGATAAAATGAGAAATACCACTGCTAGTGCATTTCTAACACAGTATAAGATTTTCAATATATCTGTATGGAATACAAAGAAAGCAAATGCATTATTGCTTGTTTAATACAGAACTTACAGCCTAGTTCAAACCAAACGGAAGCTCACAGATTCCAACAGCAATATACTTAAAACCTAAAACAGTGATGAGAGTGAAACAGTGATGAAAGTGAAACATTTTGCACACATTCCTGTGCTGTTTCAGTGATGTCTTTACAATGATGTGACAAAACTCCCTACGTGACAGAAACGAGCACAATTTATTTAGTTACTTATTTAAAGTCAAAATAATCTTGCTACAGAATGATTGAAACTTTTCAAATCTTAGAAATTTCATTAACTATAACAACACTTCCTATATTGCATACCATCACGGATCATCAAGCAAGAAGATGTTTCAGAACATTCATTTTCATATTTAGTAAACTAGCTACAAGAGCTTAAAAGTTTAGTTTATTAGCTGTTATAGAGTCCTTTATGATCTGATCTTTAAAGCCTGAACATAAAATCATTAGTAAACCCTATTTAATATTAAAAAAGACAGAAAACTCCACCAACTCCATCAATTTTATACATGTTCTCCGAGATCTTTTACAAAGCTCAGGGATAAGACTCAGTCTTTCCTGGAAAATCTACTATGGAGAATTTGTAGTAGACACATTGCAATTTCTTCCGCTGCTCTAGCTGCATACGGGCAAAAAGGCAGAAAACAATGAACATTTTCTCCCCAAATAAAAGTATTTTAAGTTTACTTTTAAAGACCTGCAAGGGGATTTAATTAAACCACATATTAAATGCATAATTTAACATTATGCACTATGATTGTTTATATCATAAGCAGCTCCATAAATGATATTCTTCCTTTGCAAAACAAAGGGCTACAGTTGAACAGCTATATGATAAATGGCGTTTCTTCTATGTTCCAACACTTAGTGCAGTACTAGACACAAACTGACCAACAAGCTTGGACTGCATGAACTGTATGTGTAAACCCACTGGTTTGTCATGTTTGATTTCATGTAAAGTGCCTGAAACCTCAAACACTCTGCAACTAGTTATTTAATGACAAATGGTGTTCCTCGGGGCTTGGTACTGGGACTGGTGCTGTTTAACATTGTTGTTGGCGACACGGACAGTGGAATTGAATGCACCCTCAGCAAGTTTGCCGATGACACCAAGCTGTGTGAAGCAGTTGACACGCTGAAGGGAAGGGATGTACAGAGGGACCTGGACAGGCTGGAGAGGTGGGCCCATGCAAAGATCATGAAGGCCAAGTGCAAAGTCCTGCACATGGGTCAGGGCAACCCCAAGCACAAATACAGGCTGGGCAGAGAACAGATTGAGAGCAGCCCTGACCAGAAAGACTTGGGTGTGCTGGTTCAACATGAGCTGGTAATGTGTGCTCACAGCTCAGAAAGCCAACCATATTCTGGGCTGCAGTAAGAGAATCATGGTTGGCAGGTTGAGGGAGGTGATTCTGCCCCTCTGCTCTTGTGTGACCACACCTAGAGTACTATGACCAGCTTTGAGGTCCCCAATGTAAGAAGGGCATGGACCTGCTGGAGAGAGTCCAGATGAGAGCCACGAGGATGATCCAAGGGCTGGAGCACCTCTCTATGAATACAGGCTGAGAGAGTTGGGGTTGTTCAGCCTGGAGAAGAGAAGGCTCCAGGGAGACCTTATAGCAGCCTTATAGTACACCTAGAGGGGGCCTACAGGAAAGATGGGGAGGGACTCTTTATCAGGGAGTGTATTGATAGGACAAGGGCTGACCATTTTAAACTGGAAGAGGGTAGATTTAGATTAGATATTAGGAAAAAATTCTTTACTGTGAGGGTGGTAAGACACTGGAATGGGTTTGCCCAGAGAAGCTGTGGAGGCCCCATCCCTGGAGGTATCTAAGGCCAGACTGGACAGGGCTTTGAGCAACCTGGTGTAGTGGGAGGTGTCCCTGCCCAGGGCAGGGGGGTTGGAACTAGATGATCTTTAAGGTCCCTTCCAACCCAAGCCATTCTATGATTCTATAACTACTGATTCATCCAATATAGAGTTTTGTTACCTCTGGAGCTCCTGTTCTTGTCTGTTAACGCTTCAGAACGTAATCACTCTGATCAATCTTTATTATCTCAGATCACTATTTAATATCTTTATCAACAACCTGGATGAGAGGATCGAGTGCACCCTCAGTAAGTTTGCAGATGAAACCAAGTTAGGCAGGAGTGTCGACCTGCTTGATAGTAGGAAGGCTCTACAGAGACATCTGGACAGGCCGGATTGATGGGCTGAGGCCAAAGGTATGAGGTTCAACAAGGCCAAGCGCCGGATCCTGCACTTGGGTCACATCAACCCCATGCAGTGCTACAGGCTTGGGGAAGAGTGGCTGGAAAGCTGTCCAGCGGAGAAGGACCTGGGGGTGTCGGTTGACAGCCGGATGAACATGAGCCAGCAGTGGGCCAAGAAGGCCAACGGCATCCTGGCCTGTATCAGGAATAGCATGGCCAGCAGGACTAGGGAAGTGTCCCTGTCTCCCTGTACTCAGCACTGGTGAGGCCGCACCTCGAATACTGTGTTCAGTTTTGGGCCCCTCACTACAAGAAGAACATTGAGGTGCTGGAGCATGTCCAGAGAAGGGCAACAAAGCTGGTCAAGGGTCTGGAGAACAAGTCTTATGAGGAGCAGGTGAGGGAACTGGGGTGTTTAGTCTGTAGAAAGGGAGGCTCAGGGGAGACCTTATCGCTCTCTACAACTACCTGAAAGGAGGCTGTAGTGAGGTGGGTGTGGGTCTCTTCTCCCAAGTAACAAGTGATAGGACAAGAGGAAATGGCCTCAAGCTGCACCAGGTGAGGTTTAGGATGGATGTTAGAAAAAAGTTCTTCACTGAAAGGGTTAACAAGCATTGGAATAGGCTGCCCAGGGAAGTGGTGGAATTGCCATCCCTGGAGGTGTTTAAAAGATGGGTCAACGTGGTGCTTAGGGACATGGTTTAGTGGTGGAGTTGACAGTGTTAGGTTGATGGTTGCACTCAATGATCTTAAAGATCCCTTCCAACCTAGATGATTCTACGATTCGATGATCTGCTGTTCTGATAAGGATGTTAGTTAAATAACCTAATTACAGATTCTTTAAATCCCTTTTTCCCCTCATAAATTACATGGCAAGCATATGTAGAAAGTCCTGTACAGTTATGTGAAAATCCACGCTTTGGAGTAAGTTTTAGTATACTAAAAAATATTTACAGTGTTTACAATGCAACAATTGCATTTTGTGTCATTCATAAGGAGTTGACTAGTCAAGATTTTGGAAGTATCAGTAATTGTTTATTCCTCAGAGCTTAATAATTGGGTGATAAGTTTTACTGCATCAAATGCATAACTGAATGACAAGACAGAGTACCTTGCTGAGAATTATTTCAGGTGCCAGGTATTCTGGAGTCCCGCATAACGTCCAAGTTCTTCCTTTTACTCTTTTTGCAAAGCCAAAGTCCGTGACCTGTCATCAGAAGAAATAAATTGACTGTAAGTGCATTTCTATAAAGAAATTTAAAATTAAGTACTTTTGAAATATTTTGGAAAGCTATTTTATACAGAGGAAAAATTTGTTTCTCAAATCACATAGAATCATACAGTCAGATGTACCTTTAGTAGCCAGTCCTTTTGATACTTCTAATTCAGATAGAGTTCTTGTGATAAGATTAATTAATAACACAAAGTACGTATTTTCCCCTGACACAAGCTCCTATTTATAATTTAAAAAAATCAGTGGGAACTATGGCTTACTAATCTTCCACATGTACTGCAATTACATTAATCATTTTTCTTATAATTTTCACATCAGACTGTTTATACTACTGAAAGTTTAAAGAACGTGAATATGAACAAGATATTTATCTTTTCCTTTAGTTAACAAATAAATGAATCACAAAAAGAGTCAAGATATCTGCCAGTCTTGTAAATTTAGAATTCTGTTGCATAAGTCTGTAAAGGTTATATGTAAAATTAGTGTGGGAATAAGACAACATAAAAGAGGTCTTCCAGTAACTTCCGATTCTGAATATCTTTGAAAGCAGCACCAGAGTCAAGCTTGTTTATTTGAGGACTGGGGGGTAAATGTATTCACAAATGGCAAGTTCTTGGCCATTATAAATTCTTCATTCCACTTGTCATGTTTTCTGCAGTAAGTTTTCAGAACTCTGTATGCAATATCATCCTGTCTGTGATTTTTCCTGGACCGTATTGTGGAATACATACGGAGATCAGGGAGTTACATGTGAAATTCTGGGATCAGTTTCAAGCTATCAAGTCTATGCTTGTTTGGGGATCTGTTTCTTTTGTTTCCTCCTTCTTGGTATCACTTTCAACCTATTCCCTGAGAAAACATAGCGTACCACAATGATAATCGTTGCTAATTATACAATAACGTGTGCTGATGCTTCTGATACGCTAATGTCACAATTAAACAAGCCAAACTCCAAACTCTCAAGGCAGCTTTTGCTTCATTTTTGGAAGAAACAACAGCAATCACAGCTGGAACTGAATGGAGAGGGTGACATGCTGATTAGACAGACCTGCTTCAGTCAGCAAAAAATCATTTCTGTGTTTGTGAATGCACAGTCTACGTAAGAAGAATACATTGCAGACATGGGACAAACGGTAATGGCTTTAAAATTCAGAAAGAAAATGAATGGAGCTTCTAAACAAAATTTAGTGGGAGCTGCAGCATGAACATATGAACACAACCCCAGCTCCTTCTTCAGAAGCGGAAGCAAAGCAGCCTCACATGGGAAGAGTGACTGCCGGACCCATTATCATTTGCAGATTGCCCACCCTCACAAAAACACACTGTTGTATATCGAGAGTCGCCAATTCTGGAGTAAGCCATTCACAGCTTTACATTACTGGTGCTCTCCAACCACATTAATAGAACTTGTATTTCTCTTCTACCTACAGTGTTATTTTATTCTCCATGAGAAATTGTTTTACAGTTCTAAACAAGGTAAGATATTAGTCTTTTCCAATTCACTCAAACATTTTTATTATGTATTTTCCTGTTAGATTCTGCTATGGCAAAAGGCGACACACTGAGGAAAGAAGAGCTTCTATACTTTAAGAACTGCTTGTTCCTGTATACCACCTTCCCATTTGCCATTTAGATCAAAAACATAACAGCAAAAAGGAAGATGAGGAGGTGCTGTGAGAGGCTGTTGTAAAAACAAAGTCATCATTTGCAGCACTGCAATTCTGATCTGATCTCAACTCAGCTCTTACTCCAGATGCGCTGTGAAGGTTAGGACTCTCCAAGGGTGGGATTCATCTGACTGAAATTAAGTACTATAGTGTCAGCGTTGATATCTAAGCTGGTTATCCTAAACTACTTATACAGACAATACAGAGAACCAGACATTTTAAGGCACCTTTCATCTTGTTCTAGGGCAGAGGTATAAAATAGGTCAGATGAACAGAGCCATGTAATCACCTACTTTTCACCACAGACCCCAAGGGAAACCTTGACAGCTCGCTCAACTGCAGACAGCTCCATTGTGCATACTTAATTTTAGTCAGAGGAAGTACAATCCAATGGTTTTAACCATTAGTAATCAGCAGGGCATTTTAATGCTCCCTGAATACATGCTAACATGCCAACCAGCTTCAGACTGTTTATTCTAAACACATTTGCTAGAATTACCTAACCCTACACTGTAAGACAAGACTCCACTCCCTAAATACATGAAGAATATCATACCTGGATGTATCCTTGCTGATCAATTAAAAGATTTTCAGGCTTTAGATCTCTGTAGATGAGGTCTAATGAATGGAGGTACTCAAATGTTAGCACTATCTGAGCTGCATAAAACCGTGCATGTGGTTCACTGTGAAGAATTAAAAGAATATTAAGTACCCCAATACTATGCTAAGATACTGAAACAACCACGTAACTGCCAGGGATAGACAAGTTAAGTATCTTTTAACTGGTTCTTTTACTGTGTAACAAGAGAAAAAAAGCGCAAATAGCAAACATTTTAGAATTGATACACACATTCCCTAAATTTAATTTAAGTCTTGCAGCTAAAATACACATGCAAATCAAGATGAACATATCCCACAATACAGAGCTTAGACTTTAAATTTTACTTTTAAAAACTATCATCAATTTCACTGACAATATGCATAGGAATTCTAAGATTCTATCATGTATAGATCACAAGTGCCTGCATTAACTAACTGAAAAATAAGAAATAATTACAAGTTTTTCATTGCCTGACTAGTTACATCCACTGAAAGATGGGTAAGTTAAATGCACTTACCCTTTCAGATTTTTCTTCAATACTAACAAATTTTATAAAACCCTCTTCCCAAATTAGCAACATAAGCCTTTTTAAAGGAATAATGTCATTAATACTCTTACCTGAACCTTCCGATTCTTCTTAGATGTGAAAACATTTCACCACCAGGAACATACTCCATTACCATGTATAAATTAGAATTGTCCTAAGGAAGCAAGTAAACACATACAAATACATATTAGACATCCTATAGTCTCTATAATTCGTACATACAGTATTTTTTATAAAAGAATGAAAATGAAAAATTGTGGCCATCCAATGGCCTTAAATATAATGCAACACACGTAGACATTCTTGAAAAAGTGAAGACATGCAGGACAAAAGGAACATCATGTATCTCAAGAAATACGTTTTAAAGTAAGTTTCAATAAAGATAATTAGTGAGTTCCTGAGACAGAATGGTGTGCAAGTGACCTGAAGAAAGAGAGCATAAGATGCCTACTGCGAGACAAGACCTTGCGCCCTTCAAATTTCAGAATTGACAGCCTGAGATATTCTCATTTCCTACAGCCCCAGCCCCAAACCTCAAAACTGTAAAGATTAAGATAGAACATGTTTGTTGTTTTTAAATGGTAAAAAAAAAAAAAAAAAAAGAGAGAAGGAAATATATAGAGGACACATATCACTCTATAAATTAGCAAAATACTTATTTCTTTACAGACTGACTAGCACATACTGTTGTGAAATTAGATGCTAACCTCAAAGTTCTTTCCTTCATGGTTAAGATTGTCATTAAAACCTGCCTCAGGTATAACTCTCACAGAAATATTTGCACAACAACCACAAATTTAGCATTCCATATATTGGTAGAGAAATACATCCCCCGGTTTCTTTCAAAGTCCAACTGATGCCTAAAAGCTCCCTGCTGTACAAAAGCCAGTTTCCCTCCAAACCAAGGGAAATCTCTAAGAGTTTAATTTAATTTAACTTTTATTTCTTTATTTGGAGATATCCTTTCAATCATCACCTGGTCAATTGAGGTGTGTGCATGTGTGCACACAAGTGCGGACACTCCTGCTCAAGACCTGGCAATAGCGCCAAGTGAAGCATCTTTGAAAACAAAAATACTTAAACTATTTTACTGTAAAAGTTATATGTTTTACTATTTAAAGTTTGAGCATGCACCTCCCTGAAACCCACGCAATCACTTTCAAAATAATGATCACCTTAAAAGAATACTCCAGTTTTACAAGGAAAGGAAAGTTCACTGCTTGTAATATTCTCTTCTCATTCAGTGTGTGTTCTATTTGCTTCAGTTTGACGACCTGGGAGAGAAAAAAGAATCTTCAGTTTAAGTATGGCATTTTATAGTTGATCATTTTTTTGGCGCAAAACAGTTACTTGAAAATGAGCTTGTAACTTTACAGATAATGAAAAACCTTATGGATTACTAGTACAATAACAGTGCTGAGAATGGATTAAAAAGTCTAACGACATTTTAAAGAGTAATACTCATGCAATATGGTTTGCAGATAACTCTACAAATAGAGTTTCTTATTACATGCTGAATATAGGAATCAGCAAGGAAGTCATCTCTTTACATTTTCTTAAGAATTGCTTGCGTTTGTAATGGAGATACTTCTGCAACAAGATGACAGTTCAATAAAATCCATTTGATCTTTGGACCCTTTGCTGAGAAAGGCAGGAAATTGTGTCAGACACATTTCATTATGAATTTTGTTATGTGTGAACAGGAGTAAACGGACTTACTTTACATAGCTCACACACTGAGGAAAAGACTAAGGAGAATACAAATTCAAAATTTCCATTGTTATAAACAATAGTTACTTCTGCCAGAGCTTTCAATGGGTTTTGCTTTTCTGCTTAGCAAAACATTTAGCAAAAGTATTAAAAAAATTAAATGCTACCTTCTTGGAATACACTCGAGTGTTAAGCTGCTAACAAGGCAGCAAGTGGCAGATTTCTGATCGTTGCTCTTTCTCAGTAATTAATAATTGGTTTCCTTGTGTTAAACCCCAACATTGCACAATCGATTCTTTCCATTTTACTTAATCCCTATTGCACAATTTATCTATATCTCATTTTGAGAGTGGCGTGATTTCCAAGTAAAGTTACTTTTTTTTTTCATAGGAAACAAGGAGAAAATGTACAAGAGTGATCAAAACAAGTCCGTTTTTACATGTTTGGAAATCAAATCTAACTGTTATAAATAACAGATAACCAAGATATTCCAGCCCTGACTGAAACTGTGTTTAAATTCAACTTTAGATGCAAAAGGTAGTATCTATAAAAAAAACAACACACTACTGTTTTGAAATGAATGTCATACAAAAGAAATAGTGAGTTAAAAATATGAAATCTCTTTTGAATCATGGACCTTTAGCAACCAAATAAAAACTTTGCACAAATCAGCTCATTTGTGGGAAGTGTCCCCTTCATCCCTGAAAAGCTACAGTACTGGAATCATCTTGGCCAAAGCAAGCAAGCTAAGGTTTTCAAATGATCTTGTGAAGTGTTCAGCTGCAATGCTAGACAAGACTTTACCACCCTTCCAGCATCTTCTGCTGGTTACATACTGCAGGGTGATGGCAGCAATACCACAGGCTGAAGCTGCTGTTTAACACTTCATGATATCAAACTGGAGCCTCAGATAACACAGCTTTGCTCACATTTAAGCTCAAGTTCAGGGCATGTCCAATGACAGCTTCCCGTAGATCAAATGATATCTGGTAACAGCAGATTCTCCAACAGCTTGCCTGTGTCTGAGTTTTTATTAACAATATTTTCTTTCCAAAACCAATTACGTAACAAAACTAACCAAGCAATGTTATGTTACAGCCTTCCTAATCAAGGCAGACAAATAAAGGAATAACAACCTTACACACGAAACTACTAGCTACATCTATTACATTTATTTATTATTTTTTTTCGTATCCTGATAAACCAAGCATAAGATTGGATAACAAAGGGACACACAATATGTTTTCTGTTGTTTCAAGTGAAATGTAAATGAAAAATTACAGGCAGCCTGCACATTGTATATTATAGAAAACATACAGATGTCTGAAATTAGACAAAGTGATAGAAATGTGTTCTCCCTAAACCATCTCCTCTTGTTTGATCAATTAATAGAAGATGCTAACAGAACACGAATATCTTTCTAAAAAAATACATAAATATATAATTATATATGCTAAGTCAACTTGAAAAAGCATGTATTTCATAAAGGAACACTTCAGACTTCTGATTATAGACAAAATAATCATATTTTCTAATAGAAGACTGATACTTGGATGCAAACATCTTTAATCCTGTGAATCTTTTACTGCAAGTCCACTGCCTTAATTAAAAGTGTGAATTTTTGCTTTTACCAGATAATTTTACAGCTCTAGCTTTCCAATTTATTTTAGGCTGAAAGGTAGAAATAAGTTTAATTAACTTTTTTTTTTTTAAAAAAAATCCTCAGCCTATTTTTATGGCAGCTTTCTGAAGTAAGATGTAATTTCCTAAAGTGCTCCAGTGACAAGGACTCAGCCATTCATGAAAAAGGGTTCAAAGAAAAAAACAGTTGAAAATCTGAAATTTGATGATGGGCTCTCCGTGCAGCAGTGGGATGCTCTTCACACCTTGTGTTACTGCAATGCTCCCTGCAGGATGCCACCAGCCATACTGAGGTAATGGTGAGGTAAATTTCCACACAGGTGGAAATAGTCTGGGCTCTCTTTCAGTTGTACGATGCTGGAATCTCTTTTTACTTTAATTGGATTTTTTTTTAAAATAAAAGTTAGAAACCATTATTATAGGAGAATGCTGAAGTTGCAAAAAATTGACCTTTTCCAAGTAAAAAAAAAAAAGCCAGAATTGACACTAAAGGGTAAGTTGACTTTAGCTTCTTCTTGTCTGACCATTATAAAGCAGTCTTTAATTGAAAGACAAGTTATTCTAGGTCCAGGACCCCAAATCACAAGTAAAGAATACTGGAACTGCAACTCAGGGAAAATAGTTTGATTATGTCACTGCCATAGTTCCATTATATAAAATTACTCAGGAATGTAATAATGCTTAAGTGCAAGAGTCCACACTGGGGTAATGCTGACTTTCATTTTGTTAGTTGCTGATTATTAAATTCTCTTTGCCAGATTAATATTTTCTTAATATGATCTTTCTTATATAGCTGCAAAGCTATGTATAGTGCCTTACAAAGTAAGAAGAGCTCTTATACGGAGGACCTTAGAATCTACTAATCTAAACAACGTACTTCTGAAAAACTTGTCAAAACCATTAAAAACTAATTGTACTGATAAATTTCTTAAAAATATTTCTAAGAATTCTGGAATTCTATTTCATTTACAATTCAAACTTTATCAAATGACACCACTTAATTAATCTAAGAGTAACGAGCTGTTATAAAAAAAAATCAGGCTGGAATAACAATGCAGATTCAGACTACAGCACTTAAGTTTTCAACACAGAAAAAGTCTATTGTGTTACAGCTGAGAGACTACTGTTCTATCTATGCAGTTACTATAGATGCAACAGGATTATTATACAATTATGCACACAAAAAGTAATACCTCATGGGATCAAGAATGGAAAAGCAGTTATTCGTGCAAACAATTTGTGAAATTATGGTTCACAAATGAAATTTTTGAGAATTTCTGGTCCTAAGGGTCTTCCAGAATTTTGAGCTACCCTGAAAAAGTGTATTTATTTCTTCATTTATTTTAACTACAGCACTACATTTTGCTTTTGCCAAAGAATATATGGGCCACCTTACAAAAGCTAAGCAAAGAATTTCACTGCTAACATTTTATTAATGCCTTGGACACTACTTAGAGCCTCTTTAGCCTGCCATTAATGTCATTGGCCATTGTAAGAATTTTACACAATCCCAACAACTGAATCTGCTGGCTAAAAAAGAAAGTCAACTGCTTAAAGTATCACCAGTGTTCAAGTGCGATATGCAAAAAAGGAAGTGCAACAAGTTCAGCCACAGTTACCAGATCTTTGTCTACATCAAACCCTTCTGTACCACAAAAAAACACTATAAATTACACCAACCTTCTGTTTGTCCAGTATCTTCATAGCATAATACTGTTCTGTGGATTTATGTTTCACCATCATAACTCTCCCAAATGATCCTGTTCCAAGCGTTTTTTGCCTCTCGAAATCATCTAGGCCAGCAGTATTCTACAGGTACAAGGATATAATGACATTATTTACAATTTAATACCCAAAGACAATTTTAACTGTATGAACTGAATTCATTTATGGAAGAAAGTTGAGTAAAATTACATTTATCAAAGACAACTATAGCCAGCTATGCTGCTGTTACAATTTCATGTCTGGCAAATTGTAATAAGAGATTTTACATTGCACTCATTAAAACAGAAAAAGACCTAACTGAATTGTATCAACACTTCTATAACCTGTCCATACAGATGACACACGCTTAGTAAGAAACATTTAGCAATAAACAGATCATGAATTTAACATGCAGATAAATAACCCCCTCATGCTTCACAAACAAGAATATTAGAACATGCAAAAAACGCCAAGCTCTAGAGACAGTTCTACATGACAGCTGTCTGGAGACCATATCACTGAGTAAGTTTTCTCAGATATTCATTACCATAGCATTTCAAATGCTGCTTTAAAAACAACAATGACCCTTCCCAAAACCCCAAACACCCAAGTTCAACTTTTAAAAGATTTCTCTCTAACAAGCTCCTTAACCTGCCCTCAAGCCCCATGCAGTAGACTTAATGCTCTTAATCCCCCTTAATACCATGGGGGAAATTATTAAAGGGTAAATTACAGACGTGCCAACACTCTGTGTTATAAAAAGCCAGCTAAAACATGCCAATAGATTTTGAGTCTTATCATGTTGGCGGTGAACATCATTCTCCATAAGAGAAGGCTGTTGTTCAGTATGAGCATTTCATCAGCTCAAATCTGGAGAAGACCCAAGAGTCTTTGCTGATGAACTTCAATGACAAAACTGGCATTATAACGGAAACTCCTTTAAAAATTGCATTACACTGATTTCTGTTGTCTGCACTGCTCATTACGGACTGAAGACACACTGATAACATCATCCAAAAAATGCAATAGAGAAAATTATTGAATGCTTAAATGACTGATACCTGAGGGGGGCTTTCCCATTTTCTTAAAAAGTCTTCTTTGGCTTTGGCTAGGAACTCTTTCACTGAAAACACACAAAAACAAGTGCATTTTAATTAATGCAATTCATCACAGATGCAATGGAGATGCTTTGTTAACAAAATATATAAACTTCATTATCAACTTATTTCTTCAGCTTATAATATGCTATTTTCACCATGTATGAAAGCAAGCACCAATGCCTCTAGAACTTCTACAATATTGCCAGGTGATCTCTAAGCTTTCTGGAGTATCTACATCATTCTACACAAATTACTTAAACTACATCAGCTCTAATAACTCACATTACTGTATACGCAAGCAGGCTTTAAGGTGATGTAAGATGTTCTTAATTTGACTGGGAAAAAAACACAAATGCCTGACATTTACAAATAGCCATTCCACAAAGACAGATTTTTTTTAATCTAGTTTTGTTAAGTAAAAGTTACATTTTCTTTCAAGTGATTGAGCGTAATGTCAATCTCATTGCTTTTTCCCCCCCATCACCTTTATTTAAAGGCTGTTTGCAAGCTCAAGAACCAAATGGACAGCATAAGCAAGCAAAGACAAAGCACAGGGCTACAACGACACTGCACATTAGGCATGCCCACAGTCAGAGAATATATTTTTAATATTGATTTTCCATTAAAATTGAAGGAATGTATAATTGTAAAATTCTGGACGACTGTTTAAAATGTGCACCAACATATTTTGTTCAGATCATCTTTCAGCTGTTCTATTTTTGAATATCAATTATCAGCCAGATCAATGCAGATTGCTTAATGCACAGTCATAAACGGGAGGTGTTTCAGACATTGCTGTGGTTCTGAAAGAGTCACAGAATCAAGAAGAAAATATCATTCTGTTTTTGTGTTCTCTGAATCATTTCACATAATAGAATGTTAATAACTGGATTTTCTGTACTGCGATATTCCGCCACAAGCAATTTCTAAAAATACTCAGCAATGTGCCAATATCATTCTGGTCAATATCTAGAAATATATGTTTTAGCAACTGTATTTTACCTTCGGATGGTCATAAAAAAATAGGTTTATAAGGGGTTGTAAACAATCATCTGATGAATCAGAACTTTTTTGTACTTGTCAGAGAATACTATCATCTACACAGAGAACTTTTCAAAAATTCTCTTATCACTCCTCTATTACCAGTACAGTTATAGCAGCAGTAAAAGCAATGGCAGCCCTGGAGAAGACTGGTTGTGTGTGTTTTTTTTTTTTTCCTTTTCCTTCTTTCCCCCCCCCTCTCAAGTGTGCTATGGGACTCAACTATCACAAAATACTCAAGGGAGGTTTATGGCTCCCACCGTCACTGGCTCTGATGGAGCAGCATCAATATAATGGAAATTTCAGAAAAATTGTCAAAAGTTCTGGCAGACCTCAAGGTTAGAAAGTGTTTAAAGCATGATATCCACCCTGTAATTTTATTTTAAGAGAAACAAGCAATATCACAGAGGAGGAACATATTTATTACCCTAAACTTATGGTAAGCAGTGTAAGAAAAACACAGTTTATATCAAAGGAACTTTTAAAAATTGGCATTAAAACTGAATGAGAGTTAACAATATTTTAGCGGGGTAATCAGTAAAACATTTGACATATTTGTGCCGTGTGGGAAAATATTTCCATTGTTTTTAAATTATGGGGGTTGCTCATGTAATGACTTTTAATGATCCTAATTTGAGAAAAGGACAGGATTTCCTGTGGCATGAAATAATTTCTCAACACAAAAAAGGGAAGCTAACAATGTCCAAATTCATGCCTGACGATCCTTCTTCCATTAGAAGAACAGAGAAGGCTTGATAAAGTGATGACGATTGATAAAGTTTGTAAATATCAATTTATGTCAATGTAGCATGAATGTTGTTTTTTGTTAATGACAAGAGAAAGCTTAAGATGATCTTTAAGATTACCAAAATGCTGAGCCTTCAAACTGAAGTGGTTGTAGCTTAGAAATGAACGTTAACTTTAACATTATATAACACAACCAAAACATGAAATAATT
The DNA here is from genome assembly GCA_008711295.1 of Anarhynchus alexandrinus. Lineage (NCBI taxonomy): Eukaryota > Metazoa > Chordata > Aves > Charadriiformes > Charadriidae > Anarhynchus > Anarhynchus alexandrinus. Next base: position 3,094,380 of record VUYV01000002.1, on the reverse strand, counting down.
GGTCTCATGTACAGTAATAACATGAAAAAATGTCTTAACTATCCCTCATGCTATCTCCATTGTTCACATCAATAAATATTTTTAAGTTTCCACATATTTTGCACTGAACTATAATTATACAGTATTTATAAAAATATACAATTACATTTACATGTAGTCATCTCTGTCCCTGTTCTACTTATGGAATAAAGAATGCTGTTTATGAAAAAAATATGATCCAGCTGGAAATATTCAAAGTGTGGAAGCATGAGAAAAATATCTCATTTCTAGAATACCAATAAGCCACAAGCTCTCCTTCAACAAAACTTCTACCTTATTCTACTTTACTTTTGCTCTCTTTTCTTGGCAAGCAGCATTGAACATGTATTTTCAAAATGAACCTACCTAATGGCAATCATTTATCTTAAAATCACTACCTTTTAAAAACAATTTAATATTCTGTGGTGTCTTATTAGAATCACATTTCCTTCCTACTAAGAAAGTGGGTCAAATTGTGCCCGGTTCCCATTTTCAGAGGTCACCTGAGCATACCACAACACAATTCAGCAGGTGACTTCCAAGAGAATTTAGGCAACTTAAGTGCATACACTTCAGTCCCTTCTGAAAATAGGACTTAAAATTTGAAACGGGAGAGGTACTTTTGAAAATTATATCTCAATCACAAAACAGTAGCTCTTGCTACAGGACAACATATTTAATTTCTACTTTTCAAGCACAGAATCAAAATTTACACCAACTGGATAACAGTGACCACTGGTATTATTGTGATGATGTAAACAAATAGGTTTCTTAGATGATGACTTAGAAGTTTTCCGCAAGTGCACATTTTTAGCCACTTTACATTGTTACATTGTGACTCTTGTTTGCTTTTCTAGTCTTTAAACTGTTCCTAGCATCTGTGACTTTGGGCACTAATGAAGGAATGAGCATACCAAAAGTTTCTATAGGTTCCCCAAGGGTTTGCAGGAACATTCACCCACACAGATGAGATGATGAAGAGAGGAAAGAAAGAGAAGAAAAAAAAAAGTTTTATGCATTTCCACAACAAACACATAGAAAACACAAATACATTCCACCCTTCCCCCTCCCCACTCAAGAACGGACCCTGTAATAAACCAGCCCTTTCCCACACAGACAGAATGACTCATGCTAAATCACAGAATGTTTGAGCGAAGAAAAGAGAGAAAAAACCAAAGGCAGCTAAATTCAGTATGAAAAAAAGATGATGCACCACAGAAATAAGCACAGCTTACAAAACTTCAGGAGATCAAGTTGGCATCTTTAATAGTTAATCTGTTCCAAGACACATCCCAGGAACTGTTGCTAACAAAAGTGTATCTATCTTCATCGCAGCATGCTGGATCACAATAAAACCTGTAATCGGGTGATCTTCCCACTCCTTAGCACTTTGTTCCAAAAGACAGCATGTGTGAATTGCATGGCATGTGGTGGATAGCACAGAAATGGCAAGCAGTCTCAAAAAAAAATTCACAATCAAATTTCAGTCCCATTACCCAACAATAGCAACAAAACCCCTTGAAAAGTCTAAACTGCGCAGCTGAAGTTGCTGTATGAGAACTGGAATGCATACGGGAATCCTGCGCAGTCGCCATCGCCATACAAGTATGATTTAATTTTGTAAGACTATCAAAAAAGCAGAACCCAGGAACGAGATGTTGACGTACAGGTTCCCGTCAGCACTGAAGAGCAAGGATCGCTCACATATGGCTGAGCGAAGTGAAGATGAGGATGCAAGGAGCGCATGCGAAGACCAGCGAACAAACCCTGTTCAGACTGGTTTCACGGGTACAGCAGAAGCTGGAGCAAAGGAGGCCGAAACTAAAGGAGGAAAAGCTGTCGCTCAATAAAGGAAGGTGCTGGAAGGAGAGGGCAAAGCAGGAGTAACAGCCCTGGCACAATGAGGGCCGCAGCAGTGGTCAAAACAACTGGGCGCATCAGTAAGGACACAGCTGGAACCGGAGAGGATGCACAAGTAGTGCAGAGCTTAGGTGAGCACAAACACGCAGCGCATACCTGGCCCTTCGTGAGCAGCAAGAGCAACCGTGGGCAGGAGAAGCGAGTTTTATGCAATGCAAACACCCAAAGCATAGAGTAGGAAATCTGGGGGAGATTCAGAAAAAAAGCAGGAAGAAATGGCGTAATGGTCAAAGAGTCACAACTGAAAGACTTCAAGCAGGTTTATAACTTCTGCCTGCTTCAGTTCAAAGCCTGGCCAGAAGAAAAGCTGGAGGTGCACACACAGCTGGACAAGGGTGAAGCTATCCCCTTGGGTATCACAGTCGGCGTGAGACCGGACCTGCGCAGAGCCGTACTCGGAACCAAGGCAACATGGCGATAAGCAGGAAAGCCTGCTGGGAGAGATTCTAAGGGAAGCGGAACTCAAGATGCAGAGGTTCCCCGGTAATACTGGCATACAAGGAGGTATTAAAAAAACAAAAACAAAAAAAACCCAAACCAACAACAAAACCAAAACCCAAGCAAACAAAAAAACCTTACCACACACAAAACCAAAAAGACCCTGAACCCACCCCCAAACAGCAGATCTGTTATCTAACAGTATACTCACACAACGCACAATACTTTTGTTTGTTTTATCGATTAACTTTTGTATGAAAAGGTAGCAAGCTTATAAAAAAAAATTGTTAACAAATATTATATGAGTACTATAAAGAGTACTCTGGCCTAAAACACAGTTTAAGAGTGAGTGAATCAAAGGAAAGCTCCTGAAAAAAAAAATAAAAGGATCAGGACCTCTCAATTGCAGGGGGTGTAATCACAGCAGAGGGAAAGGGGTCACAGATGGAGCAGTCCTGAAGAGTTACCATGAATTACTTTCTCCCACCTCCCACGTGCACTGTATTTGTTATTCTCAAGCACATCTCCCACAAGAGCCAGCAAGCCAGATTTTTTNNNNTGTTGGGGGGGGGGGGGGGGGGGGGGATGTGGGGGGAGTATTTGGATAGGATTCATGGCAAGAAAGCAAGAACTAAACTGATTAAGACTAAACATTGGGCACCACTACAAACCCCCATCTGCTGTGCTAAATGCCAATCTCTGCTTGGTATTTAAAATGCCCTTTATCAAAATACAATTCAATTTCTGTTCCAAAACTGTAATATAATCACTCGAAGTCTGGAACTAAACGGGCTATTTAATTAAATCTCCAAATTTCACTTAAGGGAAAAATAAATATGTATAAAGAGATTCTGGTAAATATATGTGTATATTTCATTTTTATAAAAACAATATTTATAGCCTTAAACATTATCAAGATGTATATAGATGCCTTAGTGAATCCTGTGGTTATGGTACCACATTTCAAAGCGTACCATTGAAATGTAAAGTCCCACTCTTACACCATTAACATATTGTCTTAAATATCTTTAAATTTCTCTTTTGATTAGCAGGAAAAATATCACAAGGCTTCCAGCAAGATTTTTCTATCCTGGCAAGTCTTTGAAAATAAACACAACTAAGTGTTAATACACTCAAAGGAAGTAGCATGAGCACCAGTTCACATTTTAATAGCTGGGAAACTCTTCAAAACACAAACTAAATTGGTATCATTGAAGCAGATTGTCAACAAAACCCTTTGTTTCTCACAATAGGAAAATGGTGGGGAAAAAAGTCCACTGAGACATAAGCCTGGTTGAGGGCAAGTCAATCTTGTCTTAACATTGCAGTGACACACACTCACTGGCTCTCTTGTGACATGCTGACCAGTAAGGATTTTGTCTTGTTCCTGCTCTATTAGATGCAAAGTCGCAAAGGCTAGATTAATAAACTCTGTCTTGATCTAGTATCTCATTTATCCCTTTTTTTTTTTTTTACCTCGAGAGCAAGGTTTTGATCTTGTATTTCTGTTTAAATATTAATTATGTTAAAAACTGGGGATGCAGAGCAAACTAACTTACCCAGCTGCAATGAATAAGAACCTTCAGTTAAAAAACCCCAAACCCTAAACATATGGAGCAGTTCTGTAAGAACTCATTTGCAGGAATAAAACCCCTAAAAGTTCTTAGTAAATGAAGGATCATGTAAGAATTAATAACTGCATACAAGGTTGCTATTAAAATGGAAGTGCTATTAATCAATCTAACTGCACAATATAAACACTTCTGTGGAATACTGGGAAGGACTAGTAAGAAGTGGAGAAGGGAAGAGCGTAGAAAAACCGTGGAGAAAAAGGGAGAGGAACAGGATAAACAGTAAATTAAGAGCAATTATAGCTGCAGTGCCTAAAGACTAGAATCTCATTTTTGGGGGAGCACATTCAGGAATTAATTTACAATGTGCAGCAATTGTAAAACACAAATTGTTCTCGTCCACTGCAACTCAAAACTTGGAAAGCAGTCAAAATCTTATTTTAAACCTGTCCATGATTTTGAAGTCTTGAGCTAGACAGAATTTTCTCAGTCTTACAGAAGCAAATTTGCAACAGTTAAGAGCTCTAAAAGGAGCCCAACTTTTCTTTTTTTTTTTTTTCCCCTTTCTTAATTTTCAGTGCTACAGGCTGTAACTTTACACTGTAAATTAAACAAAGCTGAAGTCTTACTTAATTTTCACTTCTTTACTTGGCTGGCTAGACAGCAACAGCCTGCATAAGAGATGTGACAGATTTAGACAAACCAAAACAGGAGCTGGGTTTTCAGCTATCAGAGATAATACCTATCTTTGTTGAATTTTGAGCAGCAGATATTCTACTGCACACAACTGCCACAGTCAGACTGGCTTTCTTCTTCCTTCAATTTTTATTAGAGATAATAAAATTCCTTTTATTTCCAAATCAAATTTTCCATCTTTCCCACTTATTCTTTTTCTTAAATCATAAAGTACTGGTCCAAACAGAGGCAGTGAACCCTCCTAATGCCAAAAGTACAACGTAACAGAGACCACTCCAAGGAGGCAGGACCAAATCCAACTAACACAAAGTCACTTAAAATGTGAATCCCTGAAATTTGGTTAAAAAACCCCAAATATATAATGTAAATCAGTAAATTTATTTAGTCACAAACACAATCAAGTCTTGTACTAGCTCTGCTCAGAGTTGAATATGCATATATGTCCAAATTCAATCATTTTCCAACGAAAAAAATATAGATGAGATAAAAAACCTGCTTTCTTAATCTAAAAGAAAATCCAGACCCAATGCTCATCAAAATCTATAAACGAATATACTTCATTTTAAAAAGTGACTCCTCCCTCAAGACACACACATAAATGCTACATTTCCCAGTTACACCAAAAGCCTCTCTTCTCTGCCAAAAACCCCAAAACAAACAACCAAAACCTATGAACCAAGCTGGCATTTATTATTCAAATCCTAAATTATGCAAGTCTTCCTCAACGCAGGCAAGCAGAATACCTATCTAACATCTAACATGACCTAATGTCTCTTGCAGATTCCTGGTGGGTGAGGGCTGTTCCATCGCTTTGGTTCTTTTGGTCCTTCAGGGTGGCACCTCTCTTTCTTGCCCAAGCTTTCCTTTCAAATTAAAGCATTTTTAGCAACCTTTTGCTGATTAGAGTTGATTTTTTTTTTTTGTTCCAGTTCCCTACACAATCAGTTAGAACTGGCATCCAGTTAGTTCTGGAATATATTAAAACTAAGTTTTGCCCTAAGGAAAGGATTCTCTCTCTCATACCTTCTTCCTGCTCTTCAAGTGTTCATTGAAGGGAATTATTTCAGACTGCTGGAGACGACACATTTGTAAATCTGCTTCCTTTCTTGCAACAATCCACATGCTTTGAGGCTTAGAAGTCCAAGAAATAGCACTTTGGTTTGTTAGGCTGCAGGTCAGCATTCAGTATGGGCTGGTATATATAAAAAAACACCCAACCCAGTCCTGTCCTTCCACAGTCACTCGTTCCTGCCTCTCTATCATGACCTTCCTTGAAAGAGCAAAAGCATCCTTGTGGCTGACTGCCAAGCCAGGTCAGGGAATTAGGCCAGATTAAAAAGTAATGGACAGAAGGCAGGGGAGGACAAGGCAAGCTAATTTTAATCCAAAGCAGCTCTCTGTTCTTTTCATCACATGAACGCTCCTCCTGGGGTGAGGGAGGGTACAAGTGGGGTGGAAATAGGCAAATATGTGGGGCAGATAGAACGGCTCCTTTCCTGAAGAAATACTGGTTTGTGCTAGTGCAACATGACCATGAAAGTACAGCATTGGACTACTGAAAAGGCTTCTGAGCAATAATTCTAATTTTAAGTTATTAATCTTCAATTATTTGATTAGATAAATTAATTCTATTAACTTACAATTTAAAATTAACACTTAAAAAATTAATACAATTATGTTCAAATGCAGTACTTAACACTCCCTACATATAAAATTAGTTCATACATAAAAGGTTATGTGAAGAAGTGTTAACATGTAAAATCCTCAATTATCATACAATGATGTGCTCTGTGAGCAATTAGGAATTAAGCTTTATCTGTACAGTTGTAGCTGAACTTTATCCAGCAAGTAATCTAAAATGTTGCAACCACAGGATCTCCAGTGTAAAATACCGCCTTCCTGTGTGAAATATAACAGGTATTACTTTACAAAGAAAACAGAAAACTGTGCAAAAATTGTGAAAATTCAAACACTTCTGTTTCTGCAGTGCATATATTTCCATGGTTACGTGTGGAGAAAAAAAAATAGAATACATTTTAAGAATGAGTTCCAAGAACAAAATTTTCTAGGGCACTACTATGAAATATCTTGTAAATGTATCACATTCTTAAGTAGAGGTTCTTAGCAAATTCTAGTAGTTAAATGCAAATTTACAAAATAATCAGATTTTCCTCTTACAGTCAAAACCACATACCAAGCAAAATGTTTACGGCATCTGCTGCAGTTTTTCTCTACTTAAGCTATCCACCCCCCTGCACTGTAAGACCCTGGCTAACTGGATAGCACCAACTTTCCTATCCATATTACTGCCCCACCTTCCCTCTTTGTAAAACTTCAGTGACTAAAGAAGATAACACGTTACTGGGCAGCTATCACTGAAAGTATGTTTTATGGTTGGATTACTGGAAGCAGTAAGCAAAAATCTGCAGGTAGCTCATGTGTTCTGCATAGACTAATGAATTCCCTGCAAGCAGGCAATGTCTCTCATAATACTAGATACACTCATGCATAAATAATACCCTTTTCTTCAGAGGTAACCCAAGTTTAACTAAACTCCATTCTTCCTTATACTCCAAACTAAACTGCAGGGGCTGGTCACTGTATGGACGCCTTTCACAAGTTACTTGAAAAGAGCAACTCGTGTTACTTTTTCTTTTTTCAAATATTTCATATAAGGCATCAAAATAATAGCAGATCCGCCAGTCTTGGTTTAATTGCACTCATGTCTAAGTCCGCTTCCCACAAAGCTACTTTGCCCTCACATTAACAAAACTACACGAATTCTCATATGCATGTGCTAGGATCAGTAAGACACATCTTCACAGCTGTCAGGGTAAATCAGCAATATAGCTCTTCATCTCCTTGCAAGATTTGAGATTCTGACACATCGCTACACTGACATATCTCCCGCAGAGCACACTTTCAATATTTACAGGAAAGGGTTGCCTGCAGTAACTAGCCAAGCAGGAGAAGTTCATTTATAACCTTAAATAGCAGAGAGACTGACTTCCTGAATAAGGAAGTCTTACGTAAATAAACACATTTCACAATTCAACACATTGAGTGAACAACAAGTTTTTGGTTGCCTCAGGATTTGGGCAGGCAAAAAGTAGGTAAGAGTGTTTACTATTCATCCTGATAAAGAATGGGACTTTAGAGAGAAACTGGTTAAAGTCAGTGCTTATTTGGATAAAAGGCAGGCATAAAACTTGAGCAGAATTGAGTTGCAAATCCTGCAAAAAAAAAATTAAATGAAAAAACAAAACCACATGAATTCTTAATGGGCTGGAGTATCTGTCAGGAACTAGAATAAATAAAGGAAAACACCAAAACCATTATTCAAGTTACAAAACTGCCCATAAGAACCTCAATAATTAAAGCTGGGAAACTCTTGTTGCAAACTTTGGCTTGCAACAGCAGTACCAGCAGCAACTCTTAGAGGAACCAGCAACAAATAATTATATAAACAATTTGAGATGTAAATTGAAAACCCAGGAATGAAGCAAATCTTTCTGGTAACAAAACGTATCCAAGAAATGTAACAACAGGGACTAGAGTAAGTCACAGTTCAAGAGATGCAAGATTACAACATACGAAATACCCTTTCCTTTGGAAGAAACCTCAATTTTATTAAACTCATTTTTTGCTTATGCCCCAAACCAAGCACCCCGAGGGACTGTTCACTGTATGGATGTATTTTAAGAACTACATCAACACAGCAGCTCTTCTCTTGCCTTTTCTTTTTTCAAATATTTCATACAAGAATCAGAACAAAACATGAACCCAGGTCAACACCTAAGAAATTATCCTAGTCCACTCTCAGAGGGTAACAGGTAACATTGAGGAATTTTTGAAAGGAAGAAACGATTAGGTCCCATGAGATGCATATAAAAAGATGTATAGTCCTAGCGCCTGGAAATTCCATGGCATCCTTCCATTTTCTATAGTCTTTTCAGTAGTGGGAATAATTAGTTGCTACTTGTTGTCCCTTGCCCTTAATAGATGTTCCCAATGCACATAACAGAATTTACACTACCTCCCTTCACTGTCACTCCTATTCTCCAGTGCACAAAAAGCTGGAGAATAATTCAGCAGAATCTATCGGCATTGCTCATACTCTTTCCTCATACTGCTCTATTTGTGTCCACACACATTTGGTAATCCTATCTTACGAGTGTAAATTTCTGTATCTGCAATTACCTCTGTTTGCAGTATTTAAAAGTACTAGCCCAACCATGTACTTGGTGATACTTGAGAGTATTAAGCCTATTCCTAGAGAAACAGAAGATCTAGCAGAGTAGCACCTTTCAGAAGTCAGAGCTGGGACTATTAAAGTTACTTGGCCTTCCAGTTTTATGCTTTCAAGAATATTCTGCTGTTCAAAACAAAAACCCTAAACCAAAACCAATAGAAAAACAGGTTTTTCTTCTTTCAAGTCTTTCCAGAAAAAAAAAAAAAGGTCATATAACGGGGGATCTCCTGGGTTTAAAAAAAAAACAAACAACCAAAAAAACCCCCCAAAAACCCCAATCAATCACCCCCCAGCAATAGTACTTATTGTGCTTGCAACTGAAGAAAATATATCACTTTTTCATCAAGGCTTCACTTGCATCTTGGTAATCTTTCACAAGGACAGCATCTGATTTTATCCACTGACAGGGTGTAATGTAACACTGCTGCAGTGAACACAGCCACAAAGGTGGTACTGAAAAGCAGAAAGTGGTTTAAATTGGGAAATGTTTACAGCGAAGACTTAATCTAATCCTCACTTGATGGAGGAGGAAATAGTCACCTTTCCCTTGTCAAAATTAGACTTCCGATTTATAGATCTTTTTGACTGGGAACTGACACTTGGTAAAAGTTGCAGCTATTTATTTCTATTTTTAATGGAACCAGGAGCCTGGATGTCAAGATGAATGAAATCTACAGATGCAAATTGCAGAATAAAGCCCCAGGGAAAAGAAAAGAAAAGGAAACAACCACCACCACCACTCCCCAAAAAACCCTAACGAACCAACAAAACAACACACCTGTAACCTCTTTTTCACCTAGTTTATAAGAAATTTATTCCTTTACAATGACTCAATCATAACACACTACCAAAAAAAAATAAACCACCCAAGCAGCAAAAGTCAAAATAGAGCTGATTTCCACAAACCTTAATTCCTGTGGAAGCTACAACCTAACTGTAAGAGAAACAGAGAAAAAGGCGATGGAAAACCCAGCCCAGTAACTGGTGAAAAGCTGAGACTCTCTGACCCAACGAGAGACCTCTGCATCAGCAGACGCAGGTGGCCGCGTGACGCCGAGGAAGGCAGCGAGGCTGTAGTTTCCCCTCACGTTCCAGAGAGGCTGAGCATGGGCAGGTGTCTGTGGGGAGGCTGGGCTGCCACCGTGTCCCTGCGGCATGAGCACAGGCTGGCCATGAGCCCGCGAGGCCACACCGGCTCCCACCGGGCTCCCTCTCGCCTGCCAGCATCCCCACCGGGCTGCGGGAGCACACAGGGGCGGCTGGGCCACCTCTTTCAGGGACAGCCTGAAGGTTTTATTAAACAGCATTTAGGTTTACTTGAACAGCCATGACGCTGTAACATAAATCTCCATAATGTATGTACAAAGTTCTGAAACCTTGTCCTATATCTACCGGTTTTGACATTTGTATATTGTTGTACTTTGTATACCGAGGAAATGACAGCCACACTTTTCATTTCTGGGAAGAAGACCTCAACACATTTGTAAGAGATAAGTGTATATAAGCTGATATTAGATAAGGCAGTGGGATGACTCCTCCCACTCTTTATCTCATGCCATGTACAAAAGTGAAACCTTCATAAAAATGGTCCTTTAAATTTGCAGGATAAAGCAAAGCCACACACAGAGACACACACAAACCCCATAGACATGATTAACTGTTTTTGCTTTTCAAGCAATCTCTAACCCTCTTAAGTCATTTTCCAAAGCTCCAGACTGTCTGCTTGAAACAAAAAGGAATCATTTCAGAAACTAATATATTTGGGCTTTTCGCAAACAATTTTCAAAGGATATCTGTTTTTAAGGAACTAAATGTACAGTTTATATAATCAGATACAACTTCCAATAATATACCAAGAAAGAATAAAGTACTTCATAATTCAATTAAATTCAAAGTACCTGATAATAAGTAGTCACAGTGGCTTTGGAAAGCAAATACCTGCCCGATAAGTTTACTAGACCTACTATAATATCTCATTTCAAATGAGACTCCCCTCCCCTACTTTCATGAATGACCTCAACTATTCTGCTATCCCATCATTTAGAAGGAATAAAAACCACAGAAGAATAAGCTGGTTCAGATGAAAAACAACAAAAGCCAGTTCAGAATTTTTAGGTGATAATTATACTAATTTCAGAAGGCCTCTCTAATTGTATCAATTCAGATAAAATAATTTATTATGAGCTGCGCAGAAAATTAAATGAACTGACATATACATCATTCAATTATAAAATTTTCCAAATCAGATTCTGTACCTTATTTACTGATAGAATTTCAAATACCAAATATCAGTTATGCAAAGCAAAATCTTTAATAAAAACTGCAAGTCTTTACAGGAATAGGAATTTTTAATAGAAACCCACAGTGAGTCGATTACAAAAACAAAGAGATCAGTACTCGATGCAGCTATGCAGACAAGAAAGGGAAACCTGGTAGATTTATCCCGATTGTGAAGACAGAACAAAAAAACAGTGCCAAAGGTAATAGAAAGGACTTACCATTCATGCTGAAAAGCTAGTTTTCAGAAACATATTGCTCCTAATATTAATCCAACAGTTGATGAAGTATGTTAATCTCTGCAAAATCAGTGCTTCAATCTCTAAACACACTTATACACTAACTGGAAAGAGAGAGCACACAGAATCCAGGGAGCTGCTCTTCCTTATGAGCTCCTTGCGATACAAAAAACTATGAAGCACAAGACACCAGTAGTAAACCAAAATCAATATTCAGGACACGGATATTTGATTTTTCTCATTAACTACTTCTGTTCTGACCAGTGCTACCTATTCATGTCTAAAGCAACTCAAAATGGCAGGGGGGAAAAAAGCATGCAAACACCAGGAGGTTTTAAGATGTTCTCAATTATATCAAGCACTGGTTGTTTCCATGGCAACCTTAGACCAGAATTATCTGTTGACTTGTACCCAACTAGTAGTTATTCTAAAGCTTTAATCAATCACACAATGTACTCTGTACATTATTTCATGTGTATTTTTCTCTACACACATATATAGTGATTATTCGGCTAAATCCGTATAAGACATTCCACGGTATTTGAAAGGATATTGATACTGTTTTGGATCGGTTTGAGACCAAAAAACACTCCTTTGACTATTCATCACTCATGCATTTGCAATTTAGAGGCTATGAAGATGACAGAAAGACTCTCCTGACCATTTCAGTTATCCAAGTTGTTAATGTGTTCTCTTATTATGCACAGATTTGGAAAATATTTGTACCAGTTCAAGAATAAAAGATTCACGCTGATCTTACTGTCTCTATGTTCAAAACCAAGCAGCCTCATTCTCCTTTCCTTTCCCATTTTAATCTTTCAAAGAGCAACAATCAACTATGAAAACAAAACAAAAATCAAAATGTAGGTTCCATATAGTTGCAAGTGGTCACAGTCAAGACATCTAAACTGAGAATGAAATGCATCGTTCTGATGACTGCCATCGCATCCCTTTCATTCTTTGGCTGTGCAGCACAACTGACCGTGTTACCAGTTCAGGCTGTACAATCACACACGTGCTCAGTCAGCTTTTTAAAACATATTCCAAGGCCCGTGGTGTCCTGAGCCACCCCCGCCCTACTGGATTATGAGGATTTTACAAGACACATCCATTTGTTTCATGCATCAACCAAGAATCCAAGACACATTAGAAAAACCTCTACGTTTTACATATCAAAATAACAAAGCACAGATGTTAAACTTCAAAATCAACCACTGAAAACACCCTACAGCCATAGACCACATGGCAAATTCCTCACACCCACAACACTAGACAACTGACAACACAAACAAAACATCCACCCAACAAGCACCAGCTCCTGCCCCTTCAGCAAACCCATAAACTTCAGCAGTAACTGCTTGTAAAAGGACATACATAGAAATAGACCTGTAACGGTATTTCATCACAGCAGAAGGTATAAATACATTAACTTTCTTTTCAAATTACTTCTAGCTCAAACCTAAACCATGAAAAATTTGGAAAAGTCACTTTCCAAACTTTTTTCAGGAATTAAAGTGCTTTTGCCTTGAACTTCAAAAGTAATTCACACTGTAATTCACACTATGTAGCTTCACCTAAAACCTTACACCAACATTTCATAAGTTGCAGCAATATGGGCAGAATAGTTGAGGATATTAAAATATCCTTACAAGACAAACACCAGTATGTTTCTAAAACACTGCTTATTCATTAAACTTTCTGTGAAATTAATCTACAACCTAAATTCAGTGACCCTCAGGTAAAAAAAAAACCACCTAAAACAACCAACCACCAAAAGAAAATCAAACCAACAAAACAATACTGTTTCTCTTTCATTTTTCACAAAGAATTTTCACAATCATGTATTTTTCTGAAGATATAATTAGAAGTCAGGAGTAGACAGAAATACTCCTTCCACTGTACTCCTTATCTCCTCTATCACTCCTTCGGCTACAGTGGTAGTGAAATGAGAATCTTGAAATGTAGACTTAGCCCATGTGTACCTACAGTATTTTTATTTTTATTTTTATTTTTGTTTTACATAAACTGCAAATTGAGACTAAAGGTTCAGGAGAGAGATTCAGAATTTCACCCCAAAACCAAAGCTATCAACCACCATTCAGCTACCAGCTTGGTAACTTTGGCTCACAAAAATTGCATGCAACCACTGTGCTTAATTATGACTTAAAATAGCATTCGCGGAACAGCCATTTTCACCATGTTTATCATCAAGAGACACGACAGTCCATTTCCTCATCAAGCATGTCATACGAGGAAGCCTGCCTTAAATAGAGGGGAAAAAATAGTAGAGACTTGTACACAAACAGGTCACAATTTGTAAGTGTCAGTAGGTCAATACCATCTTTTTCTTCATGTTATATAAACAAAAATGCTTCAGTGTTATTTTTTTCAAACAGTTATTTACATAAAAAAGAGCTTCTACATAAACACAAGTATGCCTCTATTTTTACCAGGCTGAAAATATTTTGGAGAAGTGGAACCTCAGAATTTATGCACTTTCATCATTTATCTTACCAACAAAACTAGTCGATCCTTTCCCATCTCATTTGGGAGACCTAGATTGAATCTATTTTAGGTCAGTGCATTAACACCTTTTTTTTCCCCCCATGTTTACTGCTTATCCGCTGAGAACAGATTCACTCCCTACTCATATAATATTTTAAATTGCAAGCAGGGAGATGTATAAACACTGATTTTCTTCATGGTAACACTGCGATGCTAAGCATTTCCAATAAGGCCTATTATTCAACTGAAATAATTGTGCTATCTCAAATCCATCAATGAATCTTAAATCTGGCACAAAATTATCATCAATTACCATATTGTAACATTTTAAAATGAGTATTTAACCAGAGACAATAATTGCTTTGCAAAATAATGCATGACTTTAAAAGAATAAATTAAAATCAAATGTCAATTTACTTAGACTGTGATTTTTTTTTGAAATCTCACTTTTATTACCCAAAATGTAATCATGACAAGTTTTAGTTCATACAATACTGTAAACTGTTCACTGATTAAGAAATTAAAGCTAATGATAGTCAGCATTCCCACACTAAATTAATACGCAATAGTTAAAATAAAACAATTTTATATTGTTTACCACCGTATAGCGTGTTCTGATGTATATATCCCTTAAAATAAAACAACTAATGATAAAAACCTTACAATTAGAAGTTTAATCTGTGCAGCAATGTCTGCCTGCTCCAAAGTTTAAACATTAAAATCTTTAATGAGTTTTCTGTTTCTGCTGAACTAGCTGATTTAATTTGAAAATAAAGGAAGTAATTTAGAAGCAAAAATTGGGGTGGGGGCCTGCCAAAACAAGTCAACTGTCCTTTAAGAGAAAAGAAGGGATGAGGGATAAGTTCTCCTGCCAGCCACCAGTCCAGGAACCAGCCCCCACCTCCCCCTGCCTGATGCAATATGCTATTCTTCAAATTAATGCCTTTAGGTAAGGAATTGTAAAATTGCCCCCAGAAATGTAACACAGACCAGGCTTCGTATTCGATTACAAATATGCGAGTTCTTCACTCGCCAGGGAAGCTGAGGAGCAATTATCTATAAAACAAACAAAACCCCCTACTTACTTGATTTGTCCCATAGGACAGCAAGTTCAGAGCAATGTTGGCTCTCGTTTTCCAGAGCCGCTCTCTGTTCATGCGCACCACTCTTTGAATGCCTATGGAAAAGGCGATTAGCAAAACCTTCCAGTCTCTGCAGCGCTGTGGCTGTCCCTGTGCCTGTGCACTGGTTACAAGGTACCTCCTTCTGAGCTGCCATCTATACACACCGGCGACTTTCACAAAAGCAAAAGGGAAGATATCTAAAGGGAGCTGGACAACCCAGAGCCACTAAGAGCTATGCATGTGTCAAGCTTCCTGTATGCAGTATTTTCTAACCACTACTCTCTTCTACTTCCTGTTAAGAAAAGCTCTATAATGTACTGGTTTATACTGCTAAAAGTCTCTCTTCGTGTCAATCGAAAAGTGTTTCTTTAAAAAAAAAAAAGGCAGTAATCGCTCTAGCATGTGTTTTCACAGCTTTTTAATGCATCATATTTTATATTTAAATATACATTTTATGTTAAAATACTACAAACAACTTGTTCAGAAGTAAAGATCAGAAGGCAGACGTATTTTTTTTTTAATTTACCACAACCATGCGTGAAAAAAGAAAAGTGACTATTCTGCAGTTCTTCCCCTGTTATTAAGATGGAGTACTACCATCATCACAGCAACCATAGCCAGCTATAATCTAATCATTAGTAATCTCATGTTTTCAACTAAACAACTTTCTAAGCAAGGAGATTACTTGCAAAAACCACTGAAGAAATTATTATTGGGAGGACAAAAAAAGTATTATTTTACTTCTTTGAAAAAAAAAAAAACAGACTGAAGAAGCTGAATTCTAATGTACATATAAACACGACTGCATTTTACCTATCAAAACTGGGTTCTACTCCAAGAATGAACCAAATGCATTTAACTTTTTCAGGCGTAAGGTACCAGGACGACCAGCGTTGGCAGATCCTTACCTAGCAGCATGCTCACTCTCCCAGCCCCAAAGGCAGCTGGAAGGAGAATCACAAAGTCATGGTCACCAGCTCCTGACATTGCTTATGTAAAAGCTTTGCATGCAAGTCTCCTGGAATTGCATAAGAAAGTTTTTTCATTCACAAGAAATTCAAGTATTTTCAACTGTAGCGTAAGTTTAAAAATGGTGCTTTCTAACGGCACAAACCATAGGGAAAATAAGTGGAAAGCTGTATTTAATATTAAATTATATTAATTTGCAAATTATGTAATTTTGCATGCTTACAACGCATAATACTAAATATTCCCTTTTTTTGTGAAAATGGAAACACATACATTAGGCAGGTTTCTCAGTATATCCACTGCACATATAAGATGTGGCTTCTTAAAAATTTAGGCTATTCTTAAGAAAGATTGAAATAACTTTTCCACAATCTGTCTCCTGTCTTATAGTCAACACGTGTTAAAGACATACCTCTCATTTTTCACCACCATACTTCTCACTGAATAGTTTTCAAATGTCAGCAGATATCCATCCTTGGACATTACATAACCATTTCATAACAGCTCTATGCTTCAGAAGAAACACCATGATGACAAACTGCCTATGATAATGATAAAACAATAAAAACGTGAGGGACAGACTTTACAGATTTGGCTATGTTCCTCCTAACAGGCACTTCCAGAGTCATGGTAATCGGCCGCAGTCAACACGGCAGTTCAAATTTCTAGACTCTACGCAAAGCACAGAAACGCCCTTTGCTGTCGGGCTCCAGATATACTCTGCAAATGTAATTTCTTTCTCTGGCACCTGTCAAAATCTGAAACCAAATCTCTAAATGCTTACATTTTACACACCGGTCTGCAAATCTGGATGAGCACCTTGAGCTATCTTGTTGGTGACCAGGCTGGTCTCCCTGGTAAGGGTCAGGTGCTGCAGCCTTCCCTGGATCCCATTACAGGTCCTTTCCACCTTACACCTTCCAGGCTTTTCCCTGCTTTGTCACAGGATCAATGCTGACTTCCATGACACCCTGTTGGTTCAAGGCTCTGCTAAGAGAAACAAGATCTAGTGAAGACCACAGGGATCTGTTTGCCTTATCAGAGTCACAAATAGGCAGAGGGGATATATTATGTGCCATATATAACCAAGCACTTTATGACAGAGTAATGCTATGCCACCCTCCATACAGTAGTATAAGAAATACTTAGAGAACACCAGTATGCTTATTTCCCTCTCTGGTGAACTTCTTGGGGTTGGAAGAGCCCCTCTGGAATTGTTCAGCCGTGCTCCCCTGTAGCTCCCTGCAAGTCTCTGGGCATCCAGGGAATCCTTCCAAGAGACTTATTTTCTCTGACCCTGGCTGTTTTCTCCACTAAACAAAGCCACCCGGTATGATGGCGTGCTCGTCTTGTCTCTCTCCTCTCCCACGGTTCTAAGCCTTTACACTATTGTCGCCTTATCTTTCACACAAGTCTTCAACACAACCATTTTGTTTCCCTGATCTCAAAGAGGGTAATTTACAAAATTCACATCACATTACATAAGTTAGAGTTTGCCAACCCTCTAGAGTCAATGGAGAGATGTGGGAACTGCCAGAGAGCCACTCTGCCCACCAAAATTCAGAGCGCTCAATGCACCCAAGTGACCAACCTGGACACTTGAATTATGTGCTGAAAATCAGAAGCAGAAATAGCCACCCTCTGAGACCACAGAAGTGAACTGGTTTGAATGAGAATAGGTTATCTAAAGGGGATTATTAAAAGATATCTTAAGAGAAAACCTGGATTTGCCAGAATTTTACAAACTACTGCCAGTGAACTTTGCTACAGAAGTTCTTCTCCACATGCAAAACCTGGAAAAGAAAGTACCGGTCATATTTATACACAGATAGTAATACAACTTCCTAGTCTCGGAAATTTTTGGCATCAATTAGCATTGCGGAATGATAATACAAAACACGACCACGCTGACTTTCTATGAAGCTCACATCCCACGTGGACTTCAACGTCTTCATATGAAGTCCATGATTTTCAAAGGTGGAATCACCTATTTCCTTTTACGCAATCTTTCATCTTATTGACATACTAGTCTCCAAATCAATGCAATATTAATTTATCCACACCAAGTATTTTATACATGATATATGAAAAACAGAGTCCATAAAATCTGACGCAGTACTTTACCACTCAAAAGCTCAGTAATCAGCAACGGATGATGCTTTATCAAAGGCAAAATTCTGTGGCTCTGCTTGTCTTACAATTTCCACTTGCCAGCCAGCACTGCTTTTCCTTAGAACAGTTTGTAAATCTTTAAATACAATTAAATGCTTATACGGACATGTGCAGACTTGAGGTCATCTTACTCATGCTCCAGGCTGGAAGAGGAACTCGAGCCAGCTTTGACCTAAAGCTGTGCAGTGCTTTTGGTTAAGCTTGTATGCCCTCCCAAAAGAGCAAAAGCTGGCTATACTCCATCCACGCCATGAACATCCAGATGTTCTACCCACTCAGTGCAACAAAAGTCAGATCAGCTTTGTGTGCACCTCTGTGCACAGGTATAACTCATACAACATCAGGCTTGATTAAGATGCATTTAATTATCACCAAATAACTTTTACTCTACAGACAGTCTCTGTGGCCTAGGAAATTTTTCTGTTAGAAAAAAAATGGCTTACTTCAAGTCAGTTATTTAAAAAAAAAATTATTAATATTTGAAGACATGAAGACTAGCCAGTTGCCATCCAGGTCTCCTATTAGTTTCTGCAGCTGAGCAGTGTTGAAAATTCCCTTTTTATTTGTATTTATTGTTAAATAAACCCAAGCTGCCCAGGCTACACAGTGTATGTGCTACCTGGTGGATGCCAGGGAGCTCACAACCCCGGTGCCTGACCGAGCACTATCGGCACAGGGGCTCTGTGCTGGCATAGTGGTGCCCGTTGCCTGCAGAGCTCCATCTCTTCCAAAGCACTCCCAAAACCACTCACTTCAAACCGACTAGGCATACAATTTAAGGAAAGCATTAGTTACACAGAAAAAACGTAAGAGTTACTTCAGTGTTTCCAACTGGTTTCTAAAATTTCTGTTCTACAAGAGATAAAGCTCCAGCTTCTCCCTGCAGCCAAAGTCAATACTGAAATGTTAAGAATTTCCTTTGGGCAGAAATTTTATTTTCACTAAATTCTAGCCACTAAATCTTGGCAATATTTTAAAACACATTCAAACCCCGATAGGTGGGTAAGAGATTCAGCTATGAATGTGAACATTACATATGTAAGTTATAGTCTTTTGATAAAAAAAATATTTCAGTAAAATTTTTTAAGGTACTCTCCCACAAATTTGTAAAAAACAACATAATGATGATAGCCATAGAAGAGGGCTAACACTGTGGTCCTCTAATCTGATAAAGGCAACAAAACCATTTATACTTTTCCTGACGGCCAGCCCATAACCTCGTGTGCATTTCCCAGCAGCTGATGCCCAGCGTATCTCTCAAGCATAAGTAACATCACACAGCACTATAACCCAGCCACAGACTCTTTCAGCTTCTTGCTGAAAAAGAATCAGGAAATACTGTAGCTATGTGGACAATTTCTTTTTAATACCCTCTGCTAAAACATCATTTCTCAATTTCTAGGAAGCAATTATACCCTACCAGCCAAGCCTTAAAAATTAAGGATTAAGAAAGAGAGCACCCTCCTTTCCTCGAAGAGCCTCGATGGTTGAGTAATGGCATGATTTGTACAGTCCTGCTTTAATTGAATACAGAAAAACGCCCGTATTATAATTTTAAAATATTTAAGATGTTTCCCAAGTAAAGTTACTGTGTAATTCCTGAATTTAAAGAAGTATAAAATAGGAAAACATTAACAAAGACAACACATCTATATATCTTTGAAATGTATTTATTTTACTCCTAGGATCTAATGCCTTACTACTTAGTTTTATACACAGAACTGAAATTCCCTCACACTACGTCAAAAGTAGGGGTGTCTTCTCTAGTGTTTAATCAAGGTTAACTATGAATATCTTGCAATCAAAAACATATAGGAGCTTTTAAGACAATTAACTGTATTCCTTGACAGGACACTGAAAAATGGATCTGTGATGCAAAATAAATTTCAGATTACCTACAGCTAACTAAAATCTAGGTCTTAATTCCGAATCTTGAAACTTGGTATTTTCCTGGTTACCTAAGAAGCTGAGTCTCAACCTGCCTGTTTCTGCATGTTCTACTTCTCTTTAAGGGCTAAATAAAAATACTCTTTTCTACCTTCTTATTTTCAATATTTAAAAATCAGTATTTCTCCTTTTTAACACTGGCCTGAACTCACAAGTAAAAAAGACATACTGTGATATTTTCTACATAGTTATTTTGTTTGTAATCTACAGAAAAATAGCTTCTATATGAATGATAAAGAACTTTTTTTCTAGAGGTTAAAGAAAGTTTATTTATTTGCTTTAAAAATTGATGGCTTGATATAGCACATCTTTTCCTTTATGCATCAGTTATTTCAGCAAGGAAAGTCCAACTTTAGTATTTATTATTTATTACAAAAGGAGTGAGCAATTATTTGATACAAAGTGTTAGTGAGGGTTCCTCCATTTTTAAGATCTTGAAGATCTTGCTGAATTTTGCAGGTCTTTTATCGACCAACTTTTTCTTTTAAGAAAAAGAAAATAATTTAATTGTCTAATTTTGAATTAGAAAATACAAAAGTTTATAAGCATTTAATGACTCTAAAATCTGTGAAATAATATACACTAAAGAACCTAGAGTGTTCTGTGCTATAAGCCTGAGAAAATATTTTTCTAGTTGTTATATATAGCTCGAGAGAAAAGGACATAAATCAAAGTATGCAGATAACCATTTCATAACTAAAAAATAAAAGATCATTTTCATCAGAAATTATGTAATTAAACACAATCCATTTTGAGTCTTGCCAGGCATGCATATTTCACAAAGAATTATGGGTAAAAACAGAGGCAGAAAAAGGCTTCTTGAAAAAGCAGATGTATTTTGATTTTCACTATACATCCAGCACTACGCCACTAGCTTGCATTTCTTTTTAAACACATGGAAGGAAGAGCAGCATTTGCTAATATCTTACAGATTTAATGGCTTTCCATTTTGAAACAAAGATTCTTTCAAAATGTATATAAACAAAATAAACATAACCAATAACTTCACTGTTTAATAAAACACAAGAAAGTAAACCCGTGCAGTCACAGTGTACCTTTATGTGTACATTTTTTCTAATAAGGTTAACCCTTACTAGAGAGCCCCTCTGAGAGCAGTACTAAAGCTGGGACTGCAGCACTTCTATAAATAGGACTGCCAAGAGGAAGTTGTTGCTATGGAAATGCTGGTCATATTTCTATTTTGACTCAGTAGACCTCTACTGGCATCTACTGTACACAAGCTTAATTGCAGCAGACATCTAATACCTTCATCTCTCATCAGGAAGCATAAATTAAGGCTCGCAAGGTCCAACAGCATCATTTATTCTTTATTCATGATGATACAAAAGGAATAAAAAAATAACTAAGAACTTGGGGGGGAAGTCAAATTCAACATCTGATTTTTCATATGCAAGCTAAAAGCTCTCACTCTTCCCATCAGTTTTCTTGTTAAAATTTGACAAATTCATCATTGAAGATGATGTGATTTTCCACGTACACATACCATCGCAGCAGACCGTTTCCTCATTTCTACCAACACATTATCTTGTTACTTTGAAGTCAAATAGCTTGTAGTCATAGTCCAAAATCTACTGTTGAGAAGAAGGGGACAGAGAACTCTTTCATTACAAGCCAAACCTTCCACAAAACTGTTCAACTCAACAGAGAGAGCTGGATTCCTCTCCTTTCTAACATGGCTCCTTCCTCCTTGCTTTTCTTACAGCTCCCTTCAAGATGATGTGCTCACTGGTGCTTACAGTTTGTATTGTCACATTGCGAGACAGAAGTTTTCAGAATGTGAATTAAGATTATACAAATGCTCCATAATGAAACAAAGTCTAGTAAAGATCCATCTTTGAAATAGCTGCTTTCACATAAGTACAAGAAATCTTCTGGAAGTATTTCTAGGTACTTGGAAGTACTCTGCTTGGTCCGTGCCCTTCCAGATCATAAGCTACTCAAATAACCCTCCATAGTTACTTCATAGCACTATTCAAGATAGTTTGACATACAATCAGAAGTTTTGTACCAAACCTGTTACTTTTGAGCAAAAGAGGAAGTATCTAAAGACCTGTGTAAGTGGTTTTTGTTATCCTTGCATAAAATAGTTGTCTGCCAAGACAAAGTAAGATGCTCTTGCTTTTGGACAAATGAGGTCTAGAAAAAAACAGGTAAGTATATGGATCTATTTAAGTGAAAATCCAAGGTTAAATGTTGAAGAAATTTAGCATATGATCTCAGTTAACTCTCTCTTAAAAAAACTAACAGCAGACAAAGGTTTTGGTCCACTTAATTTACAACTAAATATACTGTTGATTAATAATAAGTATTAATGTGTTATCCATCAAAATAAGTAAGATGAACTGCCTGAATTAGAAGAAAAACACTAAAAACTTGGACAGTTTGCTCAATATCTGACTAGTTTGAAGGAGGAACTACCTGCTTGAATTCTGGCTGATTTCCCATCAGAACAGTGATCCTGAAGATCTGTCTCTCTCACAGAAACAGTAAAGCTCCTGCAGGTAAGCAGCTGCTGTGGAGGGGATCTGAACTACTGAAAGCTTCAGGCTGATGAGCTCTACTTTTTCTAGAATCTGCAGGTTAGGTCTATCCTTCCTCAGTTTAGTCATATTAAGGAACTGCCCCAGAAGAGGAACATCTATGTTTGAAACCCCCTGCTCAGGACAAATTAAGCATTACATGTCCAGACTCAAGAGTGCCTCACATGACAAATGATAATTAAACCTGAGAGGTTTAGGGTCACATTTAGAGTTACTTACTGATGTGGGATAATGGGAGAAAGTGAAAGAAGGGACAGTAGTAAAATGGTCACCAAAACTAAAGTCTGTAGATAAAAATTCTTCACTCTAGTAGTAGCTACACTCCACTATCAGAATCTGTGTTGTATGGTAAAAGACCAGAATGATAAATACTAGAGTAACTAGAATCATTTTAGTACCTCTTTCAGGAACTCTGTCTGCATTTTAAATCACGAGCACATTCCCTAGAGGAAAAAAAAAACCAAACAAAACAAAAACAACTGACTCCACTTTGAGCTAAATATTTTAAATTAATATTTTTGTTTTCCTCCAAAACTGGAGTGCTCCTTAATTACATGACATTTAGGTTCAATTAGGAAAAATATCCAAATAAGAAAGCAAGCAAACCCAAAGTTACTTAATTGGAAGGGATAGTACTTTTTCATAGAATGAAAGAGTACAGAGTTCAATATTAGAATACAGTAGTGGCTTTCATAAAGTATGGTCTAAAGTACAAAACATCTGGTCATGTGATGTGTATATGCTTGCGCCTCTACTTGTATTAGGACCAGATCCTGTATTCCCGCGCCTTACCGCTAGACTAGACTGCCCTGGAGTGTCCTGGTCCCTCCACTCCTACCAGCCTGCTCAGCTTCAGATATTCTACAAAACAGTGGAAAGACTGAATTAGTAGAGATCTAGCACTATCCCCCACAGCAGCTAGAGTGGAAAACTGGCATTAAACCCTGAAAAGTAGAGGGGATGCTGCTGGCCCCAAGACAAGAGGCTGTAGAACGTATAAAAGGGTATTTCTAAGTTTGTTAAATGCTCCTACAACACATTGTGCTAAGTAAGCAGTAACCCCGTTACAGGAACTTGCGTTAATACAGAGGCATCAGAAGTACAGCTCAGACAACAGGATTTCTCTATATACTGAAGTTAATTACATTGGGTATACAGAATTTATGTTAGTCTGTACTGAAATGGAGTAACAAATGCCATCTGCTGGTTTAAGACCAAACAAAGTGTGAGGTACAAAAACTGTAATACCAAACAGTAAGTTTTAGAAGTACTCAGTCATTCATCTGTAATGTATTGTATAAACACAACTAAGGATCTCAGATTTTTTTAGAGGGGAAATAATTCACACATGAAGTTTCTCATTACTGGCAATTTTTCTTAGTAAGGTAGCAGAAAAGTGCACAGATCTTATTTTTTTCTCCCCTATCTGTGATGGGTTTTCATTTATAAATTATAATTTATATCCAGCTCATTTCATGTAAGGTAAATTTATTTATTAGCAGTCTGGATATATTCTTAAATAGTATTTACCTTTGGATACAACAGAAATCATTTACCAAGTTAAAAAAAAAAAAAACAAACCAACTTAAAATAAAACATTTCCCTCTTGCTATTTATGAATGTGTTTTCTGGCTACCAGTAAGCAAACAGGCACTTTTCTTTTCAGTCCATAGTATCCTCTGGCATTCTGAAGCATTATTTTACAATAAAGGCCAAAATAACCAAAGCTCAGATGGGTATCTTGAAATTGAGAAAAATTTTTACTGCAAAATGCAATTGCCCATAGGCAGAATGGTCAGAAGATCTATCTTTCACTCTTACACTTACTAAGAATGAGAGAAACACATGACTATAAATACATTTAATTTATTCTAATATTTGTTTAAAGCATAGGAAAGCGGAAGGCACTTTCCAGGATAGAAACATTACAAGATTAAATGCATAGTTGTTCCTTTCCTTTCTTTATCTTAATGTAAACTTGCCAAGATGCTGTTTCACTTGATATTTATTAATACAAGTAAAGACAATTTTAAGAATAATAATGAAGAATTCATAAAACAAAATTCTAAAAGTTGCTATATATATCTCTTTATTCACAACACAGAACTCTGAGAAAAGCTTTAGAAGCAAGAATGGATAAAATATACCATTACTCGTAATTCTCTGAACAAAATCAAACAATTCCCACGGCATGCCGGCTCAGCATGCAGCATGAATGACAGCAGAGAAAAGATACAATTCCTTAACACTGCATCCCTCAAGCAGCCACAACCCTGCAACCGCATTTTCACTCTCAAAGCAAAACCATCAAAGATTTTTTTTTATAAGATCAAAAGAAACCAGTGATGTCCTTCACCAACTTACAGAGAGTAAAGTTACAAGCTGTGCTGAACATGCAAATTTTGCTTCTTTTTACTGCAAAATCAGTGTTTGATAATCTGTAACATCTTTATTCCAAGAAGTTTGACAATTCTGCATTATTTTTTTTTTTTAAATCAAAGGTTTTCTTTCTAATAAGCAGGTTCTCATGATGCTGGCTAGCTCTATTATAGCTCACTCTATTAGACTGCACAAAGAACAAACTTTTCCACAGTTCAACAATATTTAAATTGATTTTGAAATATTTATTTTCTTAACTGTAATATGAACTTGTAACTGACAGGTAAACAACAGCAAATATTCTTGAAGTTATTTTTTAATTAGACACAAGAACATCCATTAGTTGTAACTGTATTTAACTTAATTTGCTTTAAAGAGAAATAGGAGCAAACAATAATTAAAAATGCATCCTGAAAATCACTGTATTTCATGCTGTGAAATGCCACTGAGAGCAGCTTCTCACAGTAGGTCACCTCAAAGCACTGACACTCAACACCGTATTCTCCTCAACAAGGATATGGCAAGGCTCTTTCTATACCACTGCTATCCAAAGAACTCCCCAAACTTCTATTCAAGCAAAATTTGACCACACAGTTATCTTTTCCCCTTGGCTACTAAGCTACTGAAGGCTCTAACAGGTAAAGACATTTTTGCTGCATAGATCCGATGCATTTGGCTACCGAACAATATTAACTATCAAAGTTCACTCTCCAATTTTCTTTCCACTGGTTTCTAGTTCTGATATTTACAGAAATGAAATGCTTATGACAACACAAGTCCTCTCGACATATACACACCTTTAAGTCCATTCTCACCTTAGTCTCAAAAGCCAGGAGACCTACCTGACAAGAAAAGGCTGTCACAGACCCAGGAGCTAACAATTCCCAGGGCAAAGAGCTTTCAGTCTTGCTCTGACCTTCCACAGATTAACTATAAATTACTTAGGCTTATTATGTGATGACTGCATGTACGAAAGCAAGCCAAGAAAACCAAGTAACTGTTCAAAGACAGGGGTTTTTTTGTTTGGTTTAGAGAGATGTCACTGGTATCGCTTCTGATTTGTCATGATCAGCAGAACTCTTGCAAAGAAAACCCATCCCAGACTGCACACAGGAAACCTACGTGGGTCACAATTTGAGAATTGTGACAAATGTCCAAATATTTTCATCCTTAAGTGAGAGATCTCTGCCAAAAAGTCTGGAGTCACAGAAATCTGCATGTCTGAAATAACTGACAGCTTCACCACACACCTCCACTGCAGACTGCACACAGGGAAAACAGAATTTGCCTACACAGGCCTTTACCATTTAGGGGGATTCCCACTAATGTCATCCTTAATCTTGAAGTGATATGAGCATCACTTTATTAGCATGATTACTGCTAAAAAAAGTTTTGAATACTCCTATTTTGAATAGGTAAAGTCTACCTTATGATAGCATTATGTGGTCCCTTCTAACTTCTGGGAAGCAAAAAACCCTCTAATCTGGCAGAGCTGGAAGACACATGATCCCTTGAATTTGTTATCTTATTTCACTTGAACCATTTTGAGAAAAATGCCTAAAATTTTCAAACTAGCCAGAGGCTTCTTTTCTTCCTCCTGGAAGAACAAACATGTTTCACTTGGAGCTGCTCTCAGATGCTCATAACTTTTCCTAACAACCTCAATACAGAGTTGTTATTTCTGGGAGTCACATGGCATGTGGGAACATTCTGATTTTCTTCCAATTCCTCTCAAGTTAAACTCTACCCAAAAAAACTGCCAAATTGAGGTACCAGTTGCAACACACTGAGTGAATTTTTAAACTTATTTCCGCTATAAGATCCACCTTCCTCCACTCTTGGGGGGAGGGGAGGGGGGGAAACTTGGCATCCCATTTAAGTGAAATATCAAAATAATGAACTTAGTAATTGCAATTACTGAGCCTTCTCCTCGCCTTTCTATATGCTAGAAAAAAAACCAATACTTAAATTATGCATAAATGAAAGCCTAAATTAATACTTATCTGAAGTAAAAACAACTGCTTATGTATTATTTGGTAACCTACTTTGACATTTCCATTCCTTCGCCTCTGTAAAGATGACGCTTTCAGAAGAAAATATCACTGATTTATCAGCCAAATAAGGCAAACAATGCATTATTGCAATTTTTTAAAAGAATCATAGAATGGTTTGGGTTGGAAGGGACATTAAAGATCATCGAGTTTCAACCCCCCTGCCATGGGCAGGGACACCTCCCACCAGACCAAGTTGCTCAAAGCCCCATCCAGCCTGGCCTTGAACACTGCCAGGGATGGGGCATCCACAACTTCCCTGGGCAACCTGTTCCGGTGCCTCACCACCCTCATAGTAAAAAATATCTTCCTAGAAGTATAATGCTGGTACCTAACTTCTCAGAAAAGTTGTGAAAGGTTAACAACGCTAATATGTTGTCTAATGCAACTCAGCATGGTTCCTGGATGGGCATTCAGGATGTAAAACATGGCCAAGTTCTGGAGATGAATGCCTTTTGTGACTACATGTTGAATGCGATAAGTTCTACTCAGTTTGAAATCTACATTTGAATTACCTTTTCAGGTATGCCTTAAATCCATGCAACCCCTACTATATCCAAAGTAAAATACTACTTTGGCACACTGAATATAGTTTCTTACAGAACGTTTCAGAGGATAGCGTAAATAGATAGGTTCTGGAAAACACATCAACATGGGAACATATTACTTTAGTCCTTAATGATCCAATTCTGAACTTAACAAGGTGCTAAGGATGTTGTGGGGCTAAAATGCACATATGGAAAGCTGGGTAGAAAGAGAAAGGAGGAAATAGGCAGGAGATGATCATGAAGGAAATTACTTGAACTAACTCAAATCATGCTGCTCTTTCCTTAGTTAAAACAAAAGCAGCACTAGAAGATTCATTACTCATCTGGATTTTGCTAACAGTTAATAACCTGCTTGCTTTTTGTTCTTTCTAGAAATTCACTTATTACAACCACTGGATTAAGTACATCTGTATACACTTCTTATCTTCAGGTCTATGTTCATTAAAAACCTCTGTCTGTGAGCAAATTAAGAGCAGATTAAATACAACGGTAGTCCATACTCCATTAATGATGACTGCTACAGTAACTCTAAATTACACCCACCAGCAATTGGACTAGTCTGTGTGCAGCACCAGCCCCTATGGAGAACAGTTTTCCAAACCCAGTAAAAATATACCATATGGATGTCAAGCTCTGATGGTATCTTATCTCCCCATTTTGTGTAGGATAACCCAACTCAGGAACTCTAGGAAGAGAGTAGCATACTCTACTTTCAGAATTGAAAAGCTACACCACTCGTTCAGATTCAATAACAGCTTTTATTAAAAGCACCTCATTAATGTTCATCACCACCCTCCACCAAGACTGTAGCATTTAAAATTGTATTTAGTTCATCAATTTGTTATTTCACAGAACTAACAAAGTAGACTTGGCAAATTGTCCAAAGCAAATACAAGATACCAAATTTGTTTCCACCTTCTCTTACGCTTGCTTCACATGCATTCACTTGGATGTAGCTTATTGAGTTCCTTCCTAACACTCTACCCAGCCTACACAGAAAAGATTTATAAATCTAACTTAAAAACAGTTTCTCTTACTTCTTAATTACAACAACTTCAGCTAGAAGATCAAAGCTTTACACTTTGCTGGAAAACTTGCAGCCTCATAGCTGTTCATGTTGGAACACAAAGTTTATCTTCCTTCCTCTAAGGAAAAATTGATATGTATATACTCACCCTAACAAAAAGAAAAGCAAAGCTGATATCCTGGGTACAAATTTTGTTCTACTTAAAGCAACCAGCTCAAGGAATAAAGATAAGAAAGGCATACTTTCAGTAGAACTCCAAACAAAACCATAACTAACTACCCTGATAACAAAATGCTGGCAGTCACCTAGAATAGATATGAAAATAGCAGGGCAAGAAACTCTGCATGAACCTTTAAATCCTCTCCTTGTCTACAAAGACAGAGTCTTCTCAATATTATAAAAAAAATGCAGCCATGTTTCTTGGTAAATATTTTAATTCTGAACATCATATATGAGCATCATTATCTGAATATGTATGTTATGCAGTGATTTTGAAAACCTGAGTGTCTCCCTCCCTCCCTCTCATTTGGACAGTTTTTACTGAAATAATTTGTTTCACACCCTTAAAGGAGTGAATTCCCATCCAGATATACAAGTATAGAGACACCTGGCCGGGACATGGCCATTTGGAAGCCAAGGAGAGGACACATACTCACATCCTGTACAGTGTGCAGTGGGGACAAGCTCAGATGTACTCTTTGCCTTTCTTCAAAGCATCCTTTTTCACCCTTGGTTTTGCAATCAAATAGCTCTTTGATATAATTTTGTCCCACATATTATACATTCAAATATTTTTCAGTTCAGCCTGACTGCTCAATATGTCAAAATTTCTAATCATATATTCCATCTGTTTTCATTAATTTATAAGTGTAGTCTAAAAATAATTGGTAGCCTGAAATTTAATGTAAAACTAAGGTTTAAATATGGAAACAATTTCACATAAAATTGACTGGGTTTTGTTTAAATTAAAAATACAGCTTATTTTAGTGTTTCATATGCTTAAATTGGCATCCTCAAGTTCAAATATTGGTGGGGTTTTTTTGCATCAGCCAAGAAAATGGATTAATGTAAAACTTCTGACAGTAAACAATTTAAATTAGTGGACATATTACAGATTAAGATAATAAGAAGTATACAGAAACAAAAGCCACATTTAATAAGGTCTGTTTTTTGTCCTAAGTCAAATAAATCCCAAATTAGGGTCTCCTAAGAAAATATGTTGATTCAAGAGTGAAATAGATCTTTTAAAGATATGATGCTAATATTTACCCAGCAACCTTGAGATTAATTATTGATACAATAGGCTGAAATACGAAAGATAAAGGAAACTATGCTTTCTTCTTTGCTTACAAATAATTAGGGTGAACTGTTAAATACACAGCTTAAAATTAAGATATTTTCCTATTCTCTGCCATTAAGTGTCCGCTTCAGGAACAACTGTGATACAAACACAGGGAACACACGATATTAGAATTCACCAGAATGTCCCTGACACTCAGTCAAAAACAAAAATTTCGCAACAGAACTGGGGAGGGGGGAGGAGGAAAAAAAAAAAAAAGCGGAGGAAGGGCTAACAGGCAAGGAATTGAGCCCTGATGCAAGACTGCATTAGGGAGCTGACACAGGACAGAGGTAAAACTGAAACAAGGAGCTAAGGAAGGACAGGATGAGGGCTCTGCATCTGAAACAACTACTGTGAGTGGAGACAAAACCTGACTTTGAGTGTAAGGTATAGAGCAAGAAAAGGCATCTTCACCAGTATTTTCCCAAACAATTAGAATAGTTTTATTCTCTCATGTTAAAAAAAAAAAAAGAGTCAGGTGCCAACTATGGTCTCATTAAAAAAAACAGAGTCAGACAAAAAAAGAGAGATGTACAATGCAAGTCCCCAGGAGCACAGGTAAAATTTTTCCAGATGAAAAAGAGGTCTGCCCTATCACTGTTCATGGAGAAAAAGAAAAAAGCCTAACCCCTCACTGCCCTAATTTTTGAGCCGTTTAAACTTAAGAGAACACTCCATGTCTATATACAATTCCACACTTAATTCTGTTTTAGACATCAATTTTAGAAGGTCAAAGGCCAAAAGCTGATTCAACAATCTCATTATCTCAACTCTTTTCATTACAATTCTCAAAATGAAATGAAAACTGAATTTAGTTACTGATTGCCAATTGTACATAAATGAAAGGTGGAACACCCACTTTAATATTCTTCAATATTTTAGCAACTTCTGACTTAGCAATAGCTGACTCTGAACTCTATGAACACCAAACTACAGATACACTTTGGGCATGCTCAGAAAAAAGAATGCCTCAAACACTAGTGTTTGTTAAATCTGTTTTGCTATCCTCCTTAATTTGTACCTGATGTTACTATACACACTGATTGAGTTGTTTAAGTTGTAAAACTTAATGGCTGCACCATCATTAACATGTTGTTGTCTTTACATGAAATAATAATTTAAAAAAAAACCAAACACCTGACATTGGGGTGCTCTCTCTTCAGCCAGAGACAAGACTGCAGCATGAAGAGTGACTACAGAAAACCCACGTAGCACTGCTGCTATTTGGCTCACACGCTAAGCAATGAAAATATCCACAGTCTATTGTGGATTGTGTTTGTCAATGTTTGTCACCTAAGGGTACTCCCTTGGATCCCAAATTATGATGCAGTTCAGTCTGCAAAGATAATTAATGTTCCTTTATCATGTTTTGTTAAATACTGACATCATCTCTGTGGTGCTGCTTGTCACTGGTATTTTTGTCTTTGTAACTCTCAGACTGAATTACTACAAACGGCAATTACACAGATTTACGCTCAAAAGCCAAACTACAATTAGCGTACAACACAACTGCATACCCAGATGTAACCAGGAAACCAACCAGTTCAGTAACATTTCGTCTGCTCTCCTTAGATTTATCTGTCTTATTTTACAGCTGCCTTCCACCAAGAAAATACTAAAATTCTTCACTGCCTTGGAGATTCTCTCTAACTTCATTCATTTGCACGACTATGATAATTTGGTGAGGCGAGATCCTGCTAGAAAAGTCCTAACATTTAACTTGGACTGCATGCAGTGGAGATAGAGATCCCAATTGAGCATTACAAAAGAAATACTACCTTATACATAACTTTTGAGCCACGGCTCCATGATTACAGAGGAAGAAAAGTGAAGACCGTTTGCTTTCCGTTAGTCAATATATTTTTAATAAGAGACATTTAATGCATTTTGAAAAGCTTATGACATACACACAGGCAAACAATAATTATTTCTTTGGTGTTGAATGTAAGTCCACAAAGAAAACATTTACAAAACAAAATACCACACTACAACTCTGAGCTCATGACTTACAGCACACATCTCATTTTCCTTTGCAATATCAGAACATTTTCAGGACTGAAATGAAGAAGATGGAGTCTCCCCAGCTTGCTCATTTAGAAAAAGGATTTACACAATTCACCTGAATTATAGTTCAGGTTTTTTGATTAATAAACATAAAAGCCTTGAAACATGGCCAGAAAGACCAATGGATAATACAGGACCCCATTAGGAGCCACTTTACCCAGAAACACATAGGAAACCTGCTCTGCAATAGAAGCCAAAAGTTTGCAAAGTACTTTCCCAGAGTCCATTTAGATTTAAAAATAGATAAGTAGTATTATGATACAGCAGTCACATGTGGTACATTTGATCTATTTTGAGCTAAAATTAATAAGCACTTTGAGAACGTGAAGTAAATTGATATACTAATTGCCATAAAATAAGGTATAGTTTTCTCTCTGTAACAGACTTGCCAATTTAAATGCATGACTGGCAAAAAACGAAGATACACATTATTTTAAGTTACTAGAAGTGTTACTATAAGCCTACGGTAATCATGAGAAGTCATTTCACTGTATTGCTGTATGCCTAAGTCTTCTAAAAAGTTAATTATTTAATAAATATTTGCAGTTAGTTGCCAGTTTTCAGATGAAAGGTGCTTAATAGTGCCAACTAATTTTAAAGAGCTCATAATTTTCCTAAAAGCTGTATTTTCCCTAAGAGAAATCCAGAAATGGTTAAAAGCAATAGGACTGTTAAGCCTGATTGCATTGCCTCTGCCTTGTTTTTCTAGAACATCACAACTGAGAAGTAAGGATTTAGACAATCATATGACTCCCAAGTTTAACAGCCCAGATTTTCAGTGCATCAAGCCTAAGTAGGAAGGTCAACAAATACTGTGGTTTGACCTCGGATAAGAGCCAAATCGTATCTACAAAGAATTTTCATACTGTGATACCGTAGCCTGACACATTTCTGTTGTTCTTACAAAACACAGATGGGTGGGCTTTTAATGCGTTTTTAAAGAGTACTTCTGAATTCAGCATAAGAACTTGCTAATAGTTCTGGTAAGCAAAGGCTTATCACCAGTACCTATTCCCTTCTCACAATCCCAAGTTTTCTTTTTTAAACTTGATGTAATATCTATACAAATTGATGTCTCCTAAAAATTTTTAATAAATTCCTCCACTTGAGCATAAAAATATATAAACTACAAACTTTGTCACTGAAAAAGCTACTGTATTACCCTTTAGTGTTATTGTATGTTTGATAAATAATAAGCAGAAATGCAACTGACATTCGATAAAGTGAACTAATTGGCTGTCAACCTATTGTCATACTAATTATGAATATTTATGAAGACAACAACTGACTAGTAGAAGTTACTGCCTTTTTATAGTAAGACATTTACAAATTAAACTGAATAAACAAGTACTTGTCTATGTAATTTATTTCAAACAAAAAACTATGTTTTTAAAACATTGTTTACATTTCATATTTTGGTATTCAAAAGCATAAAAAAAATTAGAATTAGCATCATTTTAGTAATCTCAGCATGGCCCTCTTTTACACATGCTTTGTAACAACAGGTACAGTCATGTATTCATTTTTCCACGGACTGATACCTCCACAGTACAGTGTACTGAGCTTCCCTGGCAATCAGTCAGGATTAGGCGGAGAAGGAAATGTATCTGTAGGGCTCCTTGCATAGCGTGGAATCATCTACACAACCCTGGGAAGCAGTAGGACACGCTGATGATGAAGGCTACTAAATGCCATCCTTGAGGAGTGGGCACTATCCCTGCTCCGTGACAAGCTCCTTAAACCATACTATTTTCAGCTGCACGTACTGCTGCTTTTCTATCCCCCATGACCACCAAATGGTATTTGGGTGCCTGTTTCACTAAGAAGCAGCAGCAATTATAACTGCCACAGAAATCTATATAAACAGCACCTGAATACTTCAGAGGATTTAATGTATTATGTGCCCCAAGAAATAAAGTCTCTATCACATCAAACAGGGCTTCCTAAATAAAGGGAAACATTTTACCTTCATCTCTCTGTGCCTTAGTTCCCTATTGGTAAAAAGGGAGTAAGAAAACCTCCTCACTTAGCACGATGTTGTAAAGGTAAACTCGACGTTCGCAGAACAGTTAGTTGTATATTAAGATAACGATTTCTATAAAAACCTCCCAAGGAAAAGAATCATGTGCAATAAATAAGGCAGACAGACATGCACTGAAAATAATAAAGAATATATAAATAAAACTTGCTTTATAAGTACTGCTCAATGTCCTGTGCACTGAAAGTAGCAAGATTCTTTGGGGGTGAGGGGAAGAAGGAGCATATAATCATGCAATATTCTCTTACAACACACTTACAACTCCCCTTAGTGAGGGAGCTAAAATACAATCACCCATGTAATTTTAATTTTGTATTTCCTGCCTTTTAAATTTGATTTTGCAACACTTCTATGTTTTTCTTTCTTTACCATTTTGATTACAGAAACTTAGAGGTTTTTAAAAAAGAAACCTAAAAGCCAAGTATCATCTTGTGGCATCATCTAGATTAAGAGGTGGTTCATCTGCAGACCCTCCCATAAGCCTCTGCCACATCAGCTATGAAAGTGTCTCTCTCAGAAGAGTTTTCAAACAGAAGAATGGCAAATTTTGAAGACAATGGGTTCCTTTCATATTTCTGATGACAAACAGTTCTATTGATCTCCTTGCCTTCTTTTCAAATTTCTTCCTAATTCTTACATTTACTCTCCCTGCACTATGATTCTGAATGGCACCCAGTACGTCTACAGTCACAGATACAAAATCTTACAATTCCGTAACTCACAACAAACACAGGAATAAAACAAAGTTATAGCATACCAGCTTAAGAACTCTGTAATGTCAAAATTGCTAAGATTTCAGGATTACTTGAACATTTCACTTTATAATAAAATGGAGAAAGTTAGTCCAATACTACATTGAAGAATTATCTTTTGTTTCACAAAGTGATTAGAACAGTAAGAACATAAGCAGGGAGGAAACTATGGTTTCGTTTTATTCTCTCTCTAGTATTGTTAAACTTTTGGTAACAAATCCAGTCAAGAAACTTTCACATAGAACTTCAATGGAAAATAGTTTGAAGTGATATGTGTGTTACTGTATAATTTCAAATCTGAACAAAAGTATAATGGAGATGTAAAACTAATCTAGCCAAAACAGACTTAGATAGAAAGATGGCTTGAAAAAAAAGGTGCAGCAAAAAAAGGAGGGGGGGGGGGATGTGGTGGCATATGCTAATTACATCTGAAAGAAGTTCAAGAAGAATTGTAAGAAGAATAAGGAATAAGAGAAACAAGTTCAGTTCCTTAATAAAAACCTTCCCCATCCCCCCATGATACAGATTCCACCTGGGAAGGGGAATCTGGAAACACAAGGAAACCTGAGGGTTGAAATAGAAACAGATTTAATAGAATGATACTAATTAATTAACATTAATAATATTAAAGAACCAATATTGATCCCGATACCAATATAAAATATATGAGGATTATACTTAAGGTCCGGCGCCAGAGCAAGAAGTTCTCTGGATCACAGCCATCATAGAAGAGAAGAAACTCCTCAGCAAACTTTCTAATTTATACTGAGTGTGACATTCATGGTATGAAATATTCCTGTTGGCCAGCTTGGGTCAAGTGCCCGGGTCTTGCTCCTCCTCATCCCTGCACCTTGCTAGCTCAAAAACGCTGAGACCTTGAAACCCACATACCATAGCTGGCTATACAGTAAATATTTTCACAAATTCAGACACTGAAGTCTTCTAAAAATGCTGGTTTCCCTAGCATTAGAAAAGACCTTACTGAAAAGTAAAATTACTGAAAGAGCAATTAATGCTGTGTTGTTCAAGCCAGGACTCCATAAAAGTTCACTTTTAATCCTGCTCTTCATTCATGGACAATAAAGGTATGACAGAACTGGAAGAGCTGCACCAGATTTTTTTTAAAGCTTAGAAATTTATACAAGAATTGCAAACTTTCTTAGCAGCAAGAAAGCAACATTTCTGCAAAATAAACTGACACAATGTGTATCTGGTGGCATGTGATGACCAACTCTGAGAAGCACTTTCTACAGAGAAAGCATATATTGGTATTTAACTGCCCAGGAAAGGAAACAGATGTTGAAAATTCATGTTTTAGCTTGTTGATAAAATAATAAACCATAAATCAAAGTGAAGAAATATGACTAGGTAGTACAGCAAAAGAATCTTCAGGACAGTACATATCATTACAGCTGTAAGTCAGTCAAAGAAAAAAAAACCATGCTGCTTACACAAATGCACATTGCTGCCTACTTGACCTGAGCTGGTTACTCATTTCCATCATCCACTCACCACTTGAATAGAAATAAGCGAGGTGCTGCTCTCTGCAGATTATCTTGATTCAGTCTTGGGTATTTACAAAGAATGGGTAAAAGCCTACTTCTACAAAGAAGAAATGAACCCGAGAAGCCCATAATAAGGGTTCTTTAGCCATGCTCAGCCAAAAAATACCTTACTACATGTTCCACTGTTTGCTCAAACTGTATCTGGGGCTGTCTTGCTGTGTCTCCAATTCCCCTCTCAGGAACACACACACATCTTTAGCAAATAATATCCAAGTACACTCCTCAAGTGCTATAATTCTCCTTCCTGAAATATTTCACCAGTACACTGCCTGTTTTTTTTATTTAAAAACATTCATTTGATTCATTTGAGTTTTGGTGGGTTTTTTTTGTTTTGTTTTCTTTACCAAGAATAGGAAATCTGCATTTCCATTCTTCACTTTCAATAAAAATTTATCCAACCCATAATACCACAAGTGTGACAGCAAGAAGGGGCAGCAAAAGAAATGTATCTCCAAAGGGCTTGAATAATCCTATTCTTATCAGTCAGTAAGATACCGAAAACCACACTGAAATAATGTAATCTTTACTCTAAGAAAGCAAATTTTAACTAATATCTAGCAGTTAAAAATACTAAAATGCAAAGTTTTTAATCTGAAATAGACACCACTGTTTACTATCTAAAACATTCCTATTATCCTGAAATATGAGCTAAAAATATCTTCTCAAAACACAAAGAGTTAAAAAGTATGTTACGACACCTTGTTTCAACAAGATGTATGTGTTCCTTTTTTAAAAGTGGAAATGTTCTCCTGATTACCTGAATAGGTGCAAGATTTGAGAGGTAAAGTTCAGTAAGAATGACAATCTTGGCAGCCTATGGTAATTTCTATACTAGATTTTAGAAGACAAGAGACAAACAAAAAGAGACAGACACATAACATAAACACCTGTTAGCAGGAAAGATTCATCCCAAATTCAACATATTTTCTTTTAGTGAGAATACTAATAGGGCTTGTGATTAAAATCACTTAATGGAAAGAACTTTACAGATAATACTCTTCAATAAAGAAGACAGATTTTTTTATGTTGCCACATGTACAATAGAAACACTCAATTAAGACAAACTGTCTCAATACTCGTAAAATAATTTGTTCATAAGCTAGACTCTCTTCATTAAAAAATTGCCAAGTAATACTGCATCATGCAACTTGAATTAATGAAAATGTTGTACTTGCATTGTCTAACAGAACACCAGAATATCAGATTTCATTGTAAAAAGCTTTTCGGTTTCTTAAAGTGAGAGTGACTTCTTGAAAATGCTTTTGTTAAAAAGCTAAACAATTCAGAGGTAAGAAAAAAAAATTAAATTCACCATACTAGTATGAACAAGTGCCAACAGAAGAAAATAAGATCCCTTACCCATTAATGAAATAATTAAAAAAATTCAACTTTGAACATAAATGTCCAATTTTTTTCTACCCTTAACCAGACACCCAAATTACAAAATATAACTACCTCACCACCACCACTAGACTGCTAATGATCTATGGCCTATTTACAGGGAGGTTACATATATACCATTATCTTCTGATCAAAATTACTGCTGTTTGGAATAGTAGTATCATCCATACATTCTGAAATTCAAATGAAAAAATAAAAAATTTCTATAAGAGTGTAGGTATTTCAAATACACTTCATTTCCTTTTACATAAATGAATAAAACAAGTATACCTGACTAAAAAAAAAACCAACAGAACATTTTAAAAGACCTTCCCTTGAAAGAGGCTTATTATTCTGGTCACTTTGACCAAAACATTGACTAAGATGTGAATGAAACAATAACTGGCCATCATCTCCACTCTTTTGTGCATTTACTTGAAAAAAATTATTTCCTGTAGTATCTCACGTAACTCTACAGAACATTAATGTATATTACAGAATTCTTCAAGGTGTTAACTGTTGATATATTAACTACTATTTCTTCCCATTTTTTTAACTTCAACTCTAATGTATCACTCACCAACATCACATTATTCAAAATACAATAAAGTGTTTACAAACAGTGATCTTACCTACAGCATAATTATGTTTCTTGTATTAAAACTGTTATCCCCCTCACTTTCTCTAACCTGAAAAAATTACAAAGGGGCGGGGGCAATTCTTGTTCAGAGATTTTCCTTCTGTTAGGTGAATTCCATCTACACATACAGTATATGCATACTTCAGTATAAAGAAGCTATAAGTATTAGGCTACTGTTATGACTACATTTTTGCCTTCTTAAATTGTAACAACCTGAAGGACCAGATTTAAATCTGCTTGTAGGTAGTTAGTCAAAACTGTTCTAATTTTGCTGTCCTTTCTTAAATACTACCACCACTGAAGAAGTACTTGAGAAGAACCATTAGCTGGAAGTACTTTTTAAACAGCAACAATGTCTAATTCTAAGCACAGTATTTTAGTACTTCACATAGCAGTTCTCCAAGTTCAGTTCTAAATTATCCAATGCTGTGACAATTAAGCTGTGTTTAGACCACAAAACCACACCAGTAAGAACAGACATCTATAAAAATGAAGCATTGTTTTCGTTTGTGATTCCAGATTGTCTCCTATCAAAGGATACTACAAAGTGGTTGCTGCTGCAGCAGACAAGTAATTATGATTCGGATAACCCTCCTCCAAATACACAAAGAAACAAGAACCTCCCAAACAGTAACAGATGCCTGCAATTTAATCTTTCATGAGAGAATACGCTCTGCCATATGACGAAACACCAGAAAAAAAATTAGTGCTACCTTTTATTCAATAGTTCTTGATGTAACCACAAATGGGGAGATTTACTGTTTCATCATATTCTTGGAGCACAAGTAAAGGCCCAGTGGCCTCTTCTCAGCGACAGTCCCAAAGAAGAGTAACATTAAGAGACTTGTGTAACAGCAGATGATCAGACCTGTTTTTCTTCCACACCAAGAAGTTAATGTTCCTTATTACCAATAAAGAAAAGTTCAGCTTCTATGTGTGTCAAGAGTTTGGTTGGGTTTTTTTGTTCAGTTGGGTTTTTTTGGGTTGTTTGTTTTTTGTTTTGGGGTTGGTTTTTTTTTCATGAAACACTAGCATACTTCTGTATTTTGGAAGAGGAAAAATATTCCTCATTCTATAAGGCTATTGCTGCTACCTATATCATTAGTAAATACTTCATAAGGACTAACAATACTATTTCTTTATTCTCTTGCATCTTCCTTCTTCAGTATTTACTACTACTTTGACTCTCAGAAAACTGCCAAGAGTGTCTTACACCCATAATACTGTATATATTCCATCTTTTGCAACTGCAGCCTACGTTTTCCCCAATCTCACTAAATGTCTCTTTTTTCATGATTAAATGTACATTGAAAAAGAAATCAAAACTGTTTTTCATATAACTCTTGTCCTCTTCAGGCTATTCAACAACCATCACACCATCTGAGAGAAATCCAAATTCTCACCACTGCTCTATTTCTCATAAACATACCTGATCTCTTTTCTTTCCTCCCCAACTTGTAGTCACTTTCTATAAACCCCTCTCAAGTGCTGCACAAGTAACAATCTCAACAGACTTGCTTTGTTACTCAGCTTCTCCATAACATGTCATAGAATCACAGAATACCAGGTTGGAAGAGACCTCAAGGATCACCTGGTCCAACCTTCTCTGGCAAAAGCACGGTCCAGACAAGATGGCCCAAGCACCCTGTCCAGATGAATCTTAGAAGTGTCCAATGTTGGGGAATCCACCACTTCCCTGGGGAGATTACATAATCACAGAATCATTTAGGTTGGAAGAGACCTTTAAGATCATCAAGTCCAACCGTTAACCTAGCACTGCCAAGTCCACCACTAAACCATGTCCCTAAGCTCCACATCAGTGACTCCACCACTTCCCTGGGCAGCCTGCTCCAATGTTTGATAACCCTTTCTGTGAAGAAATTTTTCCTAACATCCAATCTAAATCTTCCCTTGGCACAACCTGAGACC
This sequence comes from Anarhynchus alexandrinus, assembly GCA_008711295.1. Taxonomy (NCBI): domain Eukaryota; kingdom Metazoa; phylum Chordata; class Aves; order Charadriiformes; family Charadriidae; genus Anarhynchus; species Anarhynchus alexandrinus. Next base: position 3,053,976 of record VUYV01000002.1, on the reverse strand, counting down.
ATTTCCTCTTGTCCTATCACTTGTTACTTGGGAGAAGAGATCGACACCCACCTCGCTACAACCTCCTTTCAGGTAGCTGTAGAGAGCAGTAAGGTCTCCCCTCAGGCTCCTTTTCTCCAGGCTGAACAATCCAAATTCCCTCAGCCGCTCCTCATAAGACTTGTGCTCAAGACCCTTCAGCAGCTTCCTATGGCTGATTGTTCTCACTCTGAAAAACTTTCCTCTTGTGTCCAAGTCCAAAGGGACTGTGTGTGGAAGGCCTGCATTTATATGCTTTCCAGACTGAACATCTACTACTCTTTTTTCCCAGCCACTGCATTTTGGGCTAGTCCTGTTAACAAGACTGGCAGTGGAACAAGTAAGTTTGCATGTATTAGTGGAAACAAATGAGTCAATTTAGTTGGTGGAGAAAATTACAATGTTCTGAATAGAACTGTGGAAAACCAGCCAACTACTATTTTCTGCTTGGGATTATTTTCACACAAAGAAAGGCAGAACTACCACAAGTTATCTTTTGAAAGAAAGGGCATTAAGGCTACAAACTTTATTTTCACTTTAAATGAAAAATACACCCTGCAAAATATTGGTATCTTCACCATTAAGTGCAAAATTTAGTTCAACTGCAGAAGAGGTAAATGCAAGAGATGCCTTCATTTTTCTTGTTGAAGATTATATTAAATTTGCAGTGCTTGTACCTCTAGCCTTACTGTATCATTTAAGCCAGCTTTGATATCTGGTTCTTTCACATCTCTCATTGTGCTACTGCAGAGATCTGCATGTCTCTTTTCTTCCTCCTGTTACTCCCTACTCACATGCTGTAACTAAAATGAGTGTGTATGTATTAGTCATCTTCCAGTTTTATTTGTCCTAACAAATACTTGAGTACATTCTGGAGTAATTAAAAATATGAAGAGGAAGGCTGGTGATCCTTTCGATAACTTTGTCAAAATAAATTTTGCTCTGATGACCATGAGGCCAATCACATTTGACAGAACTAAAATGTTACAAATACTATTTTAGTCTCAGTAGTAAGCAAAAATGGGACTTCTGCTCATAGTATTTGAGAATGGCACAGTGATGCATATCATAACAGAAGTCAGTCAGCAGCACCTCTGGTTGAAGGGAAGGCTGCAAAGAGCCCCTCAAATTAAAAACCACCTCAGGTTAACATATCTAAAAGCTTAGATCAAAACTCTGCAACACTACCACTTTCTCCTTCCCTTCAGCGAAATGCCTAGTACCTTTTCTTCAGTGGCAAAATCCACTTACAACAATGTTTCAACCTTTTTTTCACATCCCTCCTTTGTATCAGTCCAACAGAAAGTGGGCCATATTTCAAGAGAGGTTCATGAAATTAAGGGGTTAAAACAGCAGAGCTGGGAGGGAGCAAGGGTTTTAACCATTTCGGTGACACTTCAGAGCAGACCTCAAACAGCTGCATCAGCACAGGAGGAGCAGCAAACTGTAGCTTCGAGGAGAGCAGCAGGAGCGATCAGGGCAGGAATTTTTCAAGTCAGCTTTACTGCCAAAGAAAATTGGTCATGTAACCATTCCGTAAGCAGCAAGTTGAAGAAAGTTTCATAATTACAGGCTCAAACCTCAAGCTGGAGACAACACAAACATGTTTTGTTTTGGTTTGGGTTTTGTTTGTTTGTTTGTTGGTTTGTTTTGGGTTTTTTTTCCCAAAAAATCATACCAGCAAAAAGCAGGTTCTACTCTGAAAACACAGCTCTTGCCCAGCAGAAACTACAAAAATTGCTTCTAAAAGAGGTCCTGAAAACATTTTAAGTAATACCAGCAAGTAATTGTGGCTGTAACTGATTTAGAAATTCAACCAACTCATCACACAACACCGTCGTATGGTTGAAAAGCACAATAGTTATTTGGCCAAATTACGTTCAATGTTCCTGCTGTCAATTACTTAGCAAATGCATTTCTTTAATAAATGGCATTGTTTAAAGCATCTGCTTAAAAAAAAAAAGAACAAACAAAACAAAACCCAAACCCCACCACCAACAAAACACCTCACCTCTTCTTAAGGGAACAACTTTATAGTATCAGTTTAGCTCCTAAAAATAGCAAGCTTCTAAAGAGACACCATCCATTAAAAAAAAAAAAACCAGAAAATCCCGTTTGAAGGTACACAGGTACCACCTACAATTATCATGATAAAAAGATCAGACAAAAAGTGCTGCTTTGGTACAGAAAACAATGGACTTCTTCAGTACAATGTGAAACAGTCTTACATCTGACCACAGCAAAACACAGGCGAGGATTGCTGGGAATACAGTTAAGTGCAAAAAGATTAGGACCATAGGTAAATAAGGGACTCACTGTAACAGGTATCAAAGGAAAATGCTAAAGATGCCTGAAACGATACAACACGCGGAGTATACCTGGCATCTGTGGCAGAACCAAAATACAGAATGTGGCTTTGAATATCTGGCATGAAGCTAGTCACCAGTGCCCTGACCTGCAATGCCACCTCTACAGCAACAGTGTAACTCCTGCTTACAAGATTGAGGGAACTATAACACCAGCAGAAGACTGTTGTCCCTGTGATACATACATACTTCCCCACACAGTATTTCAATAGTCTTCATGACATCCAGTTCATCTTCACACCTTGCCTTGGAAAATTCCACTATGCACTCATACTTCACTCACCTTTTGCCCTGCTCTGACAGCAGGAGACAGGATCTCCTTCTATCAGAAAAGGCAAGATGCCAGGAGGACCAGCTTGTACTCTGGGCTAAATCCAGAGCCCAGCCAGGAAAAATACTTTAAAGAGATGGGCATATCCATACTGCTGTTCATGGGGTCCTGAGAGTTTAGGACCCTCTGGGATAAGGTGGAACACACGTGCATACCATGGCTCGAATGGGACAAGTGACAACTCATCCTCCAGCTTCTCCAAAATCTCTTAGTAAAGATGCTCTTTGCTCAACTTTATATTTATACACTTCCCCTCTAAGGCTCCACGTGATACAGGCTCTCTTCATCAACTACGTTGGCTCTGACCAAGCTCCAACTAGGAGGAAGAAGCTTCACAGGATGACCCTGACACCCGTGGCATCTACTTCCACTTCCTCAGGCAGAGCATCTCTGGCCAGCATTCAGCTCCCTCTTCCGGGACCGGAGAACGTGTACAAGTCCCAGACCATACTCTGCTTGGTGCTCCCTTTGGCTCCCTAATTTTACATTTCCTGACCCACACTCCTCTTTCTTTTACCGGCTGTTGCCTGGTTTCTCTCCATTCTCTTTTTCTGTAGTACCTCATTCTCAAGGAAGGCTCTAATGTTTTATTAGGAATAAAATGTCATCTAAGGAAAAAGCCAACAGCAACGTGAAATGGCTGCTTAAGAAAAGCAAGAACAGGGCAAGCATAGGACACTTTTCCCATGCCACAGACAACTCTACGCATTATACCCTCTATCTACTCTAGACAGAGATGTCACTTAGTAATTCTTCGTATGGAAATTGTTCAGTAACTTCTGCCATCCTTGCCAACCTTTTCCTGAGTGTTCACCATAGAAGCAACATGTTTGTTACCTACAAATGGTAACAAATGTTACTCAGCAATGAAAACAGGAGAAAAAAAAACCCAAAAACAACAAAACTGTGGACACTTTCACTTGAAATTCAAGAATGTTCTACCTTGAAGTGCAATATGAAAAAAGCCCCTAAGTTAATATGCAAATGAAATAAATCCTGCATTTGAATACTAAAAGAGCAGTTGGATAATGATGTAGGTAGAATCGAAAGAGCAATCTTTTGGCAGAAAGCATGTCATAACAATAGACAAAATTTAGGTAGAAACTGAGCTGTTCTTAGGTATTAGAGCAATCTGTGTGAAAAACTGAAGCTAATTTTGGGTTTGCATCAGTTTTGCATCTGATCGTTAGTCCTCAAGAAATTCAAAGAAAAAAAAAAAGTTGCTCATATTTAAAAGAACCAGCAGACACCGTAAGAACCATTACAAAGCACTACATACCCTGAACTTCCCAGGTGATCCCCACATCCCCTGAAGCTGCTGTAGACTTACACTAATTGCAAGACTTATTTGTTTTGCAATTTGATTTTCATATAGGCCATTAAATTAAGCAAAACGATTTAGCACCTTATTTCACCCTGAAGTTCAGTTCACATAAACAAGTACCCCTAAAATGTAGATTTCTTTAATCCAATGGAGAGAAACCAGCTTGACCACAGGATACACTGTTGCAGTCTACTGCTGCAGAATGTTTAACACCTAATTCCCAAAGCAGAGTACCAGTGCGGGGACCTGCAGTGCACCTATAGCCCTGGATTCCAATGAGACTCCCCTTCTCATTGCACAAATTTCCACAAGGACCAAACGTATGACTGAAACATTGAATTTTTAAAAGCTGCCTGATATAAAATAGTCCTTGCAAGTCAATGAAAACATATCTCCTTCCGCCATAATGACACCTGTTAGAAGGAAATACCATCTTTCAAATTGGTTTGGCATGATTTTAGCGATGTAATGCTTTTTCCTTCTCTCTCTCACCACCTACCCTGTTTTTCAATGAGAAACCCTGATTAAAACCTCCAGGCTCCACATTAATCTATGGATCAGTTAATAAAATGCTTGAATACAGGTAATTTGCATTAAAAACTTTATGTTAATGATAGACTTTGGTGCAGTTAAGTCACATTTTTCCCCTGTGCTAAGTAAGGCTAGACTATCATATGCTTAACAATTAGAATTTAAATATACAATAAACCTATTACTGTTACCTGCTACAAGACAAACAAAGAATTTCAAAATGCCTAATATCATAGTAATCAAAACTAACCTTAATTACTACTACAATGCACCTGCTGTTGTATCTGAGTACATACACCCTTAATTATGTCATTTAATGAGAAGGAAGAGCAAATGGATTCTAGGCACAGGCAAAATAACAATCTTTTCTATCTTTAAAGTCTCCTTCTCTGTGCCAGAAATGCCGTTTCCTTTGTTTTAGTTTCTTGAACCACACTGCAGCTGTGGAACTCCGTGGGTTTATAGACCAGTGCTAACAGCAAGTGCAGTAGGTTAACAAGTACGTACTTGCTGGAAGCAGCTTAACTTGAATAAAATAAAACAAAGTTCCTGATGTCTTCTGTTTAAACACTACAGTATTTTAACAAAAGGATAAAAGTTAACAAGAGGCAGATGGATAACAAAACTAACTTACCTTTACAAGTCACCCAGCAGATTAGATATTCATTCATCTAACAATGTGTTGAAGGAGGATTTTCCATGCCTCTTGTTTTAGCATCACAGGTAAGATATCTTACTATTTCAGTGTTGGTCTATCACAGACACCATATCTCAGAAGAAACAGTCAGTGCAAGGTAGAACAGTAATTCTCTGCCCTTCCTATGGAGAGACCTTGGCTCAAAATGCTCATCAGGCTCTCTGGTAGAGAACAGCTATGTCATGGAAAAGTTTTTTGCTTTCTCAGAGTCTGGAGTCCTGTTTATCACTAACACACAGAGTGTATTTATATACCTCTATGATTTTCTGAAAGATTTTCCAAAACACTCAAAACTATGGCTCAAAACTATAGATAGATGATATCCCAATGTAAAGAAACACTGAAACCAAGCTGCTTGTTTAGTCTGAAATCAGGAAAATTGTGACTTTTTTTAAAACAAACAAACCAACCAACCCAAAACAACAAGGTGCTTCCACACATTTACTGCATCGTAAAATGTGAAGCAACCCGCACAGTTAGCCTAACCCTTACCACATGTGTATCTAGCAGAACTCATTATATCACAAGCTAGGAAGCCCTCCGGGATTATAGATGAACCCCTCTGGGCAGGAAATAGTACAAAATAGTTTCATGAACAAGAAAATGACTGAACAAAACAAAAACTTTGGTACATTTCTTAGTTTGAATACCAAATTCACAAAAAGAGAATTGAAAATAAATACAAAATGAAAAAAGTAAACTAAAAATTCTTCTAAAATATTATTGTCTTAAAGATCCGTATGATAAGTGCGGAGATGGAAAGAATCAATTTTTTTTGCTGTATTTTCCCTATCTTCATATAACTCCAAAACCTTTAAAAAGTGAAGCCCGACTGCTAGGTGCTGCATCTCACTAAAAACTTCAAGCCTTGAAGTAATTCATTATATGAACAAAGGCAGACGGGAAAGGGGTAGTTTGGAGTAATCATTTTTCCAAGATGTTAGTAGGGTGAGGTCTTAGGAAACCGTTGAGTTAATGTAAGAGCTCAATGCAAAAAAGAGAGACTCCTTTTTCTTGCCACCTCACCATTTCATTGCCCACAGTGCTTTCATCCCTTCCTTTGAATCTGCCTTTTGCCATCTGACACCTCAGTGAATTGATTTGGCGTGCAAAATAATTACAGATAACCCAAAGAGTTTTCCACCTAAGTAAAACATCTTATCAATGGATCGGAAAAACACTAGAACTATGACCCCTGAAGGATCTAAGAATAAAAACATATTTTTCAACAGTACAAGCCACCAGATGGGCTCAGCTGTTTTGTGAAACCTTACTCTTAGTAGACGTTATTCTGCTGTGATGCTGAAGAAACAGCAAGCAGGATGAGAAAGAGACAGGCTCAACCGAGCACCGAAGAGACTGTTGTCTACTGGTGCTGATCCCAAACACCACAAGCAGGGCTACCCCAGTATCTTCCTTCTAGCTCCCTGCACAGCAACATCTACAAACATACCCTCAAATTGCTTTATCCTGATTCTCCTGCTACACAAACTACTAGACTCACTTTCATCTTGTATTTCCCATCTGTCTGTATTCACCTTATTATCCAAAATAGAACATGTGGGTTTCAGAGAATAAATTGTCTGGTTTGTGTCTGTACAAACAAAATGGGGTCCTGATTCACGACTAGCCCTCCTGAACACCAGTAGAACACAAACAAATAAAATTACAGAGGAATGCGTGTAATCCTTTGCCAACCATACCAGGGGGAAAGGGGGAAGGGGGGGAAAGGAGGGTGATTTTATCTTTTAGTTTTGCAGCTCCTAAGACAACACATTTCTCACTCACCTCCTCACAGCTCCACTGCTACTTTGTCCTCTCTCCCATTCCTCAGGAAGCATTTCTATTTCACAGCATAGAAACTGTGTATGGTAGTAAAAGACTTGCAGTACAGCCTGAGGCCACAGCACCACAGCTCTCCTTTTAGCAACAGCAGTAGGTCAGGCAGCCCCTGTTTGGTGTGTGCTATCCAGTCTCAACTCGGTGCCATATCCCACCTGCACTGGTACCACTGTTAGCGTAGCTGCAGTGAACTGGATCAGGAAGCCGATCCAGGTTAACTAAAGTCCCTTCTGCTTTCCCTTTTCTGCAGGGTTATTTTTAACCTAGATCTATCTCAAATTCAGTTCACCTTGTTGTCTCATAAATAGTTGCTCCAGCACCCTTGAGGGCACAGAGGCAGGAAAAAAGTGGCAGGGGACAGAACAGCAGAACTGCAACTGAAAGAAACGCTTATGAAATAACACCTTGGACCTGTAACAAAGACCAAGCTTGAGAGCAGTACTGCAGGGCAGATGCTTTGCCAAGTTCTAGCCCTAAGTTTCACAAGTTTATAAGAAAAATCCCCACTGACTCAAGGTTCCTAACACTGAAAACTCTGCAAGCTTAAATGACCAGGAGCATTGATTAAAAAAATACACTCTACCTGGATCTGATCCGGAACCCACCTGCTGTGTAGCAGAGACAATATCCTTTATTAAACTAACTGCTGTAATTTAAAAATCAAAGCTTCTGGGCAAACAATGCCTTCATGATGTCTACAGTAAGGATGCAGGCAAAACACACAAAAATCTGACAGCCATCCAAAGGCCTTTCCACAGCTCTGTCCAAAGGAGAGATGTGTCAGTTGTGGAAGAACTTAACTAACTGGAGAAGACTCCCCGACAGTCTGACATGCAGCGGGTAGCACAGCCCTCCACTCGGGCAGGGCAGCCCGCGACACCGTAACTTGCAGTGTTGCGGCCTTACAGTTCTTCTACTTACTTTTCTGTCCACATTCTGCTCCCTGTACCAATGAGACAGTTAATTTTTGCAGCAGACATAGCTTTAATTACACTAAGGAACAACATGACTGTTGCCAAAAATATGAGAAATATGAGTATTTTTCAAGATATTATTTTTGATTGTGTCACTTCTACACATGTGTATATATGGGTAAATGAATGAACACTAAAGAAACCCAGCAACAAGGGAATGTCAAGTAATTTAAAATATTCTATCTTTAAAGCAGTCTGAGCCTGTAATAAAGGCCTAACTACAGCAGCTAAATACATAAACTAATTTATCACTTGGGGGTCCTTCTGACCTTTTGTTATGTTACCAGGTGGCTATCACTTACTGACTGATAACCTCTCTCTTTTAGTCCAAGCTGTGAATAAGCATTTTGTTTTTAATTAAAGGCCTCTTTTCACATGGTGCATACTGGTAGTCTTAAATTGGTGATCACAGCAAAGGAATTTTTAGATATTTCTTCAGCCAGTAACAACTGCTTCTGATTTTCAGATGATGGAGTTCCATATTGCTGAAACCTATTTGATCAGTAGTGAGACAATACAAGCTCAAAAATACGAAGAAAGAAGCTTTAAATACAATGTTTAGAGATGTTATCCATACAGTCCATTCCACAATCACTGGAATATATATTGTTAAATACTCTTTATACAATACATACTACAGCCGATGTTCTAAAATGTGTAAACAAGGTTCTAAAACCTATCCATTTTAAAATCAGAGAGCATAAACACAATGAGCAAAAGAAAAAAGACAACAGCTGTTGAACAAAACTACACTCAGATCAAAAACACTGAAGCAAGGGTCTCTAGAAGAATGACAGGGAATCAGCAAGGTTGGAATAGTAATGGACATGGAGCTTTTCACCTCTATTTCACTAATTTTAATCTAATCAAGGTCAGCAGTGATGGAGCTTTGCCTCATCCAGTCTTTAAAAGAAACAAATTCGTGGTCTCTTTTGGTCCTCAATGAGTAAATACAGCAGAATGACCCAGCACTGAATGCACATGAAAAATAAGGGGGAGGGGGGAGAAAAAAAAAATCTCAGTTCTAAGAAATGCTGCCTGAGAAGGTTAAAATCTACTGGCAAAGGAAAATTAAGAAGGCTGCATCTTCCTGTCAAGCACATTTCAAAGGAGCACTACTTACAGAATAATTATAAGAGTTAAAAAGAGACGAATTGACTATAATAGGAACTCTGTCATACTGAAGATACTGTAGTGGGAACACTTTGAGGAGGAGGAGGAGTGAATGAACATAAAACTCACATGCAGAAATACACATCACACATGCTGTACTCGGCTACTTAAAGACCATAAAAGTTGAAGTTAGTAAAGTCATGTTAGATTAATAAATTCCTAATGCACTGGAAGCTGGAGATCTCCCTACCAGGTAAGAAGATATGTGTAAAGAATTATGTTTTGAAAATCACGTATAGTTTAATTTTAAACATACATTTTAAGAGCAATTTACTACCACATATTGCTACAGAAAAAGCAGCAAGGACCATTTGAATCCCAGCTAACGCAACTCAGAAGCCAAATCTGTGTAGTTTCAAGATCTACTGGAATAAGAGAAAGTACACAAGTCTTCCAGTCACCAAAGAGTGTATTCTAATCACCTGGTCTCTAATCCAGTTTGGTGATTAAAAAGAAACAGACAATATCACAGCTAAGTATTCTTGAATCTAAGGGGGAGGGGGAAACCCCAAACAAAACCCCAAGTGAGATTACTATTAATTTCTAAACAAGTTTCTTGCTGTCATGTATGACATTACCTTGCATATCTAAAGGGGCAAATAATTCAGAGCCATACATAGTAATTACTTCAAAAATCTGTATTATTGAGTTATCTGAAGAAAAAAACCCCAGACTTTACAATTTGAAGGGCTGACATTCATTCCCATTTAAAAAATAGTTCTAGTAAAGTTAAAACATTCCTGTTTCATATAAAATAATGATCTTGAAAGTAACAAATCCACTTGCTGAATTAAAATATAGTAGTGACCTTTTTTAAACTCAGAGATGCGTTGTAGTTATGTTTCTTTTATCTTGTGTGCTACTTTAACAAATTACTCCAAGATAATGACTACTGATAAAGTTAACATTTTCCTACATTAATTTCAACAAGTTAACGTTGACTCCTTGTGGCCTTTTTTTAAATGTAATTTACCACATGTTGACATTTTTTAACTCATAGGTTGCAAAAGAAGTTTTCTCAGCTACTGTAAATTGAGCAGCTGAAAAAACACCAAACAATGAAGTGAATAATGAAATGAATATTAGAATGAGGGATCAAACTTAGAGAAACTTTTAAGACAACTGACAATTGGGTCTCTTGAGATTTCAAATGAAAAACACTTATATTATTATTTTAAAAGACACTCAGAATTCATAGGCTGCTGCACCCTGTGGAAAACCATGAACCCGTTTAAAACAGGTACAGAGTTTAAAATGGGTACAGAACCCTTAAGTTCCTCTTTATTAAGGATCACTGTTAACTTTGGTCCTCCAAATCAAAATCCACCGTATATTAGGAGAACCTGGAACAGAAAGGCATAGAAAGAAAACCTAGCAGACTACACTGAAGCTTTCCATCTTCTGTTTTTATACACCGGTATCTTGCCCTCCCTGCTATGCAAGCCTGATTCACTTTTATGGTTGCTAAGCTTAAGAAACTTAACCAGCATTCAGATTTCATTCACCTGCAACTTCTGCCTAGAAATACTCTGAAACATTTGCTCTGTTCTCTACTAGTGTTCACATACAGTTGTTTTTATTCCTCTTGGTAGCCTGAGTGAAGTAACAAGTACTGAAGACATTTGAATATACATGGAAAGCTAAAATAAACAAGAAGAATAAGGGCCACGGTTAGGTGAACAGCACTTACAATGCTGACCACAGATAGTGAAAGAGGTCTCAAATTACACTTCATGAACTAGTAAGTACAGTTATCAGTGGAAACTGCGTTACCCTTCATTGTTCTTTCAGGGACCTTAGCATGTCCTTGATCCACACAATACCATACACTCCATGAGTGGATCAAGGGCATAACATCACTTTTACAAGTCAAACCTGGATATTTTTCTGTTCCCACTTCAAACAACTTTATTTTCAGTGTCCTAAAGTTTGGAATATGTGCTATGAAGGACACTTAACACACAAAAGAGGAATACTGGCTCAACAATGCAAATATGTATCAGAAATATTAAAGCTCCCTCACACTTTATGTTTCTTTAGTTTTTAGTTGCTATGTATCATATGAATAGATTACACATCAACTTTCACTGACAGTAAACCAAACATTGCTTCTAAAAATTTGTTATGTGTATAGTATTCATATACTATTGATCCTCCATAGTAAGCGAATCCTGGTCTTTCCCAGCAGTATGTCAACGATGATCAATTTCTTCTCCTAGTTACAGAAGTTGTATCATTACAGAGCTTTTTGCTACTAAATATACTGAGTAACTGAACATCTGAGCTTGATATCTCTAGCAGCGTTTCATTTTTAAACTCTAACAAAGGGAAAGAGGGGAGTTCTGAAGCTAACTCCTTCTGCAACTTAAAAATCACTGTATTTGGTAACATGAGAAAAGAGTTAATTAAAATGGAAGTAAACACTTGTTGGTGTAGTGTTATTTAACCGCACAGGCTAATAACAATACAGCTACTATGAAGTACAAAATGCAGTGTTTTGTCATCTGAAGTACTTCAAACAATCCACTCTCTCTCTCTTCACACATACCTTTAAAGGTAGGCTAAAATACTTCCTATCAAAAATTAATGCACTCAGCTAAATAAATGAAAAAATAAAACCACCAAACAACAATGGTAAAATACTCATAGAGCATTTGGATTGTGAAATCTACAATAATAATGAGATAAGATGCAAGAACTGAAAGGCAAAACCACACAGCAGAACTGAGTAGGTCACGCTAAGCCCCTGGTCCCACAGCTGGAGACACCCATGCAGATCCCTGGGAAGCCAGAGGAATGCTGTGTGGGCAGGCACCAGCCTACACAAATCGGGTTACCCGGTTCTACCCCAGACCTCAGTAGTAAACACACAAAAAGTAAACAAACTGCAAACCCCACCCCTCCCAAAAAACGTAACTTTGATATTCAAACTTCTTTCCATTTTAATAACGCCCAAGGAATTTCCAGTAACAAAGGGTATTGTTGTAGGAACACTGTGCTTGCACAACTGGCTGCTCTCTACGTCTTGTCTTTTCTCTTATCCATTGCAAACATACCCAAAGTTTTCCACTAGAAGCCAAGTAAGGAAGTTAACTTACTAAAAATAAAGTCGGGGGTGTGTGGGGTGGTCCCCAACAATCGAATCGGCTTTATATTATTTAAAGATTATACTGAAATACTTAGGGGGAAAAAAAACAAAAAGAAAACCAGCAAAAACCACCCCGCGATGGCAAGTTCAGATCAATGCTTTTGTCTTCCATTTTACCCGGGGATCGGGAGAGCAGCGTTTGCTCCCAGCGCCCTCCCGAAGGATGTAAACACGCGGCGGGGCCGGGGCTGGGGCTGTGCCCCGGGGCGCGGGCAGGACCGGCGGGGTCACCGGGGCTACACCATCCGGGCGGGCCGAGGAGTTTCTGACCTACATTCCCCGCAGCGGGATGAAAACCCTCCCGCCGCCGACGGAGCTCTGCGCGGTGCGGCGCGGCGCGGCGGGCGGCCTCCCCCGCCGGCAAGGGTGTGTTCAGGGGTGGGGAAAGCGAGCCGGCCGGGGCGAGGATGGAGGCTGGAGGCTGGCGGAGGCGCTGACACCTGCCCGCCGCCACCCCGGCCCCGCCAGCACCTCCTCCTTCGCCGGGGACGGACACCTGCTGCGGGACAGCCGGACGCCCGGCCCGGCGGCGGCCTCGACCCGGCGGCCGCAGGCGGATTTATCCCGCTTATTTCCCCGAGACGCTAAACCCCCGAAGCGGGCGGGCGGGCGGCTCGGCGGCGGGCCGGGGCCGGGGCGGGCTCCCC